>CM039723.1:12321543-12737609 GCA_022539455.1 Dendrobium nobile | reverse complement strand
TAGAGGCTCAAGACATTCAACATGGTGAACTTCTATTCCAAGCATATCGGGAGAGCAATCAATGATTTCTGTTTGCTGTTGAACAGATTCTAAAAACTAAGGGATTACAATCTATTTTCCATAAATGGCTATATGGCATTGGCAATTCCCTGTAACCCCAAAACAATATGAAAAGAGGGCATAATCCCCTCAATTTATAAAATTTGATACTATCAGAAATCACCAAATCGCGGAAAGAAAGATTAAATTTAATGGGAGATAGGTGTAGTAGAATGGATATGACTTCCATAAGTATCTTCTTAATTGCCCCCATTCAGGAAAATTTCCTTGCTAGTCATACGTGGCCAACCATTTCTCAACACCATTAATCATTGATATGATTCTTAAAATTATATTGGTTAGTGTTTAAAGAGGACATCAGTATATAACACCCACTTCGGAACATAAAACTTAGTGGTAGCTAGATGCAACATTAGATAGCGGCGTAGGTAGATTACATAGTAACAGCATTTAAGGGAGGGGATGCAATACACAGCAATCAGCTTTGGGACTGTCCAAAGACTTTACATTACACGACAGAAAGGTGGGGATTATAATACCATGCCAACATGCTGAATGTTTACACAAGCATTTTTCAGGGCAGCCACACATATCGCACCTATGCAATAGGATACTCCCATCACCCATCCCCACCTTTCCCCTCTATTACCCAAACTTATTAACACCCACCCCCAAATTACCCCTAAACAAACCATCCACCATAAACCCACATATTATCTCAACTAACAACCCACCCACCATTAACCCCCAAACCACAACCCCACCCCCCCCACCCACCCCCCCCACCCCCCTCGTTTGGAGTCGGTCGGGTCTTTAATTTGTTGTAAAAAATAAGACCCCCCCGCCTTCCGTTATGAAAAACATCACGGATCACGCCTCACTCCCCTACACTTCACTATGTTATACAACACCTCTCTTATCCTATGGTTAACACCTTCCTAATTCGACTTATTCACCTCAACGCCCGACCCCACCTTCTTCCTCTAGTGACTTGGTTATGCTTTATGGTGACTCTCCCTTGGATGTCCTGGGTGTGCCTCCTTTGCCAAAGTGGTTAATTACGAGGATGTTATTGATGTGCCTATCTCTATTATGTCAAAGGATGATCTGAACACTCAATTAGCTTTAAATTTGAAGAAATTTGGTATAAATCATTCAGATTGGATGGAGAATTGCTCTTTTTTGGATAGCCGGGGTGATGGGAATGAGATGGTTGAGCCTACTGATGATTTGTTTAGTTTGAAGGTGATTCGTATCGAAGATGATGACTCCCAGCTTGGTGGTGAGAAACTTAGGCGGAAAAAACAAAAATAAAGCTAAAAATAAATAATTCTTTGATTGCAATTAGCTGTTTATGTTTGCTGGCAAGCATTGGTTCATTTCCTATGGCTTTTCTTCTCAAGGCTTGTTTGTAGGTTGCTCGTGCCTTGCTTTATGTTATATAATTTAAAATATTAAATTTTAGTCATAACAATTTTAAACCCCCCCCCCCCCCCCCCTCAAAAAAGACTCTCATAATTGCTTACGTCCTTAACTATCTTTCAAAATTAGTAGAATTTAAAATATTAAATTTTCATAATTTCAAAAATATGCATATCTACTTAGGGCATCTCCAACCGAAACTCTCATTTTTCACTTCAAAATGCAATAAAATCAAAAAGTGTCGTGATTCATCTCCAGTTGAACGTCATTTTGCCCCCAAATCATCGTCGTTTCTTTCGCATCTTTCTCAGATGGAGTTCGGTAGAGAGAAAAAAATGACGCAAATGAACAGAGCGACACCAATATTGGAGAAGTTCTTATGAATGTCAGTTTCCATTAATAATATTAAAGAATCTTGTTGCTGTTAGTTTCAGAGCTCTTACACATCTCAATCAACCAAGCAATATCAACCACAACAATTTACTCTCTGGGATAAAGTTATCCTCAAATCAATTACAGAAACATAAGCTCATCTTATGGTGAAATACCTCTAAAGGGGACATAGCCTTATATTGCTTGCGTTACATTTTCTTAAAATTTTCACAGAATATTCATATAATTTTACACTTGTAAATAAAATAATTACGCAGAACTTCAAAAATATCTTCAAGCGCTACGGTAACTGCTTCCCAAATTCACACCACGTACCGAACCTGACAGACAAAGCTTTAGCTGTGACGAATCACCATTTCATCAACGGTGCAGCAGAGAAGATAGCAAGGAGGAGGACCACGACCATTATCTGCGTTGAAAGGTCGTAAGAGATGAGAAAGTGACTTGAAGATATTAGAAACATCAAAAACAATAGAGTAGCACTATTGCAAGGGCTCACCAATACAGAACTGTACATTGCCCGCTTTCTCACCACATAAAGCCCCCTGGAAGAGACAAACAATGGACTATAGATTACAAAACCAGAGTGCGAAGAAAAATAAAAATAAATAAATAAAAGGTTGCTTATGGCCTTATGGGTGCTAACCTCTTATTTAGTAAGCCAGTTGATACGCATGCTTTCTTTATAGCTTCCACACGCTTGCGAGTGAGGATAGCATTAGGATCCTTCTCATCAATCTGTATATTACCAAATCAAAGTACTTTTCAGCTATCTATGAGTTGATGAAGATGATAATAGCAATGCTAAACTTAAAATTTGTATTTTAAGTTTCCATTGGGCTGAAAGAGGGCAAGAAGGGAACAAAAAAGCTGCATAAATAAGTTTGACTGAAGAGACTTTGTTACTTAGAGTGCGATTATTGAGATGCCTTCACAATTCCATTGAATATGATAATTAGATGTGTATAGATAGAGGATCACTTCAAAATATTTAGAAAATGTTAAGACATTCTTAAATATCATTATAAAGTTCTGCATATGTATAATAGTAATTTACCTTCGTCTCGAGTAAAGAAGAGAAATCATAAAATGCACCATAAACATCTGCCATCGATCTCGTTTGGTCACTTATTCTAGCAGTAAGACCTGCAAAAAGCCATATTCAGTCGTAAAATTGCATTTCCACTAAAGCAGAGAAATCTTATGGAATCCTTAAAAAGAATAATTAACTTGATAACCTAGTTTTTGTGGGGCCAACAATAAAAAATTAAATACAACAAGTATTAATACTAAATAAAGCCCTTCAACTTCAGTATGACGAAAAAATTTCTTCAAACAAAATCATTTAATCTATTTATAAGCATAAAACCATTCTTCATATGATAACAAATATTTTTCAGACGATAAAGGTACGATCATAAATCAAGACAAAAACCAATCTGTTAGACAGGCTTCCACCTCTTTAATTGAGGTGGGGTCTAGCAGTCCATCAGCAATTAAAGCCAGCAATAAAGAGAAAAGAAAAGAGGAGATTAAGGAGAAAAATTCAAAATAGGAGAGCTATTTTGACATTAACTATATTTTGTATGCTTTAAATATATTGTTTAACCTAGGATTAGGTTTTTTATGGGATATAATATTTGTTGAAATTTGAAATGTTCTTAGGTAGTTTTGGGCTCTAGCCGCCGGCTATAGAATTGAGAGAGCCAGATCCTCCTCTCCAATTGAGGATCCATTGTATCTTGTGGTTTTCTTCTCTATTTCATGAATTGCAAAGAGTTTTCCGTCCGTTATTTCTCTTAAATTTGTCTCGGAGATTGGGTTTTGGGTGCCGCAATACAATTTCAGCCAAGGGGGAATTGCTTTCTGAAGTTATTTCCTATAAATTGGTATCAGAGCAATTCCTAGATGGAAATAGAAGTCTCCTCGCTGATTTCAGTTGCATTTTCTCTCTGATCTTGTTGTTTAAAGACCATAACCGAAAAAAAAAAAATTGTCGTTTTTGCTATTTGGAGGTTAGATTTGAGTATCCATGGCAAGGAAAAAGGTAGAAGTGTTGAAGGGGGGAGATCAGACAATTGAAATCTGAAATTTCAGCTTCGAACTCAAGTTTCAGATTTCAAAAATCAAATTTCATCCATCCACAAGAAGATCGATGTGAAATTTTCCATTGTAGAGGAGATGTTGAAGAAGTTGCTCGAGGGCCAAACTAAAATGGCGTCATCATAGGTGAGGGAAGCTGCTGATTGCCAAGGAAATGAGAAAAACCTCAATCCGATAAGACAGGGAATATCAGAAAGCAGAGATTGTGGAGGGAGAAGAGAAAATGCTTCCTCTAGAACATATTCCTCGGGAGGAGTCAGGTAGAGGGTATGAAGAGAGGTGTGAATGGGTTGGGCATGCGTGGAGGGGTGTTGAATTTGAAAAGAGATTGGCTGAATTTGAAAGGCGATAACTTGATTATGATCAAAGGGGTACCGAATTTGAAATAAGGGAGCATAAAATATGATCGAAGAGGTGCTGAATTTGAAGGAAGAATGTGGGATTGTGATGAAAAGTCTGGGTACGAGTGAAGGGATGATTGACACAATTGGGGGGAACCACCCTCTTAGGGAATGAAAATCTTTTGAGGAAACAAGAGTGATGAAGGAGATATGAGAGTGAGGAAGTTGAAGATGCCAATTTTTTAGGGACATGATGCACATGGGTGGATCTAAGGGTAGAAAGATACTTTATCATCAATAAGTTGATGGAAGAGGAGAGACTGATGGCAGTGGGATGTGCTTGAAGGGAAAAGCTTTAACATGGTACCAATGGAGGGATACGAGACGACCCGTACAAACCTGTAAGGAGTTTTAGGACTGCTTGTTGGAATATTTTCGAATAAGCAGAGGAGGAGACTTCTAAGAGTAGTTCTTCGCCCTAACACATGAGGGGACAGTTGTGGAGTACCGTTAGTAGTTTGAGCACTTAGCAAGCCGGCTTGATCGACTTCTGGAGATTGTATTGGAGGGTGACTTTATGAAAGGGCTCAAACCAGAGATTCAGGCGACAGTAAGAGTGATGAGGACTCGTGATTTGGGAGAGGCTATGGAGCTAGCCCAATTAGTGGGAGGATCAAAGGCACTTGAGAGAGGGGCCATAGGCAACAGATCAGGATGTTCGTACAAGATGACCACCACCTTTTGCATCAAAGGAGCCAACACAGGTTATTCTTAAGGAGGCCCCAAAAGAGAAGACAGTAGGAGGTACACCAGAGGAAAACTTCAAGAAACTCACAGAGATGGAGCTACAGGAGAAGAGGGCGAAGGAATTGTGTTTTAGATGTGAGGAGAGGTATACACCGGGGCACAGATGCAAGGACCAAACTCTTCAAGTTCTCAGTCTGTGATGACGAGAAAGTTGAGGAAGGAGTCGTCTTTCCACCTTGCATACAAGGTGGGTCTTTGGGAGGAGGGTATTATTAAACAGGCTTCCGCTTGTGAGTTGGAATAGGCTTCCGCCTGTTTAATTGAGGTGGGGCCCAACAGTCCATCAGCAAATAAGGCTAGCAGTTAAGAGGAAATTAAAGAGGGGAGTAGAAGGGAAATTCAAACTAGGACAAATTTTTTGGCATTAACTATATCTAGTATGTTTTAAATATATTGTTTAACCTAAGGTTAGGATATTTGCTGAAATTTGGAGTGTTCTTAGATAGTTTTGGTCTCTAGCGGAGAGCTGGATCCTCCTCTCCAATTAAGGATCCATTATATCTTGTGGTTTTCTTCTCCATTTCATCAATTGTAAAGTGTTTTCTTCCGTTATTTCTCTTAAATTCATCTTGGAGATTGGGTTTGGGGTGCTGAAATTCAATTTCAGCCAAGGGGGAATTGATTTCTACAGTTATTTCCTATCACAATCATGCCAGACCTATATCGGGATGGCATGAATATTGGAGAGAGCTTACCTCAGCTATCCAATATATGCTTAAATAAGATGCCAAATTCTCTTCATTAAAATGCCTATAAATACTTCCCAAAAGAGTAAGGTAAGGGGCTCTCATTTTGGTACACTCTACTTCCTTTCTCTCTATTTCACTCCAGAAGGGATGCTCTCAATTTGGTCTCATCTTTTATTCACCTTCAAGCTCGAGTATAAACTTGAGAGTCATAGGGTTTCCTCGGGATTGTATTCTGCTCTTTTGTTTTAGTTGATTGGGTGCTTGACAATATGTTGAGTTTTGGACGATCCAACAAATTAAACTCTAGCAATATTGGTCGCCATTTTAGGCACAAAAAAGTTTGGCTCCTCATGTGGAAAGGCCATCCCACTATTACTGATTAACATCTATGGGCTCCAAAAATTCAGCCCCAGCCTCCCCCACTGTTGTTTTTTTTTTCAGGGGAGTTTTAACGGATTAAGTTTTTGGGTAAATTTTGGGAAGGTATATGGGTTTGTAGATAAAACACTACCCAGAGATTTCGACCTTATTTGCGAGAACTTTAAGATATGAGTTCTAGTTTCCTATAGGCGCAAGCCCCTATAGTTAATTATCCCTCCCAATAATGAGAGAGAACTTTCGATTAAGGCTAGTCGTCAATCAGATACATAGAAATATGTGTTATCTGACATATAGTATCAACATGGGTTTAGGAATTTGGAAAATTGATATTTAAGATAGAAATTGCACCATCTTAAACTTAAAGCGGATAATGAGGGAATGAATGATGGACCTGATCAACATCCCATGGTTCTGCACCCCAGGTCATCATGGTCCCTGGTCTACTTAGTCAGAGGAGGTAGTCGACCCAACATAATAAAAGGATCCTTGTCGGCATCCATGGGTTGCTTTGTCCAAGAGGACCTTATAAACCTGGGGTGAATATTGGTCTAAGGGGACAAATTTGAATCCACCATAACTAACAGAGGAGGGCTTTGTGCCCTATCGATTATATCCTACCGATTTAATTCTCAAGGATTTGATGCCATTAAGGAGCGTATTAGCTCTGGCCATAATCGTAATTTAGTGGTGCCATTTGGAAGAAGGCCCCGGGTCATAACCGTTTACCATGCGGTATCATTTGGCAGCAAAACTGTCAGTCAAAGGACACGTACCACGCCATTACTGGCAGGAGATTATTTAAAAATATATCCTAGTAATATTCTCGATCAGGCATTAACTTTTTATGAGCTGAAGTCATTTTTATTTTATCCACCTCAGCAAACTATTGCAGAGAGTGGATGGATTTTGCTGTAATTGTTTTATGGTTAGATTTCAGTTTTAAAGAGAGGTGTCAAAATATGACCCGACCCGAACCCAACCCAAAAAATTTTGGGTTCGGGTCAACCCATTTGCATTACGGGTCGGGTTCGAATTCAAATTTTTGACCCGTTTGTGAAGTCGGGTTGGGTTCGGGTTGACCCGAAAACTCGAAATCAACCCATTTGACCCGGGAAATTGACCCGTCTAGCTTATCGCGTCACGTCATTTCGCTTCGACCTTGTGTCAACCAGTCTCGTCGCTCAGTAGCATCCCTAAATTTCATGTGTGTAACCATAACACGCTCGATGGAGCTCATACGGGTATTTGGGGGGGGGGGGGCATTTTATAATTATTTGTTGAACCTTGTCGACTTCTATTTAACTGCTTAGGAGGATCAGGTTCAAACTTACTGACCCGCACAACATCCCTAGACGTCATGTGTGTTCATACAACACGCTTGCCGAAGCCGATACGAGTTTTATGACTGCACTTATCCCTTTTGTGTACCTATGTGTATATAAATTATGGTGCATATGCGGGGGCATTTTTTTGTAATACTTTGACGCTGATCAGATGTGCGGGTGGCCACCATTTGAATGCAGCGTTATATTTGGATGCTCGTACACGCCTTCTATCCGCTTGTAAGGATGTTGCGGATCTGATGGCGTGTTGTAGCAACTTATGGATTGAGTTATTTGTTGTTTTATACATGTAGAATGTCATGCATTACTTACTGCTTTCTATAGGTGGATTATAGTGCACTAACGAATCTCTTGCTTCTACGCGTAGGTGTTTACATTTACAATAATCCTCTTTCATTTTTCTTGTGGGCAACATATTAGATGTACAACGGGACTTCTGCAGCAATTTGTAGGAGCTTATACTTGCATATTCCTTCTACATACGCTGATCGATAAGTTGTATTTGCTTACACTTTAACTTTTAGGTGTTCATCATAAACTGTATATTTGATTTCGGGTTAGCCAGCATTGCTAAGCAAGAATGCTACTATGCTGCTGATCTCCCCACATATGTTAGCTAACAAGTTGTCATTTTCACTAATGTTGTCATTCAACAGCATATTAATGTACTTATTAGCAAGTCGACTGGCACTGGTGGTAAAGAGCATATCTTCCTTACGGCTATCTTGCTTTATATGTAGACATGTCACACCCTTTGCATGTTCTAGGTGAACTTTTATATATATGAAAAGCTTCTATAATTGCTTGTGGGTACTCTTATGGTTGCTCGTAGGTACTCATATTTGTAGTAGATTCATAATTTTTGCTTACATCTGAACTGCAAGGTATTGCTACATCCACTTCTGTGAGTTATAATCTCTTATAGGTGGTAGAGGCACTAGTTCTCCCTTGTCTTGTAATGGACTGTATGAATACCCTTACACTCATTGCATGCTTCTGTATATGCTTAAAGGGAGGGCACCATCAATTGTAGACAAACTCACCATGTTCACCTGCTTGTATGTTGGTCTCGATTGCACGGAGTTGTATACATAAGAAGTCTCCTCACATGACTGATATGAAGACCACCGTCAACTTTAATCTCATTGCTTATGAGTCCTAGTATATTTACTTGTATGTTAAATTGTGACGCTCACTGCATGCTCCTTGTACATGGTTGTTGGCATATCTTCAAGTTCATTGCATGTTTTATGAGCAACATTTCAATCTCCATCGCTTTTGAGTTTTCATTTACTTGTTTGTATGATGATATTAACTATCACTACATTCCTCATGTCTTTGCAATTAACGCAATTGTCCCAAATCAATTAATTGCTTGAGCTTTGATTATCACCTCTGAGTAATTTATCTCACATATGAATTGCAATCTTCATTAGAGTATCCTTGTGTATATATTCATAATTTAGATTACACATTCTTATTAACCAATGATAATCATCATGGCATTTGGATTATTGTTGCTCATTCAATGTTCAATTTCTGCTTCAGTTTATTGTTCTTTGCATGAGACATTTTTCTTGTAATTACAAGCTCATAATTCAAGTCAAATTAGAGTGGCTTGCGATCCATATCAAGTTCAAGTTCGCCTACATTGACTTTAAATCTAAATTCATTCAAATCTTGTTTAACTCACATCCCTTTGTACTTGCTCAAATTCAAGTTTGAATTATTTAAGTCAAATTCAAGCTTATATTAATCATTTAAATTTTATGTCATTTTGCATTTTGTTCAGGTTCAAATCAAAGTACAAGTTCCAGTCCAAGTTCAAGTTAGGTCCCCTGCAAATTTGTTCAGTCTTTTGTATCTTTAGTCCAAATTTCAGTAGCCAACCGACGTCTCCCTCATTTAGGGGAAAACTACAGGAGTTTTAGCCTGCCCGCCATGTCAAGAAAGATGTGCACGGTCGATGTCATGGGACACTGCGGTAGTAGTATTTGTCCTCCACCATGCCAAGAAAGGCGTGCATGGGTCTTTCGAAAGTGTATGCTAAAAAAAACCAATTTTCCCCTGCGTACGGGTACTTATATTTTTGTCCCACCGTGCTAAAAAAAAGGCGCACAGGGATTGCCCGTCTCACCATAAGCGTCGCACCAAGTTTGCCCCACCACGCTAAGAAAAGCGTGCATAGGGAGTCCCTTGGCACAGCGCAAACACTACAGGACTTTTAGGGGAATTATCCATCTCGCCGCGAGCACCGCAATGAGCTTCCTCCCATCGTGCTAAGAAAAGCGCACATGGGTGGTTGATTGCTGCACTGCAAGCACCGAGGGACAGTTTTCTAGGTTTGGAGAGTGTTATACCTGCATGGCGAGGAATGTGACGACGTTGGTACATAGATCAAGGCAAGCATTCTCGTCTCTTAATTATAATTAATCTTTAATAAATTATAAATAATTATAGTTAATAGTAATTAGTTATAATTATAATTAATCATAAGTAATTATAATTAATAATAAATTATAATAAAAAATAATTAATTACAATTAAATTTAATTAATTATAGTTAATTATTAATAATAATAATTAACTATAATTAAAAATGATTAATTACAATTAACTTTACCTAATTATAACTAATTATTATTAATAGTAATTAAATATAATTAAAAATAATTAATTATAATAAATATTGATTAATCGTACCTAACTATTATTAACAACAATTAAATATAATTAAAAAAAATTAATTTTAATTAATTAGAAGAGTAGGATTTATGCTAAACTTGAGTAGGATTAAAGCCGGATCTATTCTTAATGCTGTCGGGATATAGAATTAATGCAGGATTTGAACAAGATTCATCCAAATTTTGTTAACATGATTAAGGGAATAACTCTTAATTTTTTCTTATATACAGAAAACTTAAAAAAACAACATTACCCAAAAAAAAATTGGCGAGTCAATGGGGGCACCTGCCCCTAGTGCCCCCATCCTGGCTCCTCCTTTGCATGCACATCCATCAGCCACATTGCCCGTACCTCTTCATGTGGCTTTATTTCCCATTCTTAAGTAGAATAGTCAACTAAACCATTTAAATAGTCTTTAGCAAACAACAAAAGTGTCATAGCTTCAATTGTTACTCCAAGTTGACAATGATGGCATGTAATTCAGGCTACTCCACCATACACTAGATGGCATCAAAGTAAAAACATCATCGCCCACTCCTCGTCCTACTTAATGGCCTGCACCTCTATTTTGCATCTTAATCGAGTAGGAAATATCAGCATCTCTACATGCGACCTCCACACTCACTCCCCAGATGACCATAATGCATACACCTTTCATGAAACTTCTCAATCCACTCAGCTAGTCAGCCGACCACATTGTCTGCACTTTTACACACAACTTTGACGTCTTCTCTTCAATCGGATACAATGCTTGCATCCCTCCATGCAACTTTGTTACCCGCTTCGCAATCAGCACATCACAAGAACCTCTTCTTGTAGTTTTATTATCAACTCATTACTCCTTATCAGCCACATCATTCGCACCTTACTCTAATAACATCAACGCATGTTGCCTTAAGAATATGCTCATTATCTAATTCATGGAACAATATCACTACCAGAGCCCTGCATTGGGTACCCATACCCAATGAGTATGGGTGGATATGGGTATGCCCAAGGTCTTGTAGGTGGGTATGGGTGGGTACTCAATATCGAGGGATAAATCAATTTACATTGCTAATCACCGTATATCTTATATTATTGTAATCCTCATTACGTAGTGTGCAGCACTTAACCACGCTGCGACTATGGTAAATTCAGATATGTGGCTTGAAAGTTTACAATCAGAGCAAATGGCAACAAGCCTCAAGGCCATCAGTCCGTGGCAGACTGTGTTCAAAAAGCATGGAAAGTGGGTGGTTATAGGTGGGTATGACATCCCGAAAGTCGCCGTGGGTGGGAGTGGATGGGCGAAGCCGTCTGAGTAAAGCATGGGTACCCAATGGGTACCCAACTAGGACCCCATGTAGGGCTTTGATCACTACATATAAGGCTCAATCACCCTATCGAGGGTATCACCTAAAAGCATTGAAGTATGTTGATAAGACATTCACCAATACCAAAACTTTAAACTAGGAGAAAATATAGCACAAGAACTCATCACCAGAATCATTTCCTAAAGGGATGCTCTTAAAAGTTCTATGAGAGTTTGGGGTCACCAAGATATTAGCCTAGACTACTACCAAAGTGAACTTCCTAATTACATACAGACAAAGGTTTGTGATCAATGAGGAATTAACCTAAGCCATTACCCCAAGTAAACATCTTTAATTTATTCCCCAGTAAGGCTATGGTTGTCGAGACATTGACCCGAACCATAGCATCAAATGAACTTTAACACAATCCTTGGGAAGGATATCATTGCCAAGGCATTTTTCCAGGTTTACAATCCCTAGAAAACTTCTTAGTTTATTAATGTGTAAAGTTGCGACTGTCAAGGCAATAGCCCAAGCTAAAACACCCAAATGAGCTCATTTATTCATCCATGAAAATTGAAAATCAATCCCAAGTAGGACACTCATACATCCCATTAGGAAGTAGGTGAAGAGCGTTTCAACCCAAGCAACTTTTCTATAAAGAAAATTTAGCTCAATTTAAATACATCTAAATGGAGAACCATAAGCTACATAAAATTCAAGCTCCTTGAAATAATTGAATGCTAACTCCGCTTTAAACTATGCAGCCTAAATCCAAAGAGGGCTTAAAATGAAGAAGCTTCAGCCTACATCAATCTGTTTGTGCTTAAAAGTGGAGAAAGCCAACAACACTCTTCTAATTGCATCCGTGCCACAGCTCCTTATGAGCATTTGAATCGAGTTTGCTCTTACAACTCCACTAAATTCTAAATGTAACTCAGCTCATCAAAGTTCAACTCCTCCGAGGGTCAATTTTTAAATACTTCCTAAAGACAAACCGACTAAAGATCCAAGATTGAAGAATATAATGAAATTCCATAGGATATATGAAGATTTCCCAACTATGCAAGGTACATGGAGACAACTTAAGTCTTCAGGGAATATAAAAGTCATTCAACACTACAGGGTATATGGAGATTAAACAACTCCATCAAGTATATAAAGATTACCCAATTTTGTCAAATATATAGAGACTATCCAACACTATAAGTGTAACAACCTGAAGATATGAAAAGTATTTTAAAATGAAAATTATAAAAATCTAAATTTCTATTTGAACTAAAGCGCTTCGGTGTTGTGCTTGTGAGCGTTGTGGTGCTAGGGTTAAGAGCACAACAGGGCAAAAAATTATCGTTGTAGCATTTGAGTCCATGTTCTACAATAATTTTGGATTCAGCATGTAGTGTTGAGTCTGAGCTCTATGACACTAGGCCACTAAAAGTATATATATATATATATTAAATCCTAAGACTTTAAGCACTAACCCCCCCCCCCCCCCCCCGCAACCTCCACACACACACGCCACCACCACAGTGACTTGCACGGGAAGGAAGAACTGGAGAGGGACAGAAAGGAAGAGGGAGGTTTTTGTCCGTCGATCATGTTTGAAGATTTCTTCTAATCATAGTAAGTGACATAAATCTCATTTTAGTTTTCAATAATTTTGAGTTTAACATATTTATTCTCTCCTAAATAAAAAAAAAGCATTTTCTTCTTATTTATCGTACTTTCACTTTCACCGTGAAACTTTTCATATACAAATAAGTATTTTATAAACATTTTTACTGTAACATTATTGAATTTCACTAGGTAAAATGAAAGTTATGATATATATATATATATATATATATATATATATATATATATATATATATATATATATATATTCATGTATTTTATAGAATAGAGCATTTCATGTTGCATTTCATACATTAAAACGCATTTCATGAAAGCAAGAAAGATTAGTTGTCAACACTATAAATTAATATGGGTTGGTTTTTAAAACATAATATCTTGCGCATGAGGGTGGGCTGAGGGGCATTCCTTTAAAGATAGTTGTGGTGTAATCCCAACTGATGGCCGATTACACTACAAGCAAAGAGTGACGACTCTTTACTAATTTAATAAAAACTACCTGTAATGATAATTCATATACTGATAAATGATAAATATGACTGATGACCAACTGGGAATCAGTTAGAGTTAAAAGATGATGAAAACACCTCATTAAAGCTTGATATCCTATCTTGCTAAGTCATATAATGAAGCATCTATGCATTGATGGTATTAATAAATAGATCATAATGGGTATAAAAATAAGTATCGACTCCATATGATGCAAATGATTGATAATAGATTAGACAAGCCTGATGTTATTGATACTTATGAACAATAAGTTATATAGGTACTACCACCACTTCAACAATTATGAACTCTACTTAGCTTCGTAGTGTATATAAAGCACTCAAGCTTGCCACTCCATCTTGCATGCCAAATAAAAAGTGCATCCATGGGATTTGGGCAAAGGCTTCATACATGAGCCCACTAACTCCATCTCTCAAATGCCTAAATGCAAAAAGGTGGGGTGCAAGCCAAAAGATTTTGCCTTCAAGCATATTAAATTAGAAATTCAAACAAGTGCTTGAAAGGTGAAGGCTTTGCCTTCTAGCACAAATTCCTTTCCAAAGAGTTTGTAAGCCAGCACATAAGATAAACCTAAAGAAAGAGTATATGTTATGCCTCCATTCACAAAGCACCTTCTATGAGATTGCATGCAGGTAAGATGTGAAAATTTGAAGAGCAAATGATATGAATTTAAGCACGAAGCCGCTTCCCAATAGCCTCATACACGAATAAGGCAAACCAAAAGAGCATATATAAATTGTGCCTTCAATACAAACTCCTTTCATAAGAGTGCATATGTAAAACACTTGTTTTTGACTATGTCATCATTCTCCTGCTCTAATAAGCAAGTGTTGACCTGCTGTACCGAAACAAAAAAAAAAGAGAGAAAAGAAATTTTGCTTACCTGCTTTCTGCCATCGCACGTCGTCACCATCACACGCACGTTGATTGCACGTCGCCCACATGCAGGAGTCATTTCTTCCCACGTCGCACGTTCGCGACACTCCTCCCACGTCGCAGCCAGTCCGATCGTGCGTCGCACGATCTCGTTTTCGCGTCGATAAAAGACCAAGGGAACGAGGCCTTCAGCCTCCTCTCACGCTCCCGCTCCTATATCTTCTCCAGCACCATCGTGATTAGACGACTTCACTCCGACGACAACTTTCTTTCCCTGTCGGATCAGAAGTCCGACAACCCGATCGGAAGCAAGAACAGAGGAGCTCGTCGAACTTTCTCCCTGTCGCATGCCATCCGACCTCGCTCCTTCGACGGTCTTCCTCTGTCGAATCGGAGGTAGCGACAAGATTCGCTCGCCATGAAGATAACTTTCTACCTTTCGCACGCCTCTCCGATTCTCATGCCGTTCAGCTTCGCTCCTCCGTCGACTCTCCCTTCCAGTAGGATTGGAAGTTACGCATTTTGATCGGAAGCGAGGAGAGCTCGCGGGCTGTAAGGGTAACGTTCTCCCCCTTGCACGCTTCTTCAGCCTGTCCCGGGCCGAACAAGAGAAGAAGAGAGGGGAAGGGTTTTTTATTTTTATTTTATTTTTATCACAATAATAATTATTATTATTACTATTTAATTGTAATTAATTATTATCAATGATAATTAATTATAATTATTATAATTAAACATTTTAATTACATTTAATTATTATTATTAATAATTAGTTTTAATTAAAATAAGTTATAATTAATTTTGTTAATAATTATGGTTAATTAATAATTAACTATAATTTGATTAAAATTAATTATAATTAATTATTTTAATTTAAATTAATTATTATTAATTATAACTAAATATAAGTAATTGTTGTAATTATGATTAATTTTTTAAATTATAATTAACTATAATTAATTTAATTAATTAAAGTTAATTAGTTAAAAAGATAATAATAAAAATAAAATAAAATCTTTCCCTCTCTTGCCTCGACTTGCCTGTCGGGCCGGCAAACCACCTATACACGCTTTTCTCTAGCGTGGTGGAAAGGGAACCCGGCACGACACCTACGACAAGGTAGGTGAGCGACCCCTCGATTCCAAAATCATGTTCTCGACGTTCGTGTCGAGCCGGCAAACTGCTCATACACGCTTCTCTAGCGTGGTGGGATGGGAACCCGACGCGACACCTACGACGAGACCGGGATATTCATAAGTACCCGCTTGCGGGGAAACAACTGCTTTCTTGTAACAGGTACCGAAGATCCATACACGCCTTTCTCTGGCGTGATGGGGACAAAGATTTCATGGCCGTGGTGTTCTCGTACGAGGGAACCTACCATACACGCTTTTCTCTAGCTTGGCGGGAGGCCCAATTTTTCGTAGTTTTTCCCTAAATGGGGGAGACATCGGGAGGCTGCCGAAATTTCGGGTGAATATACGACCTTACTCGGACCTGTTTTGAACTCAAAGAGGATAAGAACAAGAGCCTAGACTCCAACGAACATTGAATTTGTGGACTCAAAGCTGAATACAACTCAAATGACTAAGAACAAGAATTTGAATCCAAATAAAATTGAAATTGAATATAAAGCTTCAACTTAAACTTGCATTTGATTTGGAAATCAAATGATATTGTTGACCCCTATACATCAGACCACGCGAGAAAGGACTCAAACCGGTAAATAAAGCAATATGTGCATTGATGAAACACGTCACTTAACGGGTCAAATGACCTCCAAATGCCAAACGGATGGTATCTTTGCGATCAGGACACTGAATTCTGCTAGGTCAAGGCCCCTCGTAATCGAATCGGATGAGATTGGTCAAAAGAGACGACCGACAACCAAAATTAAAGCGCGAGGCTGATAAAATGATGTCGGATCAACAAACGGACTTCGTCATTTTGTTCAGAACATTGCAAATACTCAAAAACTAATTTTATTTGTTCAATTTGGATCATCCTAATGAGTGACATGAATTTCGAGACAACGCGTATTTCGAGGAAATCAGGCCTCGACGTCACTCAGATGACGTCCGATCATGAAACGGACTATGCCATTGCGTTTGGAACGTCCTCGACATTCAAAATATACATCTTTTGTGATTAATTGGGATCAATCGTAATGGTGACATGGATCCCAAGGTAATAACACGCATATTAAGGAATTTGGCCCTCGATGTCGCTCAAACGATTTCAGATCGACAAACGGACAGTGTCATTCCGTCCGAAACGTTGTCTACATTCAAAATATATATTTTATTTAATGAATTTGGATCGCCTGAGATGGTGAAAATTTCCATTTTAAATATCAAATATCAAATCGTGAACCTCCAATATCTAAATGCTTTAAATTCCTAAAATTCAAACCTATTGCTGCTACTATATGCCAGATAACACGTATTCTCTATGTATCTGATTGACGACTAGCCTTAATCGAAAGTTCTCTCTCGTTATCGGGA
This sequence comes from Dendrobium nobile, assembly GCA_022539455.1. Taxonomy (NCBI): domain Eukaryota; kingdom Viridiplantae; phylum Streptophyta; class Magnoliopsida; order Asparagales; family Orchidaceae; genus Dendrobium; species Dendrobium nobile. Next base: position 12,720,565 of record CM039723.1, on the reverse strand, counting down.
GGGGTAATTAACTATAGGGGCTTGCGCCTATAGGAAACCAGAACTCAGATCATAAAGTCCTCGCAAAATGAGGGCGAAATCTCTGGGTAGTGTCTTATCTATAAACCCATCTGCCTTCCAAAATTTACCCCGGAACTTATTCCGTTAAAACTCCCTCGCCGAATAAAAAGAAAAGCGAGTGGAGGCCGGGGCCGAATTTTCGGAGCCCACAGATATTAACAAATATTTGAATATTTAGACAAAATGCAAGAACTTGAGTTGGAATTCAGAAGACTTTGAACAAGCAGTTGAACCTATGCATTTGAACTTGTAAGCATTTGACTCAAATATGAATGAACTCAATGTGACTATAGGGGACTCGGACGGATGGAAGAGGCTCATTTTGAGTATGAACTATTCATTGACTCAAAACTTGGACAAATGCAAATAAAAGACCTAATTTAAACTCTAACTAAAGTGATAAGTGATTGAATTTTCAAGATTACTGGAGCTTGAACCTCAAGGAACCATGTCTTGAATGTGAAGTCAAACTCAAAACAAGCTTGTGCAAATGATGTTGAACTGGACTTGAAAGGATTGAAACTTGAGCCCGATTTGAACATCGTTGCCCCCCCCCCCTCACATTCGACACCAATCAAACTACAACGCCTCTTACGAATGTATTCAGTATAGCACACAACGGATGTAAATGCTCACTAATAGTGACAGGGGAGTACACATCCATAATGATATATTTATGAATGATGATTGGTAGGAGGCAACGAAGGATATAGTACTTCCATGGTCAACAATCATCTGATCTAAAAAACAAACACATGGATCTGTTGCAAGGGGAAGGTGATTGATTGACGCATTAAGTGTAAGTACCTACGATCCTTTGTAGGAGGCATGTTGTATATTCAACACATGTTTGTGGGCCAAAATGTGAAAGATTTGCAACACATCACAAACATGTATGAGCAGGTGCAACTAACTCCTACAACAATCCCTAAGAGGTTAAAAGCAATGTGCTCACAAGGACAATAAAAGGTTGCATAATGCATGTCCCGTGAATGCATTATTGAAACCTCCAACACAAGTAACTATGCCTGTTGATTGAAGATGGCAACACTGTCAATCAATAGTGGATGATTTAGTCCCCTACAAACAAGTACAATCAATACCACCTGAGATTGGTGAAAGGTGGATCTGATGCAAGAACAATGGCTCTTCTGTAAACACTTCTAGGAGGTCGTAGTGGATACAACGGGTCCCTGCAAGTGAACACGAGCCACTTGTGGATAACAACAGTGGGTATATCGTAAGCACAACGAACCACTGTGGATACAAGTACAAGTATCACCTACGACAGTGGTGATTGAGATGTTGTTAGTATGTCGGGTACGAAGACAACTCGATGTACGAAAAAGGACACCCCCTAGCAGAAGGGAGGAAATGTTTGAGCAAATTCGAACCAAACTTCCTGGTGTTCCAAAATTTCTTCTCAATCTTGTACTCAGGAAGGAAATAATTCTGGCATCCATAAATATCAGGAACAACAAGTCTACTACACTAAAGACCCTGGAAGGAATTCTTTCCAAAGCAGTGGTTACGAACTTCAAAGAGGTCTCCCCGGTGAATGAGAAAAGTGGAGTTAACATCAAGATGAGGAGATGCCTCATAACATCAAGATAACACGCCACCGGATCCACAACACTCGTACTAGCGAACAGAAGGCGTGTATAAGCTCTCAAATAAAATGATGTGTATTCAAATGACAATTGCCTGCACAACTACAATTATTTCAGTGTACCCCCACACATGCACTGTAATTTGTATACACAGGTACACAAAAGGGGTAAATATAATCAAACACCCGCATGGGCCTCGGCGAGCGTGTTATTGGTATACACGTGACGTCTAGAGATACTGCGCGGGTCAATAAATCTGAACCCGATCCTCCTAAGTAGCAGGAGTCAACAAGGTTCAACAAATAATTATAAAATGCCCCCAAATACCCGCATGGGCCCCGGCAAGTGTGTTATTGGTACACACGTGATGTCTTGGGATACTGCGCGGGTCAATAAGTGAATTCAAGTTCGAACCCGATCCTTCTATGCGGATCAATAGGAGTCGACAGGGTTCGAACCATCAAACAAATACACGGTTGTGGCGACCGGTGTATTTGTTTTAATACATTCATATTAGGCCTTCAAGGCCTATAACAACATGAATTCACTAACAATGGCACAAAGCCTACGAAACTTGATCCCCTATCGGCAAGTTGATAGGGTCGACAAAGTTCAATCAAATGAAAATAACCCTAAACACCCCAATGATGGCCGTGTTGAATGCTAATATCAACCGGAGGGGTCCATTCCAAGTATTTCAAAATATCACTCCAAATTCCTACGAAATCCAAAATTCCAGAAATTTCAAAATCATCCAAATCCAAAATATTTAAAATTTAAATACAACCATTAAATAACTCAAAGCAAAAATCATCCACCCTCAGCAACAATTTGCCGGGGTGGACAAATTAAAATTTACTTGAGCTCACATAAAGCTAATGCCTAATCGAAAATATCACTAGGATCCATTCTCAAACAATCTCCTGCCAATAAGGACGTGGTATGTGTCCTCTGACCGGCGGTTTGTCGCCAAATGGCACCGCAGGATAAACGGTTATGACCCGGGCCCTCTAAGCCGAGTGGTTTTGCCGTCAAATGGCACCACGAAATACAAGTTATGGCCAGAGCCAATACGCTCCTTAATGGCATCAAATCCTTGAGATATGAATCAATAGGATAAGATCAATAGGGCACAAAGCCCTCTGTTAGCTAAGGTGGATTTAAATTTGTCCCCTTAGACAAACATTCAACCCAGGTCTACAAGGTACCCTTGGACGAAGCAACCCACGGCTGCCGACAAGGATCCTTATGTCAGGTTGGGTCAACTACCTCCTCTGACTAAGTAGACTAGGTACCACGATGGCCCGGGACGACGGAACCATGGGATCTTGATCGGGTCCATCATCCATTCCCCCACCATCCGCTTTAAGTGAAAGATGGTGAAATTTCTATTTTAAATATCAAAACCTTCAAATTTCCAAATATCAATCATTCAAATTCCCAATTTTCCAAACCTCTAAACACCTCAAATCTCAATAACCTATTGTTGCTACTATATGCCAGATAACACGTATTCCCTACGTATCTGATTGACGACTAGCCTTAATCGAAAGTTCTCTCTCGTGATCGGGAGGGGTAATTAACTATAGGAAGCCTATAGGAAACCAGAACTCAGATCATAAAGTCCTCACAAAATGAGGGCGAAATCTCTGGGTAGTGTCTTATCTACAAACCCATCTGCCTTCCAAAATTTACCCCGGAACATATTCCGTTAAAAACTCCCTCACCAAAAGAACAAAGCATAAACAGCCGCAGGCGGAGGCCGGAGCCGAATTTTTGGAGCCCACAGCAAGCAAGGTGGAAGGTGACCAAAAATGTTTTCCATCAAGTTCACTATCACTTCCCAAGTTCCCACAAAAAGCAAAGAGGACATAAGCAAAAAACTTCTGCCTTCGAGAGCATCTCCTAACTGCCCAAAATATGGAGGAGGATATAGGGTCAAGAACAATTTCCTTTAAGTGCACCATCACCATCCAAGTGTCCACAAGAAATAATGAAGGCAAGGGTCCAAAAGTTTTGCCTTTGAGCACACCATCAATTCTCGTGTGCTTACAATGAGTTAGCAAGGAGCACAATCACCTCACAAGGGATGATTTTTTTTTTTTTCTTTAAATGCACAATCACCTTACAAAGGCCAATTAGCACTTCAAAAATTTCAGCAGAAGCAGTATATGCCCACGCAATATTGAACCAAGAAAAGCCCATCCAAATCACCTAAGCCAGTCATCCCTTGAATTAGACAGTGCCTTTTGTTTTATAGCTAGGGCCAAGGCTTTAGAGACTTTTAGGCCAGTTTAATCATATTTAGACAAGATTATAATAAGCTCATTCAAAAACCTCAAATTCATCCTTAGCTAATATAGATTTAAGTTGATATACATTGTATTAGGTTCTTTATGACAACCATCATTTGGCTTAACCTTTCTTAACCGACTTGGGATTTCATCGATGGCTCATTTTAACAAAAAGCCTAACAAAAGCAATGGGATTAAGTTGAAATAACGTGTTTCACAATCTCAAAAGAATGTCCACATGATGTCATGGGAGTGGTTGTAGTCAATGAGTTTGGATTCAAGTCATAATTTCAAAATAATTGCAATCAAATCATTTTGGTAATTACAAGAAGAAAATAATAAAATGTAGAGTGATCTTTTTGAGGTGGAATGAGTATTTTTGTTAGTCTTTTCACAAAATAATCCAAAAATAGGGGGGAACTAGTATGGCCTTTAAAATAGACCATGATTAATCTCAACCATTAGATCATAGACATTTCATCTTTGTTCAATTGATCCTAGCGTGATGAGAATCAAATAGGATGATGGTCCTCCAAGCTCCCATGCCACTCAATCACATCAAGATTCATGTTGAACCATTAATCAACCTTGATCAAGCACATCAAGAGTCTTGCATAAATTTGACCATCTAATTTAGATCACCATCTGCATCAATCTTGGAGACATCAATACAAATTCACTCTCCAATTCAAATCTCGTTCATCATTAATCTCTAATTCTTAAGACCTTCATTGATCATTCCATTATCACTAAGGACATGATAGTTAGATACAAATCTCAAAGGTGACCTGATTTATCTATCCATTGTATGCTTCTCCAAAAGACTAAAACACTCTTATCCAAATGCTTATAAAAATTCTCTAAGGATTAAGGTAAGGGGCTCTCATTCTAATTTTCCCTCTCTTATCCTCTCTTATCATTCTTCGGGTGAAACTCTCTTTGAGTTAATGTTAGTTGTTATTCACCTTCAAACTTAATCAGTAACTTTAGCAACTAAGGGTTTTCCCAAGAACAAGATCCTTATTTCAACTGATTGTGAGCAGGCGCGCACAGTCTATCACCATTGAAGATTGTCTCCAGCATGCAAATGTTATATAAGAAAATATAATGTCGATCTACCCAATTTTTATAATTATGCTAACTTGTGCATTACATGAACAATGAAGTAAAATAATAAGGTTTCATAAGAAAATATTTCTCAATTCCTTTATTTTAAAAAATTTTGGTATATCATAATTTTGATTTGTAAGGGCAACTTGCAAAAGAAAATGTAGCACAATGCATGCTGCTCTCGAAAATTTGGGCAACACACAATTGTAGATTAACTTATTCATTTCTATTAGAGTATCGATAACTTTATATATATATATATAGTGGCGGAGCCAGAAAATGTATTTAGGGGGGCCTAAATTATTATTTTTTTTATTTTCCTTAAAATTTTTACATCCGGACTTGTGATCAAAATAGTCAGTTTTAAAAATGATAAAACTTTGATAGTGAATTAGTTTATTTTTTTCTTCACAAAATGACTAACAATCATCAAATCACTTGATTGCTGCTAAAACGAGTTCAATATAATAACTAAATACGTGATATTAAAAATCTCATTGCACAAAAACAAATCATAAAATCTCTTTAAGATCGAATCAATACAGGATTAAGCTAATATAAACCTAAAAAAAATGTAAAAGAATAGGAAATTAAATTGGGAGTGATTTGAATGGACGGCCAATCTTAAATCTCTTGATCGTGGACCATTTATTGGACATTTAAATGTCTTAGTGATATCAGAAGTCAACGATCTTGGGCTCGTTGGATTCGTCTCGTCTAGCCGCTCAATTAGACTATAAGCATGTCATGTTTGGAAACCTTTTGGTAATCCAAATGATGGTTTAAACCTTCTAAATATGCTTTGAGTCTTTGATTTGGAGTCATTTGGGTTCGGATTGAGTGACATGATAGTCGAATCAATTTGGTGCCGTTGGGTTCGCATTTTCGAAACGTTCAGTTCGATTGTAAGTTTGCTGAAATCGGAGTTCATATGATCTCCGATTTAATTTTTGAAGTTTCCAACTTGATTTTATCTCTATATTCCCCCCCCCCCTGCCCCACCTTGCCTCCGCCAATGTGTATATATATATATAAAGAACCCATTGTCTTTTTGTAGATTTGTTTCTATCTATCAATCTACTTATCTTCATCCATGTATCTATCCAAGCTTATTGGCTTTCTACTAATCCATTTCTTTATAAAACCATATAAACATGCAAAACACTTGTAGTTATTCAATAACTTCCCTACCAAAAAAAAAAAAAAACGAGGGAAAGCCCTAGTTTAACATATATGAGAAAAACACATTTGCCTTTCTTTTTCATTCGTAAATTCCTTTCCTACAATTTCCTCTAAATTTCTCAAATGTAAATTTTATCACTTCAATAGATTGCTATAAACCAAAGAGATTATACACTGCATAAGAAAACTCCGGGGTCAAAGCACCAACTTGCCCAACATTGAAACCACAATTACTATGGCCAGCCAAAACTTAGCTCTTAACAATGATAGTCTGTTTGAGAAAGTGAATCACAGGGGACACAAAACCAGTAGTCTGTAGTCACCACAAAATCTTAAGCCAATGGATGAATCAACCACCAATATATCTAAAAAAACAAAACTTTCAACTATGTATGATGTGGTTGTAAGTCTAATATTCTGAAACCATTAAAATTTGTAAGGAAAAAATTTGCTACAGTTTGTGAACATGCAAATGTAAGAAGTGACTGTGATTAATAAAAAAGAAACCAATATTTTAAAAGTTATACGAACAATCCAAAAATAAATAAATAAATAAAGGAAAAGGAAAGATTGACCAAAGAAAAAACAGTAAAAAATCTTACAAAAAGGAAGACTTCTATCCTTTTCTTACCACGTCGCATTTTGACAACACCTCTAAAGACCTCCTCATTGCCATAGCATAAAGCTAGAGTTCCAATCGCCATGATCTGCCACAATCAATGGTTGTAACCACAAGGTCAACGGTAATGACCACGTTGAATCCAAATTAATATATATCAGTGTTATACAAATAATAAGATATGAACAAAGATGTTAGAGGAGGTCGAGCGATCAAATGAATGGTAATTTTTTTCTCTTGAAGAAAGATATATTTTTTATCTCTCCGCTATTAAGGAAAATGAAGGTATAGTCTAATCCATGAACCACTTTTCTGATGCTAGATTAATCACAAATATGAAATAAATAGAAAATGCAGTATCAATAAATTTTAACTAACTAGTTAGAACTATGAATCAACAACTGCCTAAACTAAGTGAAAAATTATTCGAATTATGCTTGACGAAAATACAAAATTCAAGCGATAAAAAACTAGAATCAAACTTTTCCTATATCATGGAAATAGAATAAGGCAGTACAAATGAAATAACATGTTGCAGCTTGAGTTCTTAATAGCAACCGAATGTTAAGGAAAACAAGAAATTAGTTAATTCAATAGAAAAGGACCAAAATGGTCCCAAACTCTTTTGAGGGACCAATTTGATCTCTCAACTCCTTAAAAGGGGGTTTTTTTTATCCTAACATCAAATTTTGGGGTTAATGGTGTTAAATCAAGAGAGTTAATGGTATTAAATCAAGAGATATTTTGGTCATTTTTAATTAAATTATTTCTTAAATAAAAATTTCAAGTAATAGTTTTTTTTTTAATTATTAAACATTTATTTAATAAAAAAATTTATTAATAATTCCAACCTATAATGATCCTAAATTAAAACTAGAATTATTAATAGTTTTTGAAATAAAAACTAGAATTATTTTTTTATTAAAGAAATGTTTAATAATTTTTTTTAAATTACTATTCATTGATAATTACATTTAATAAATAATTTAATTAAAAATAACTAAAATACCCCTTGATTTAACACCATCAACCTCAAAATTTTTGTTAGAAACAACAAGGTCCCTTTTTAAGGAGTGAAAGTGATGTGAAACTACTAGGAGTTACGATCGAAATTAAAAAAGAGAATTGTAAAGTTTGCTTTTTATAAGTTTATGTGGATCATGCAAGATAGAGTTAAGATTTAGAAAGTTAACTTTGCTTAGGCCAAAGAGATGCACTTGAGATTAACCAAGATAGTTCATTCAAAAATCGAGGGAATTAAATGCGAAGTACAAGTAACAAAACCCAACTTTTAACAACGAGAATTTCACCTTGGGGCCGTATCACTCAAAGATTGGTGGACTTTTGGCGGAGATAGAAGATCCAAGCGATGACGGAAGTTACCACTAGAGAAAGGGCGCCGAAGAACTTCGTCGGAGAAAGAGTAGCCGGTGGGGATGGATGTCGTAGGTGACCGTCAAGGCTCCACGTGTGCTTTGAAAGTTGTCGGTCGTAGATGCTTGCAAGGATGGGCACGACTCTCTCCAAGTATTCTTCCACAGTGGTTTCGTCTTCAAATCCTACGTCGAAGCACGGCGACCGTAGGACGTTGATACTCCCGTCGGCGTTGAACACTAGACCCCACTCAAGCTCCGGATCCGCCATTCGACATTGAAGTGGGGAGGGGAATGCGTCGTCTTCTTCTGAGAGAATTCAGATTTTCTCTCCTTTGTCTTGCTTAGACCTCTTGAGATGAGTGAAGAGAAAATTTTCTCTTGGGATGGTGAACGTTGAAGGCCAGCAAACAAGAAAGAAGACAAAATCTGAAGTGAGCACTTCAGATTTTCTTTGGCAGGGAGTTAATTAAAAAAAAAAAAAAAAAAGGGAAACGTTGACAGAGAGGGAGAGGTGCGGGTAGAGTAACGGGATTGATGGGCTGTGGTGTAATTAATTCCTCAATCCTGTAACGGATCAGCAAGATAAATTGGGAATTAAGGCTGCAGTGAATTCGGCCAAGAGGGGTGGGGAGATTTCAAATTGTTTCCAAAGAGTTGGGTATGATTTAGGAAACAATTCCTAATGAAATTATTTGCTGGGGCCTGCGGTTATTGAAGAGAGAGGGTTTTTTTTTTTTATGGCAAATCCTGAAATAAATTTCAGGATTTGAAATTTGGGAGAGAATTTTATTTGAAATTAAATTTTAATTTCAAATGGGTGAGGAATTAATGGGGCAATTAAAGAGGGGAGCCTGGTAAGGCCGGCGGTATCAAGAGAGAGGGATTTGGTGATGGGAGCAAGTAATTGGTTTCCAAATTGGCTCATGTGGTTTAGGAAGGATTGAAATACAATCCGTTTGAATTTGAATTCCCTTATGATTTGAATTCTAAAACTTTCCTAATTAGGAAATTCCAAAATTGGAAAGTTTCGAAATTCGAATTTTGAATTTTCAAAATTGGAATTCGTGGGGGATGGGGAATGAAGTCGACGGTCGAGAGGCTTACCACTGGATGGTGGAAGGTGGGATGGCCGGCGGCTAAAATGGGGTTAGGGCCGGCGGGTTGGGAGAAGGGAAGGGAGCGGATGACGGGATAAACCACGAGTTACGGACTCTTCCAATAACTGGTGGGTGTTGCTTTTCGCCCTCACCTTGGGCTCTCGTTCTCCTCTCTAACTCTCCACACAAGAAGAAGAAGACAAGATAATCAAAACAAATTTTCATTCATAATATTCATTAAAAATCAAAATGATACAATAGACCACTATATATAGGTCTTGACTCATGAAAAGTGAAAAGACTAAGTTGCCCTCTGGGCTACAAAGAAGCATAACTCCCCACAGGGGTAAAATGGGAAAACAGTAAATCAAACAATACAATAAAATAAGATACATCATGTCATCAAAAGTAGAGACGCTGAATCGTGGCCGTCGATCTGCGGTTTCGCCGGCGATAAACATGTCGGTAGCGTCTGTCGATGTCCTCATCATTCTCCCCAGGTGGGAGAAAACTCGACCCTGTCGAGTGAGTGTCTCTAGAGCTCTCGTACCACTCTAGAAGGTCTGGGTCTAGGCTCTGCAGCTCCTCTCGGTCAACCCACGTATCCTCCGTCGCCGGGGTCCCTTTCCAGTGGACTAGGTACCTTCGACGTCCACCTTCTTTCGTAGTAATGATCTCATCATCTAATATGTATTCAACTATCTCCGCATTGGGTAAGGGGGGTAATTTTGGGAGTGGAGGAGGGTTGGGGATCTCACCAGGTATGGTCACACAAGGCTCATTTGAAAGTGGATTGCATGGGTTAAATTCTGGTCCCTCGAAGGTTACTAAATCTTCTATGTTAAATGTGGGGTTAATGTTGAAACCTTCGGGAAGGTTTAGTACGTAAGCATTGTCATTCACCTTTGAAATTATCTTGAACGGTCCGGCGCTTCTCGCATGCAGCTTCTTTGCGGGTCCAGGAGGAAAACGCTCCGGACGGATCCGAACCATCACAAAGTCTCCAATTTCAAATACCTTAGCTCTTCTTTTATGATCAGCCATAAATTTATAAGTTGCATTACTTTGTTCAATTTTCTTTTTAATTTCTTTGTGTAACTCCTGTAGATGCGATGCATATGATGATGCTGACTCAGATGCTCTAACTCTAGTGCTCATGGGGATTAGGTCAATGGGTTGGTTGGGGAGGTATCCGTACACTATTTCAGCAGGGCTAAGACCAGTAGTTCGATTCACAGAGTTATTGTAGGCAAATTCGGCTATAGGCAATTTAGAATCCCAGTCCTTAATGTTTTCTCCAACCAAGGTCCTCAACAGATTTCCTAGGCTCCTATTCACTACTTCCGTTTGACCGTCTGTTTGGGGGTGAAAGGCGGTAGAGAATTGCAATTTGGTCCCCAATTTATGCCATAAGGTCTTCCAAAAATAACTAGTAAACTTCACATCCCGGTCCGAAACTATGGTTTTAGGCAGCCCGTGAAGTCTCACAATTTCATCAAAGTATAGTTTGGCTACTCTAGAGGCGTCGAAAGTCTTGGAGAACGGGAGAAAATGGGCCATCTTAGAAAATCTATCGACAACTACACAGATTGAGTCATGTTTCCTAATGGTCTTGGGTAGCCCTAAGACAAAGTCCATGCTGACGTCCTGCCACGGTTGGTTAGGCACGGGGAGGGGTGTGTAAAGGCCGGTGTTTTGTTTCCGTTGTTTGGCCAGCTGACAGGTGTGACACCGCCTCACTAATCTGCTAACGTCCTTCTTAAGACTTGGCCAGTAAAAACGATTCTCCACAGCTGCAATTGTCTTGGCCTGACCAAAGTGACCCGCTAAACCTCCAGCATGCAGTTCCCACACAAGAAATTCCCGCAGTGAAGTTGTGGGAATGCAAAGTTTTTGAGCCCTAAACAAATACCCATCTTCTAGTATAAAATCTCCTATGATACGCTCGTCTCCAGTTGTTAGTTTGGAATAAGTTTCTCCAAAATCGGGGCAGTCCAAATAGTTTTCTTTAATTTGCTCAAAACCAATCACCTCAGTCCTCATCTCACGCGTAACCATCATTCTACGACTTAGTGCATCCGCAGCCTTGTTTTCAGACCCAGCTTTGTGTCTAATGGTGTAAGTGTATTCTTGAAGGAATTCAACCCATCTCCCGTGCCGGGCATTCAGTTTCTTCTGGGAATTGATGTATCGCAAGGCTTCATGGTCAGAGAAGATAACGAATTCTTGGGGAAGCAGGTAATGTCTCCAATACCTGAGGGACTGAATTATGGCGTAGAATTCCTTATCGTAGGTGGAGTATCGTTGCCTGATATCATTTAATTTCTCGCTGAAGTAGGCAACAGGGTGTCCTTCTTGGGATAATACTCCTCCTATTCCTATACCAGATGCGTCGCAGGTTACTTCGAAAACTTTCGAAAAGTCGGGTAGACGCATGACTGGTGCTTCAACCATCTTTCTTTTTATTTCCTCAAAAGCCTTGGTGGCTGATGTCGTCCAAACAAAATCTCCCTTCTTTAAACAATCCGTTATGGGACCCACGATGGTGCTAAAGTTCCTGATAAATCTCCTATAAAACGTGGCCAATCCATGAAAACTTCTGACATCTCTAATATTCTTTGGTATAGGCCACTCGTTGATTGCTCGTACTTTTTCGGGGTCGGCAGATATCCCATGGGAAGAAATTATAAACCCAAGAAAAGTTACTTGATTTGTAAGGAAAGTGCACTTCTTAGGGTTGGCATACATTTGTTCTTTCTTCAAGATTTCACAGACTTGTTGTAGGTGATTCAAATGTTGTTCCACCGAATCACTGTAGATCAAAATGTCATCGAAGTACACTACAACAAATTTTCCCAGTAAAGGCTTAAGGATCTGAGTCATTACTCTCATGAAAGTGCTAGGCGCGTTACTCAACCCAAAAGGCATTACTGTCCATTCGTACAACCCATCCTTAGTCTTGAACGCGGTTTTCCATTCATCCCCCGGGCGGATCCTAATTTGGTGATAGCCACTCTTAAGATCGATCTTGGAAAATAGGGTGGCTCCGGTCATCATGTCCAACATGTCATCTAACCGAGGGATTGGAAAGCGGTATTTGACGGTGATTTTGTTGATAGCACGGCTATCAACACACATTCTCCACGTCCCATCCTTCTTAGGGGTAAGAAGGGCAGGAACCGCACAAGGACTAAGGCTCTCCTTAATGAACCCTCGCTGTAATAATTCATCCACTTGTCTTTTGAGCTCCCGTGTTCAGTGGGGTTCATCCGGTAATGGGGTAGGTTTGGTAGGGACGCTCCGGGCACCAGGTCTATGGCATGTTGGATGTCCCTTAGAGGTGGCAGTTGGTTGGGTAAGTCGTCGGGAAAGACATCAGAAAAAGTCTCTAACAGGGGTTTAACCTCTTCGGGAATCGGTTCTTCTTGGTCTACACTTAATTCTCGGCCGACTAGGGCGTAAAGAGGGGCTCCCGACTCCAGTTCCACATCTAGGTCCTTAGCAGTTATCAAGTTCACGCCCGTGTTGGGTTTCAGGGAGTTGGGCTTAACTTCTTCTTTAGTAGACTTAGGTTGAGTGGGTAACAACTTAATCTTCTTGCCCTCGTGTTCGAACACACAGGTGTTTGATCGTCCATAAATGTGTACATCGTTGTCGAACAGCCAGGGGCGGCCGAGGATGATTTGACCCACATCCATCGTCAACACATCACACCAGATTTTCTCCTTGTATCCCACGAACTCAATAGGAACCAGACTCCTATCTTTTACTTCCAAGGTGGTCGAATTTATCCAAGCAACTTTGTAGGGGTTCGGGTGTGGGGTGGTCCTCAATTGCAGCTTCGAAATCATTGCTGACGATACGGCGTTAATGCAACTTCCACTGTCTATTATGACCTTGCAATTTTTGTCTCCAATCTTAGTGAAAGTGTAGAAGATTGAGGTCCTTCGCCAGTCGTCGCTAGGTTTAGGTTGGGAAAAGGCACACCTAACAACCTGCAGATCTAAGTAGTTCATCTTTTGAAGGCAGTGAACAACAGCAGTATCTCCTTCTTCGAAAAACTCCTCATCGTCGTCCATATGGTGGACCAAGTCAGTTTCCGGCTCATTCTCTTCTTCCGTCACTTCCTCAATTATAGTGACCTTAAATGGGCTGGAGCACTGAGAAGCAATGTGTCCGTACCCATGGCATCTAAAACACTTAGTGCCGGCAGTGGTTTTGGGTGTCTCACGTTCTGGTGTTTTCCCTTTATAGTCTGAACGAGGTTGGGCTTGGTTAGGAGCAGGCCGACTACCAGAGGGTCCAGTGGGTTTGTATGGTTGGCTAGAGGAAGACTTAAAAGGGTTAGGTCTCGAGTCTTGGGTCCTGGTGGTGTGGCTTCTCGATTCTTCCAAGTCTAGTACAAGACTACAGGCAGCTTCGTACGTGGTTATTCCTCGAGCAAAGAGCTCATTCCTAAGGTCTTCTCGTAGTCCGGCTCTAAACATGGACAAAAGTTGTGTGGGAGTGGTGGTCTCCTCCCCGTTACAACGGATTAAGAAATCATCAAACATGGAGATGTATTCCTTAACGGGTTTACTCCCTTGGGTTAGCCTATTCCAACGATCTAAGAGTCTTGGGTAGTACGAGGGAGGAAGGTATTTCCTTTTCAGTTCTTGCTTCATCGCTCCCCAGTCAGCTATGGGGTATTCTCCTCGGGTCTCTCTCATGTGCTCCACGTTAGTCCAGTATTGGTTGGCTCTACCCGTCAATTTCATTTCGGCGAACCTAACTTTCTTCTCTTCCGAAATGTTATACCATTTAAAGTAACTGTCCATCCCTTTAATCCAGTCGAGGAAAACTTGGGGTTCTAACGTTCCGTCAAAAGTTGGGGCATCTATTTTAATGCTCTTAAGGAGCTGGGCGTCATTGTCTCTCCAAGGCGCGTCACGACCTACCGGTTCTTGGTGGGGTCGGTGGTGGGGTCGGTAGTAATCCCTAGGAGGTCCGTACTCAGTTCGGGCATCCTCGCCATAAGGTGATTGAGGTCTAGAGGGCGTGTAGATCGCCGGGTGTCCGATTCGTTCAATGTTGTCAAGTCTCTCTCCAGTATGACGCTTAAGGTCCGCCACACTTGTTTGGGTATCTCTAATTTGCTGCGACATTGTGCCCAACTGGCCTACAATCATGTCTAAGGTTGCTTGAATGTGAGTGGGATCCATGGTTGGGTTCTAGGGATCACTAGGAAGGTTTCTAGGTCCAAGGCAGCAGCTAAACTCCCTAAAATGTTTGCTGGAATTGCACTTACAGCAGCTGTAAAGTGCTGGACAGCAAACACAACGATGGGTGAAGTCACCTAATTGTCTAAGCAATGTTCTTGGGTGAAGGCAGCACCTAAACAGTGGACTTAGGGTCACTACCGGGTACTTAACCGCTGCAGGAAATGGTGGACAGCAACTAGGAACTACAAGGAACTCAATTTTCAGGTTACAAATAGTGCAGAAATTTGATGGCAGCAAGTGTAAAAGTGGCCTAGACTACTATGGATGTCAATGTAAATGTGGTAGCACTTAAGCGCATGAATACACTTAGGCACGGTGAAGTAAATGATGCAAAAATTTCAGGCCAGCAGTAACAAAACAATAAATAGACTTAACTAAAAGCTGATATGCATGCAAACCTCTAATGGTAAGCTAAAAGGAGTTTCCTAGGATGCATCTAACATGAGCAAAGCATGCTAGCCATGCTCTGATACCAAATATGATGTGAAACTACTAGGAGTTACGATCGAAATTAAAAAAGAGAAT
The DNA here is from genome assembly GCA_022539455.1 of Dendrobium nobile. Classification (NCBI taxonomy): domain Eukaryota; kingdom Viridiplantae; phylum Streptophyta; class Magnoliopsida; order Asparagales; family Orchidaceae; genus Dendrobium; species Dendrobium nobile. Next base: position 12,705,431 of record CM039723.1, on the reverse strand, counting down.
TGTAAAGTTTGCTTTTTATAAGTTTATGTGGATCATGCAAGATAGAGTTAAGATTTAGAAAGTTAACTTTGCTTAGGCCAAAGAGATGCACTTGAGATTAACCAAGATAGTTCATTCAAAAATCGAGGGAATTAAATGCGAAGTACAAGTAACAAAACCCAACTTTTAACAATGAGAATTTCACCTTGGGGCCGTATCACTCAAAGATTGGTGGACTTTTGGCGGAGATAGAAGATCCAAGCGATGACGGAAGTTACCACTAGAGAAAGGGCGCCGAAGAACTTCGTCGGAGAAAGAGTAGCCGGTGGGGATGGATGTCGTAGGTGACCGTCAAGGCTCCACGTGTGCTTTGAAAGTTGTCGGTCGTAGATGCTTGCAAGGATGGGCACGACTCTCTCCAAGTATTCTTCCACAGTGGTTTCGTCTTCAAATCCTACGTCGAAGCACGGCGACCGTAGGACGTTGATACTCCCGTCGGCGTTGAACACTAGACCCCACTCAAGCTCCGGATCCGCCATTCGACATTGAAGTGGGGAGGGGAATGCGTCGTCTTCTTCTGAGAGAATTCAGATTTTCTCTCCTTTGTCTTGCTTAGACCTCTTGAGATGAGTGAAGAGAAAATTTTCTCTTGGGATGGTGAACGTTGAAGGCCAGCAAACAAGAAAGAAGACAAAATCTGAAGTGAGCACTTCAGATTTTCTTTGGCAGGGAGTTAATTAAAAAAAAAAAAAAAAGGGAAACGTTGACAGAGAGGGAGAGGTGCGGGTAGAGTAACGGGATTGATGGGCTGTGGTGTAATTAATTCCTCAATCCTGTAACGGATCAGCAAGATAAATTGGGAATTAAGGCTGCAGTGAATTCGGCCAAGAGGGGTGGGGAGATTTCAAATTGTTTCCAAAGAGTTGGGTATGATTTAGGAAACAATTCCTAATGAAATTATTTGCTGGGGCCTGCGGTTATTGAAGAGAGAGAGGGTTTTTTTTTTTTTATGGCAAATCCTGAAATAAATTTCAGGATTTGAAATTTGGGAGAGAATTTTATTTGAAATTAAATTTTAATTTCAAATGGGTGAGGAATTAATGGGGCAATTAAAGAGGGGAGCCTGGTAAGGCCGGCGGTATCAAGAGAGAGGGATTTGGTGATGGGAGCAAGTAATTGGTTTCCAAATTGGCTCATGTGGTTTAGGAAGGATTGAAATACAATCCGTTTGAATTTGAATTCCCTTATGATTTGAATTCTAAAACTTTCCTAATTAGGAAATTCCAAAATTGGAAAGTTTCGAAATTCGAATTTTGAATTTTCAAAATTGGAATTCGTGGGGGATGGGGAATGAAGTCGACGGTCGAGAGGCTTACCACTGGATGGTGGAAGGTGGGATGGCCGGCGGCTAAAATGGGGTTAGGGCCGGCGGGTTGGGAGAAGGGAAGGGAGCGGATGACGGGATAAACCACGAGTTACGGACTCTTCCAATAACTGGTGGGTGTTGCTTTTCGCCCTCACCTTGGGCTCTCGTTCTCCTCTCTAACTCTCCACACAAGAAGAAGAAGACAAGATAATCAAAACAAATTTTCATTCATAATATTCATTAAAAATCAAAATGATACAATAGACCACTATATATAGGTCTTGACTCATGAAAAGTGAAAAGACTAAGTTGCCCTCTGGGCTACAAAGAAGCATAACTCCCCACAGGGGTAAAATGGGAAAACAGTAAATCAAACAATACAATAAAATAAGATACATCATGTCATCAAAAGTAGAGACGCTGAATCGTGGCCGTCGATCTGCGGTTTCGCCGGCGATAAACATGTCGGTAGCGTCTGTCGATGTCCTCATCAGAAAGGATCAAATTGGTCCCTCAAAAGAGTTGGGGACCATTTTGATCCATCAGAAAGAGTTGAGATATCATTTTGATTATTTTCTCATTAATTCAAACTACCTAAACGGATAGTTCTCTCAGTTAAGATAGTCCTTATTTCAAATGCAGCAAGATCAATAGAAAATTGGTTGATTTGGATCCATTTGTTGTTTGTGTTTCCTCCGGCAAATTAACTCCTTCGTACATAAAACTGACTCTACTCTGGCAACTAAGGGATGCTTTTGTAACTAATATAACCTTTGGAGGGGCACTCAAATGGGTTCTTTTTTTACTTCACAAAGAACCATAAATTCATCTAGAACTACAACTCAGTGCTGATTAGCTTTATCACAATAGAAGGGTTATAGTGCATCAGCAAAATTCAATAGTACAGAATTTTTTAGTAAATTATTATGCAAGCATTTTTTATTTCAAAATAAACTGATTTTTAAGTAAAACATTTGGTTTTAATTAAACTTGATGTGTAGGTACATAATAGCAATGAGAAAACAATTGAGTTGGACCCTAACTTTTTCCAAATCATCATAATAGTCCCCTTACTATATAAACGTACTAATTTGATCCCTTAACTTTTTAAATAAGGATGAAATTAATCATTTTGTAACATTAATTAGGTCTCTATTTAACAATAGAAGGGACTAAATGAGACTTCTAAATTTGGGGATCATTTCTGTCCCTCATAAAGAGCTAGATGACCATTTTGATCATTATATTTAATAGTAATTAATGTACAATAATCTTGTTCCAGATACAAGTTGAAGGATCATCTCAGATGAAATCATAGAAGACACCAATGCAAGTTGATAATTTTTCAATTTTCATTTTTTATTATAACAACCTGTTCTAGCAACAATTTTGTGGAATGTACCCTTTTGATGTAGGCGGGCGGGGGGGGGGGGGGTCAAACCAAATCCTAAATTTTGGGTTTTAACTTCTCTTGGACTTGCTAGCTCATTAATTCTTTGAGCTGAAATTTAGCTCATTATGAGCTGTTTTTAGTTCATTTATTGAACTAAAAATGTAGCTCTTTATTATATGGATTTTGCCTCTTCTTCTCCCCTTTGTCTATTTGTTTTCTTGTGCTGGCTGTTTTCCCATGCCTTGTCCCTTGGTTTCCCGTGGCGGGTTGTTTTCCCATGCCTTGTCCCATGGTTTCTCGTACCTGGCTGTTGGTTTCCTATGCTGGGTGGTTTTCCCGTGCCTTGTCCCTTGGGTTCCTGTGGCTGGTTGTTGGTTTCCTGTGATGGGTGTTTTCCCGTGCCTTTGCCCCTTTGGTTCTTGCGGCTGGCTACTCGGTTCCGTGCTGGGCTGCTCGGTTCTGCGATTTTCTGCTTAGAACCTGTGGGTTTCCTTCTCTGTTTTGTTGTGCTGGCTGTTGGCCTTTCATTTCCCTATATCTTATTGGCCTATTTGGTGGTGCTATGTCTATTGAGTTCCCCTCTCTTGCCTATATATTAGAGATGTATTTTGGGGGGAAAGGTAGGTGAAAAATGAGATTTTTGGAATGGAAAAACTGAAGGTTTTTCTTGGAAAAGCTTGAGAGCTTTGTCCACTTCTTCTTCTTCTACTCTTTGAGAAAGCTTGCGAGCTTGTCTCCCTTCCGTCTCGACTTCTAATCTCTTTCGTCTCTCCGTAAGTTCCCTTCCACATGTATCCTTCTTCTCAAAGCAACAAATGGAATGCAACTTTAGGTGTTTTTAATTTGTGATTGTGTCAAGTTTGTAAGCGTCATTTGTATGCGTCATTTGTAAGTCTTTTTATAATATTAAAGTTGTATTTTGTTTATTTCTTGTGATTTCTTTATCCTAGTAAGGTCATATTTTTCTAGCAAAAAAAATTAGGGGTCTCCTTTTTTTTGCTTACTTTTGCGTGCATCAAATTTGGTATCAGAGCAAGTTCTTATCCCGGTTGTCGAGTGAGTCTTGGTGAGTCATATCAATTGTCGTGTGTGTCGTGTGAGTCTAAGTTTCTTTAGGTTGAGTCTTTCTTTCTTTGAGTCTAAAGTTTCTTGTTGAGTCTTTTTTTTTAGAAAAATGGAAAAAGACAAAAAGATTGATTCAGTCAAAGAAGGAAGCAAGCCAGAAGATCGAGAAGTCCAAATTTCATTGGATAGATGGGTTCCAACGGAAGGAAGTTCAACAGATTCGCTTCAAAACGAGTTGTATAAACTTCAATATCACATGTTCTTATGTGATGAGAAATACGAGAAAAGGAAGAAATATCTTCAAGAATAATTCGAGAAAGAGCAAGAAGAAATCCTGAAGAAATTCAAAGCAAAGATTCAAGAGTTAGATGCACTCCCTCCGTCTCCTCAAATCAAATCAAAAGACGACTCATCGAGAGATGAGTTTTTCAAGTAGGGGAGTCTGATGTAGGCAGGGGGGGTGTCAAACCAAATCCTAAATTTTGTGTTTTGACTTCTCTTGGACTTGCTAGCTCATTAATTCTTTGAGCTGAAATTTAGCTCATTATGAGCTGTTTTAGTTCATTTATTGAACTAAAAAGGTAGCTCTTTATTATATGGACTTTGCCTCTTCTTCTCCCCTTTGTCTATTTGTTTTCTTGTGCTGGCTGTTTTCCCATGCCTTGTCCCTTGGTTTCCCGTGGCTGGCTGTTTTCCCATGCCTTGTCCCTTTGTTTCCCGTAGCTGGCTGTTGGTTTCCCTTGCTGGGTGGTTTTCCCATGCCTTGTCCCTTGGGTTCCTATGGCTGGCTGTTGGTTTCCTGTGCTGGGTGGTTTTCCCGTGCCTTTGCCCCTTAGGTTCTTGCGGCTGGCTCCTCGATTCCGTGCTGGGCTACTCGGTTCTGCAGTTTTCTGCTTGGACCCGTGGGTTTCGTTCTCTGTTTTGCTGTGCTGGCTGTTAGCCTTTCATTTCCCTATATCTTATTGGCCTATTTGGTGGTGCTATGGCTGTTGAGTTCCCCTCTCTTGCCTATATATTAGAGATGTATTTTGAGGGGAAAGGTAGGTGAAAAATGAGATTTTTGGAATGGAAAAACTGAAGGTTTTTCATGCAAAAGCTTGAGAGCTTTGTCCACTTCTTCTTCTTCTACTCTTTGAGAAAGCTTGCGAGCTTGTCTCCCTTCCGTCTCGACTTCTAATCACAATCACTTTCGTCTCTCCGCAAGTTCCCTTCCATATGTATCCTTCTTCTCAAAGCAACAAATGGAATGCAACTTTAGGTGTTTTTAATTTGTGATTGTGTCAAGTTTGTAAGCGTCATTTGTATGCGTCATTTGTAAGTCTTTTTATAATATTAAAGTTGTATTTTGTTTATTTCTTGTAATTTCTTTATCCTAGTAAGGTCATATTTTTCTAGCAAAAAAAAATTAGGGGTCTCCTAAATTTTTTTTTTTTTTGCTTACTTTTGCATGCATCACCTTTTAACCACTAGACTATATGATAAGTTGGTTTATCTTATCAGTTTGAGTTGAGGGCAATCTCAGACGGTATAATTCATTCAAAAATACAAAACTCGATTATAAAATAACCTCAAAGGCAAAGAAATCAAAACCAAACAATCATGAAAAAGCAAAAAGATCAGAGCACTGAATCCTTGCACTTCTATGTACAAGCGAATATGGCATTTGATAGCCTGGCAATTCGTGCTACGTATCACTTTATCAGTTTGTCAGTTGTGCAGCATCAGTCAATAGTAATTTAAGAAATAACAACAAAGGTTTACCCCTTTCTCATATGATAATGACAGGAAATACAAGATTTTTAATATGAAAAAATGAACATCATTACTCAACCCAAGCAGATGAACGTACAAACTAGCAACATTACAGTATATCTTGAACAAGTAAATAAGGGCGAAAGTTGCCATTTTTTTTAGCCTCAATTACATATCAACAAAATGAGAAGAACATAGAATTACATAAACCAAAAAGGTCAACAAAGGTGACCAGTGACGAAACAAGGATGAGAGAATCCAAACTGGGATGGGGGAAAGGGAGAAATAGGATTCAGAATAAGCCGCAACCAAAAATTATCTCCTAGGATTTATTCAGAAAATACATATATGATGCAATTAACTAGATAAACTTTCCAAAATTCCATAGAATTTTCTGCATACCTGAGGTATGGCACAGAATCTAAATATAGCATGGGTCTTCAAATTTGACAAGTACTTGAGGCAGTCTTCAGCATGAACCAAAGCATTGGTTACCATGTCATTCAAGCATTGCACTGCTTTTACAGAGTTCTCCTCATATTTTAAATCCTGGAATGGAAAGCACAAAATTTTTAGGGCTGCACCGTATAAAATCCGGCCTTATAATTTCTAAAACTTTTCAAACCTACAAGCAAATTACATCAACCGTAGCAAACTAAAGAAAATTTCAGCTTTCAGAATGCAAAGCAAATATCAAACCAGCACGCATGCAAAGAATTAAAATCACCAGAGAATAAGAAAAAGAGCAAAAGAATGAAACCTCTAGTTTGTTAGCATATTTATTCCAAATTTGCCAAGGCCAAAACATACGAGACTTTGGCATCTCATTGATATCTTCCAAAAAATCCCTTATAATATTTGTTTTCTGCATTTAAAATCATGAAAATATCCACCATTCAGAAGACAACTCCTCCAAGTGATCAAACTCTACAAACGAGATGCAATACACCAGATGGTGTGTGATAGTAACCTGAAGAAACAAGCCCATTGAATTGGAAAGAGAATCTGGAGCCTCATTTTCCAATTTAGAAGCATGAAAAAGCTTTGATAGTCCCAACCCAACTAAACCTGCCACATAATGGCAATACTCATCATAGTCATCAACAGTCTCTACCTGGAAAGGTAAGTATTTCAGATTTGATTTGTTAGGAAACAAAAGAGTAATTTAGTAAAATGAATCACTATAAACCGGTTGACAAAAAAAGTTAAATAGATGAATATTGATATAAGATTAGTAAAAAATTATTTTCAAAAATAAAGAACTTGGAGCAACCAAATGAGAAATATATTTCTTTTTATTAGGAAGAAAGCATATATTTGCAAAGATCTAGGCTAATTCCACAAGAGAGTGTGACACACAGCATATTAGGAAGGAATAATAAAATATGAAAAAAAAATTTGAAAATTTATTAAATAGCAATTTTTAGAAAAAATTTATTTTAGAAGAGCATTATAAATAAAATGATTAGATATAAAATAAATTAACCAAAGTGTTATGTACTCTAAAGAATATAGATAAGACATTAGGTCCATAGGAGATATTTATGAAACTTTAGAGAGATATGAAGGATATAGTGATGGCTTGGTAAACAAATATTTTCAAAGAAATTTTGAAGATCGTTAGAATTCCAAAAGATTGAAAACATATTTTGATACCAATATTCAAAAACAAATAAGATACTCAAGATATTGACAATCACAGATTAATCAAATTAGTGTCTCATAAAATGAAGTTTTAGGAGTATAATGGAACATATAATTAAAAAAAAAATACATCAATGTAAGATGATCATTTTGATTCTATTCCATGAAGATCTACAATGAAAATAATCTTAGTGCTAAAACAATTCATGAAATATTACAGAGAGTAAAGAGAGCATATTCAAATAACTTCTATTGATCTTGACAAGGCATATGATAAAATACCGTGAGAATTGATTCAGTGAGAATTGAGAAGGTTGAGTATCAAAGAATAAACATACATATAATGGAGCACTAACTAATATCAGAAGTTTGTGAAGGGATTAAATATTTTCAAATTAAATTAAGATTATATCAAAAATCATCATTGACTCGATATATTTTTTTATATTAGTTATGAAGATACTTACATATTTTGCATGGACAGCAAATATTTCTGTAAAAAATAATATATTTCAATCCAAAACTAAAGATACTCAAAGCAATTGTTATCACTATCATTTATCTTTCAATGGTTTGCCATTTCCTTCTTAATTTTAACTGTGTTATTGAAAAAACATTCAGAAGGTTTCTCCTCATGTTATTATTTTTCTATATTAACACACATTTTCACACGTATTTGATAAATAAAACAATCATAATGTTAGCAGATCATAGATCCTCCATCCAAATCCAATAACCGGAGCAAAATCAAGAAAGAAAATTTTATATGTATAATGAGAAACGACATTAGCTTTCCCAACTTATTCTTGAAAAATCAAATCAATTCAGAAGTATATATCGTATAGCTATAGTATACGTAGAACTACATATCACGAACCTGCTTAAACATAAATTTGGCCATTCCTGCACCCATTCTTCTGGTAACATCTTCGATTGCCTCTTGATAACTGAAAAGAAATTTGAGAACAATATATATCGGACGTCTTAAATATGAGGTTGCTTAAATGAATATTTGCAGTGTACTAGCTACTCATGGTGATAATCTAGCTTCTGAAAACAAAATTGATTGAAGGACATGCAAATGAGAAATATAATAATGTGATTAGTGAAACACTCTGAATAACTGAGGTAGGACTAAGATGCTTTTAAAGGAGGCAATAAGACTTTTACACAATTCCTTGATAAGAGCAAGTATGATTAAAGCTATTAGCAACTTAAAACGATAAAATAAAATGAGAAAGGGGTGCCTACGTTTAGGCCAAACCACGTGCCAAATGCTTGATTTATCAAAATAACGTAGAATATCAACAAAATGTGAATTAAGTAGCTTTCAAACAAAATCCCTACGCTAACAATGAGATTAGAAACATAGAGATCAAACTCAAGTCCTACATTTACTAGGCTTGGCAGAAATAGATGAGCAAGATCTTCATGAATATATCAAACCACAAGAACAAGTTAGATAATGAGAATACGAGAGAATGAAGATTGGTAATCCTTTATCACGGTTTGGTTGAAATCTTCCACTGAACGGTGCCAAGTTGTTCTTCTATGGCCTCGACTAGGGTATCCAGAATATGCTCTATATACTCTTCAACGGTGTTGTCAATGTTCGGATTGATGTCGAAGAAGGTAGAGTGAAGGATGCTAACAAACCCTTGTTAGTCGTAGGGGAGTCCGTAATCAAGATCTAGATCGAGCATGCATCACGTCAAAGGATGGGTGTGGTGTAGATGATGTCCCTTTCTCTTTATCTTCTTCAAGAAGTTCTCCTTGAAAGAAAAGTTCTTTCAAGCTTTGAAGGTTGGAGAAAGGATGACGGAAATCTCTTATCAAAACCCTTTGTGGAGAACCGTGCGTAGGAAGCAAAGGGGGAAAGGAAATTTGAAAGAGAGAGAGAGAGAGGCGGTTGGGAGAGAGAGCCGGCGGTATGAGAGTAGGGAAGAGTTTCATGTATTTCCAAAAGGGAGAGCTTTTCTTTGGAAATAAATTAAATAGTGGGGCTAGGGATTTTCGGCCAAGGATGGATGAGAGGGTTTTTGAAATCTTTCCAAGAAGGTGGAGGGGAAGTTTGGAAAGAATTCCAATCAAATCTCTCAATGGGGGCCGGCGGCTTAATGAGGCTAGGGATTAGTTAGGGAGAAATAAAACACCTTCCAAATGTGAGAACTCGTCACTAGGCAAGAGGCTTTAATCAAATTTAATTTAAATTTGATTAGGGGATAAATTAGGAAACTTTCCATAAATAGATGTAATAATTTAGGAAAGATTTTAAATTTTAAATTGGGTGAATTTGAATTTAAAATCTGCCCAAATTATGTCAATCTAAAATAGGTAATGGAATTCAAGAGGAGAAAGGGAGCTAGGGCTGGCGGCTTGCTTGGTTCAGGAATGGGGCTGGCGGGTAGGTGGAGGTGGAGGTTTAATTTGGAGATGGGGTGGTAGGGTGAGGGAGGAATTTGGGGGCCTGCAGCAAGGAATTTAGGGTCTCCTTAGGCCGGCGGCTAGAAAAAGAAGGTGGGAGGAAGACTTGATAGAAAGAGGAACCACGAACCCGGCTGTCTCCAAGGTTGGTGGGTGATCCAAAATTCCCTCTCCAAGGGATCTCACTTCGATCTCTCTCAAGCTCTCATACGAACTCAAAACATGTGAAAAAAATTTTTTATCATTCAATCATCTCCTGAAAAGAGAACAATGAGGCTATATATAGCCTCGTACAAAGACTCGATAAAATAAAAGACGACAACGCCCACTGAGCTTACATACGACCTCCTTTAAGGGGTAAAAACGGAAAAACTAATAAAGCAAATACAACATGTCATAATCATAAAGAAAATAAATAATACAACTCAGAAATGCATTGCCTCAATCGTGGCTGTAGATCAACGGCCATGTCTCTGATAGACTTTCCACACTATGATGTCCCCATAAATAACAGCTCTAGTAAAATTTGTAGACCTTTAAGACAAGTCAAACGTTAGATAAATCTAAACATCATTTCAAAGAGAATATAAGCCTATTCAGTTACCAATGCAATCTTTTATTTTCCTCCAGTAAGTACCAACCAAAAATTTCTATTTCATAAGATAGAAACTTTTTTCTCATGTGAGTCCAGGAATCAGTGTTAAGTTCGTATTTTAGACACTTGCCTCACAAGTTATCTAGCTAATTATGGTTCTTGATTTGAGGAATGTCTACTTGAGGGCTGTCAGCAAGAGAGATGCCTATTTGGGGATTTTTCCACTCAATAAACAACAAAGGCATGGTCTAGCAAGAATGGTTAAGTATTAAAAGAAATCTCCCTTAACATAATCCAAAAGCGCAGTCTTCTCACTAATCTGATTCCTGGATAATGTCTAGAATGGATAAAAATAGGGAGAACCATCGACCTCTAAGGAAAAAATAATCGGAGCACTGGATTAACATTTTTCCTAACTTTTTTCTCGAGCACAATGTAACAGTTACAAGTAAATCACTTTACCATGGGAATATTATTACAATACACTGACTTTCCTTAGAAATGCTTCATATGGAAATGGAACTATGATACAGATTAGAGTTACCACTTACCAATAACTCCGACTGAAACTTTTTTTAACAAATCGTACATAAGACTGCCATCAAGGGAAAAAAACGTGATATCAAGCTAATACAAAGCATTGTGAGTAAAGACTATCCTAAAGAAGTGGATCATACAAACATTTAGTCACCAACCAAGTCAAGTATGCCAAAATCATCAGGGCAGTTATTACATCTCACTTGAAATCAAGTAAATCTGGAGAGTGGTGAAAGAATTTTGATGGACCGGCGACTGAGCTGGTGGGCCCCACTAGGGTGGGCGATGGGCAAGAAGAGAGGGGAAATTGTTTAGGAAAGTTTTAATTACAATGGGGAGAGAATTAATTAGGGAAAGAAATCTAATTTGAATTTTAAATATGAGAGAGAATTATTTAGGGAAAGCCTAGGGGAGTAAATATTCATTATGTAAGAATGAATCAAGGGAGAATTATTTAAGAAAGTTCTAATTACAATTGAGAGGGAATTAATTAGGAAAAGAGATCTAATTTGAATTCAAATTTAAGAGGGAATTATTTAGGGAAATTGGACTAATTTAGAAGGGAAGTATAAGAGCCTATTTAAGGCTAACTATGGCGTGATTTTAGATTATGATTGATTTTGCTGGAATTAATTTTACTTAGGTTGAGCAGGCTCAAGTCGTCAGCTAGGGATTTAAGAGAGCCGTATCTTCTTCTCCAATTGAAGATTCAACTGTATTTTGTGTTTTTTCTTCTTAGTTCTTTCAATAAAAAAGAGTTTTTGGATGTTCTTCCCAATTTTCTTTTGTCGTTCGCTGATCATCGCTGAAATAACATCTACTTCCTATCAAATTCCTTCCGAATAGAGCATCAATGATAAAATCCCAGCTGAAATCTTTTATCCTCTGAATCAATAAAACTATAAATAGATTCTAGAGCTTGAATAGAATCATAATAACTCTCCACTTTAAAACTATCTATTATAAAATTGGAAATATAGCTATAGCATCGAATGGAAGAAAAATGGTAAAAGGAGCAGGATCCTTAATAGGCTGAAAAATGTCTAACCTGAGCATGGCACTAAATAAATCAGAAGCTCCAATTTCCAAAACTGAAGGAACAAGAGGGTTATTACCAATCAAAAAAACATCAATATCCACTGAAGACATGCAGACCTCCGTATGTATCCCACAATCAATATGATTGGATGCAACGAAAATGACAAACAACAGAAGTGATGTCACGCAAATTGAGGATGAAATGCCTCGACCATAATTGAAATTGTCGAGCACGGGCCCACTTCTTAAATCGAACTTGATTGATGCATCCAGATCCAGAGCACCAAATTTAACCAGGAAGAACCTCTCATGATCAATTCGAGCAAACACAAACAAAACATCGAACAACTAACATATCATACAAAAATCACACAAGCATCACCGTTCATGAAACAGACTACGTTGACGCGTCAAGAACATTAAAATTAGCTCTAAAAAAGAAACATATATTGTCATGTCCATCATACAAAAGGTAAAACGCAAAAATTTTCCTGCTCTTAAGGCGATGACACAAAGTTTGAGATACATGAGGAATGAGAAATTATGGAAAGGGCTAAATTCAAATATATGGTTTTTTATTTGATTTCACATATAAAAAAAATTAAATTCCTATGATGCACGCTTCTCCTCAAAGAGGAATCTGATATCCAACATGTATCAAATATGATACACGTCTAATATGCCCAGGACTTGTTTGATTAAAAAAATATTAAAAATAAATTGGATACGGACATGTGCTTTAATATTTTATGAAAAAAAAGTCTTCAGTATAAGTTATAGTATTTCAAATGTTTATATATTAAAAATTAAAAATTAAATTTCTTATTTCTTTTCGACAACCCCAAATCAATCATCTGCGCTCAATACCTCATTCTCTAAATATTTTCATTTTCATTTCTCTCTAGCGAGTAGCAACTAGGTTTCAAAAAAATGTTTGATGTCATCTCAAAATCGATGTCCAATGTCATCACAACATCAATTTTTCAAAATCATATCAACATCGAAGTCTAATATTGTCTTAATATTGATGCTCAACAATAACAATTTCTGCACCCACAATCATGCCCCCTACGCTAACTCAACAACTCATTTTGTCCAGCATCATCTCAGTATCAGCAATCGATGTCATCTCAACATCAGCGTCCAGCTCTCGACATCCTAATATTAACTATTTAAGCATAAATTTTAGTTAAATAACTTATTATTCTCAATTATTCTTAATTTCATGCTTATTCAATTTATATACAATATTTTTAAGATATAAAAATTATAATACAATGTCCAACCTAATGTGAACTATCTTAGTATACTAATATCTTGTGCTCTAGCACACCTTATCTTTTCTACACTTAGCACTTCCTCTATTAGTAGCTTTATACTATTTTTAGTTATCCAATACATTTAACACTTTGTTGTTTTGCTTGAATGGTAGAAAGAAGGATATACAAAACGGTCTAAAGGTTTGTAAGAAGTTTTTTTTTTCAATTTTTGATATAGAATATAGTACAAGTTCTAAGATTTTTCATTTGTTCTAGGAGGCTTGTATGCCAAATTGCTATCAGAGCAAGTATACCTTGGCCGAGATAGCCAAGAAAATAGGTGTGCCTTTCTTGACGAAGATCGAAGTGTGGAGGCCCCGTGCCCAACTCGTGAGCCTCACTCAACAGATTGATGCTTTGATAATTTAGCTCTTTCTCTTCTCCATGAAGGTGAGGAACGAGCTACATAATTTTTCAAATATGTTATTTCATAATCCAACTGCTCACACGCAAATTCCAACCACACTGGTAGCTTGTGTACATACAACAAGAGAATGCAATCGAAGAAGACAAACAATAAGTGCTCACAGCATTACATTCGGAAGATGGTCATGACCTTTTACAAAATCGTGACGCTTACGATTCAACATATGATGAATCTTTCCCTCATTATGAACCACAAAGAAGAAGGGAAGGGCATAGTCGAGAGCCTTGGGAGTTCAAACTCAATCTTGACAAACCTTTCTTTGATGGTCAATTACACATCAAAGACTACTTGATTGAGAATAAATAGTTGAGACGTTCTTTGAACACATCGAGATAGCCTCCAAAAAAACAAGTCAAATAAGTTTTTTAAAGGCTAAGAGGAGGGGTGAGTGCATGGTGGATGAAATTGTTATAGTGTCATCATCAAGAAGGAAAAGGTCCAATTCATAGTTGGTTTCAAATGAAGCAACTCCTCAACGTACATTTCCTCCCCACCTATTTTGAACAAATGTTATACTTGAAATATCAATTGGATGCAGGGTCAGCGCACTATAACACTATAACTGAATATACTAAGGAGTTTTATCATCTAAGTGTTAGCAACAACATGAAGGAATCCACAAATTAATTTGTAGCAAAGTACAAGGGAGGATTGAAGGACGCAATTCAAGGAAGGTTTGAGCTTAATATGATGTGAACACTTTCCCAAGCCATTAAAGCAGAATTGCAATTGCACGGGCAATTCTACAATCATGCTTGTAGGCAACATACTAGTGAACCACCCGGGGACTTTGCTAATTGCTAAGCTCAATTATCATGCAAACAAATCCCCAGCACAGCAACTTCCTTCATATAGTGGTGAAGGCACAACTCAAGATCGAAAATTGGTAAATAAATCCAAAGCTCCAGTTAGGGAGATAACCCTTATGCTCGGCTAACCACTCTCAAATGTGTTAGGTGCATCCAAATCGGTAGAAACTATAATCACTTGAAGGAGAATTAGAGGAGGGACACTCAATAGCCATAGAATTTGAAAACAAGCACCCAAAAATAAAAGGAGAAGAACTAGATGAACGAGCACAAATGGTTTCTATTTTGGAAAAGTTACTATTAGTGCCAAGACAGCCTACCAATTCTCATCGTAATCCTCTATTTAGGACACGATGGCACCATTAACAGGAAGGTATGGGCCTTGTTGATTGGCAGCAGATGCATCGAGAATGTAATCTCCAGATCTAATTTCTAAGCACTTCAGCTTATAACCACAAAGAATCCACAATCATACAAAATTAGCTGGGTTAAGAAAGGAATAGATACAGGGTTACAAATATTTGTTGTTATTTTTTTTTTTTTTATTCTGTTGGTAAGCATTTCATATGTGAAGTTATATGTGACATTTTGGACATGGATGTTTGCCACATCATCTTTGGGCGACCATGTCAAGAGCAATCCATGACAAGCAATCGAATGACCAGATGAATAAGAAGTTGCGACAAGTTCCAGAGTCTACCTTAAAAAGGGGCGAACAATAGCCTACATTTTGAGGTGAACTTTGTTACAATCTGGACTTGATCAAGACACATTACTTGCTTTGGTCGTGGATGACAGCAGTGGACAAACAGCTCCAACTAAGTGGGCTCTAGTATTTATCACATTATAATTTTTTTACTTATTCAAAGCTCAGTCAAAGTTATTAGCATGAACCAAGTAAAAAGGCAATTAAGACTACTGTCTTAACCATAATGGACAAAAACCAGACAATATGTTGCTTCGTTTTAAGTGAATGGGAGATGTAATTGAGGTAGTTCACATACAACAAGCAAAGTACTGGCGTCAGACAATTGGGTTCGAACATCTTGAAGCTTTCGTAGGTGTGATCACTTCAAAGCCAGCAAGTATTGCTCACTTGGCTACTCTTAAGTGAAAGGGGGAGGTCCGATGCACATTGCGGCTAAGAGGGGACATTGCAGATTAGTGTGGGTTGGGCATGATCGGGTGAATAAGAGTCCGCTTAGGCGTGGGTGGTCGCGCACGTATAGGTAGGTCGAAGCAGGAGGCGGGTTCGGTCCTGCATGCGAACGAAATGGGAGGCGGGCTCGATCCTGCAAGCGAATGGAACAGGAGGCAGGCTCGGTCCCGCATGCGAACGGAACGAGGGGAGCAGGAGTTTGGGCAACCGGCTGCAAGAGTTCGGTCGGTTTGCATCGGGATTTGCTGAATTGGAAGGAGACGGGCTCGATTTGGAACAATACAGAGCTAGACAGCGTGAGGAGGCAGGTTTGGATGGGGAACGAGGAATCGATGTCAGAAAGAGTGTATGTTCTCTTTTTTGTTATCGATTTCATCGTCTATTTAAAATTTAAATTAATAAAAGGCAGATATATTAGCCAAGGGCTGTCTTTTGGCACTCAACTATTTAAGGTGGAGTCAGATCAGAATAACGAAGAGGTAAATCTCTTCAATTATTTTTCTTTAATTATTTCATTCATTCATTCTCATCATCATTTTTTTATCTTTTTTTTATTAGTTAACACTTTTCAATATATTTGCAATTTTCGATGTGTTCATGAGATGCACTTGCAAGCATTTATATAAAGTTGCATAAGATATTCTAAAAAATTTTCACATACATAATGGCAAGCATTTTCGACAACTGCATGTTCTTCAAGATAATGATGCATTTCTTGAGATAGCATAGTTCTCGTGATGATAGCACATTTATCGAGACCGTAATACACTTCTCGAGGTATTGGCATGCTTCTTAAGACTTCAACATGTTTCCCAATACAACAATATATTTTCTGACGCAATGGCACGTTTATTGAGATATTTGAGCTCTTCTCGATAAAAATAACATGCTTCTCAAGGCAAATGCGCAAGAATTTTAAAATTAATAATTGACACATGTGAGATCTTAAGAATATTCATATATGATCGTTTGGCCATGCATTTACCATTAAAATGTGCGCAAAATTTTAAATAGTCATTCACACGAGCAACGAGATGCACATAATTTTTTTTTCAAAGCATGCCTTCTGCCCACTTATAAGTGTATGTTGTATATTTGGTGGCGTAGTTTATGAATTAGATTCCTTTTTATATTCTCTTTTCTATTTAAGGAGGCGGGATTCATTCGTACATGCATTATATTAATGTGAACAAGACTCACATGGCATCTTTTTCTTTCTATAAATAGTAAGAGTGTTCAGTTCACTTTCATTCCAATTTAGTTCAACGAGTGGATTCCTAAGGAGTGCAAGTGTTTTTGGTATTTTCAAGGAGGTTTGTGCTTCCAAGCAACTTTTATAGGTTCATTGCAAGTTTCCTATAAACTCATTTTTAGTTTGATTTTATTCTAATTTTTTCTAGTTTTTCTTCTTTTTATTTAGATTGCAATTTTTTATTAAGATACTAGTATTATGTCCTCCGTGAATTCATTACAAATGAATTTTTGCAACCTCTTGACATCTCCCCACATAAGTGGGCATCATCATGAGTGATAAACTTACCCACCATGCTTATAAAGAACAGGATGGTTGGTGTCATATGACACATTGGTTGAGGTCTTCTATCCTAAGACGTTTACAAAAAGCGCATGGGGACTATATTACATGCCCGAGCAAAAAGGCATGAATTTCACTGTTGCGTTGGAACAATGGGCATGAGTACCTATTTCAAGGGCATTTTGTGCTTGTGATCGATTTTTATAGGTTCGTTACAAGCTTCCTATATTCATTTCTTTAGTTTGTTTTTTTCTTTAATTTTAATTGTACTTTTTTATAAGATATTGGTATTATGTTCCCCATGAATCCATTAAAACTGAATTTTAGCAACCTTCCAACATCTCCCCAGTGTAGGGGGGCATCATCATGAGTGGTAGACTTGGCCACCACCACGCTTATAAAGATGCGGGAAGATCGATGTCATCCAACACCTTTGCTAGGGGTCTTCTATCTCACAAGTTTAAAAAAGTGCATGCGGACTTCATCACATGCATGGGCGAAAGGCACGAATTTCCCCGTTACTTTGGAACAATGCACACAAGTACTTATTTTGAGATTTTGGGATTTGGGATTATAACTTTGCACAAGGCTAATGAGAGAGAGAGTGAGAGAGAGACTGAACTCTTTTGTTCGCTCTCTATTTTATAGAGAAAAAATAGTTGCTGAGAGAGTGGGGTAAGGGGAGAGATATGGAGGTAAAGGCTAATGAGTGGAGGCGTTGTCGGTGTTGGCATTGCTTGGGATGGTTGGCTATAAGAAAGAAGACGGGTTGGGCTAGGGAAGGAGGTGGTCAGCCATGGTTAGTGAGGTGGTCAGCAGCTAGAGACCGAGTCAGCTGTGTTGGCCGAAAGAGGTATGGAGAGGGTTGGATGGGTTAAGGTTGGGTGTGAATGGGAGCGGAGAGGGTGGTCGTGAATGGGAGAAATAAGGCGAGTAAGGAATGAGAACGATCGGGCTAGCATGGAGGAGATTAAGGAGAGACGGGTGTTGTAAGTGCGGCTTGGGTCGATGGAGCTATAGGAAGAGAGGTCGTGGTTTGCAAAAAAGTAGAGAAATAACCAGCGGTTAGCAGTGAGATCTTGGTCACCGCGACACTCAAAGGATGGAGGAAGCGAGCAGGTGGACAGGGTTTGGCTAGGGTCACAGACCAACCCTTGTGTGGGTTCACTGCTGCTATGTGTGAACATATAAGAGGGATGTGAGATTTGTGGTATGTGTGTGAATGGATGAAAAGAGAATAGGCAAAGAGGGGAGCCAATTTCTATTAGGTTAGATCTATTTTATTTTTTTATAACTTTCTATCAAGCCCCATATATTACTTGGTGCCAACAGTATGGATACTTGGGTATTAAGGGTTTGGCGGTGATTTTAATAGGATAAGGAGATAGATTATATATATATATATAATTTGATTTATATTCAAATTAATAAATTCGTGAAATAATAATCATAATAATAAATTAAAAAGGTATGTTTCCATCCGCGTGTAATTCCTCGTCAATCATGCTCCTCAATTTATATGTCACCGCCTTACGCACAAGAAAATTTCACGTTAACAACTCTAGCGAAAATCCGTGCAACAAGAGTATTTTCTGGATAATTTTAATCCTTCAGGCATGTTAGCACAATCTGTTTCGCAAGTGGGTGGGTGAATTCTAACAATATCGCATTCATAGTTCGTCGTTTTAGACCATGTCTGCCCGAATAGAATGAGGGAAGTCCTTCCGATGGCTCAGTTCATTTCACGATTAGATGACATTCAGGCAATTTCACACAACGTTCTGCCAGGAGGCTGTTGTTTTCATGATTCTTCAATTTAGTCGCACGTGAAGAGTTCTTCTGGGATAAATTTGACATCCTAGATGCATCAATGAAATTCTTTCGCGAGCAGATGAAGCTTGAGCAATTTTGGTTACATTCTAAATGCTTTAAAGGTGATTCGTGTGATGTCACAGTAGTTGGCTGCCATCGAGGCATTTTGGACTCATTACGAGCTCGATGTCACGTCATTCGAATGACATTTTCGTCGTACTCACTTGAATTGATTCTGCAACTATATGGAGACAACAAAGAATGATGAATTAAATCTCTCTCTCTCTCTCTCTCTCTCTCTCTATATATATATATATATATATATATATATATATATATACATATATAATATTGGGTCTAACAGTTGTCAGTATCCTGCCTTTTGCAAGAATATTTGTCAATATTCATATTATATCCTGTTTGTGCTCCAAATATGCATTTGTACATCAAAGGAATAAATTACTTTAACATTAAAAACCACAAAGAAAAATGAAATTAAGAAGAAAATATTTACTTAAAAATTAATTCAAATAATTATCTTAAACGATAAAGAACACAAAAGAAAATGAAATTAGGAAGAAAATATTTACTTGAACATTAATTCAAATAATTATCTTAAGTGATAAAGACCACAAAAGAAAATGAAATGAAGAAGAAAATGTTTGTGGGCTCTGAAAATTCACACTCCGGCCTCCCCTCTTTCAGGTGAGTTTTAACGATGTTCCGGGTTAAATTTTCAAAAGGCAGATGGAGTTTGGAATAAGACATTACCAAGAGATTTCGCCCTCATTTTGAGGGTACTTTATGATCTAAGTTCAGATTTTATATAGGCGCAAGCCCATATAGTTAATTACCCCTCCCGGTAACGAGATAGAACTTTTGATTAAAGCTAGTCATTAAACATGTATGAAATACCTAGCATACATCAGCAACATGTGAATTTTTTAAAATATAAATTTATTATTTTTATACTTAAAGTGGATTGTAGGGGGAAAGATGATGAACCCGATAATGATCCCATGATTCCGTCATCTCGGGTTGTCTTGGTCCCTAATCTATTTAGTCAGAGAAGGTATTCAATCCAACCTAACCAAAGGATCCTTGAGAGCAGCCATTGGTTGCTTCGTCCAAGGGTACCTTGTAGAATTGGGATAGATGTTTATTTAAGGAGACAAATTTTACTCAACCTTAGCTAATAGAAAGCTTTATGTCATATCTAGTGCACCCTATGATTCATTACTTAAGGAGCTTTTAACCATTAAGGAACATACGGGCTTCGGCTATAACCGTAATATATGCATGTTATTTTGTAGCAAAACCATCTATTTTATAGCAAAATCATCCGGTCAGAGGGCACGTGTCACGTCCCCTTTAGTGATAAATCATTTGAGAATGAATTATAGTGATACATTCAATTAGACATTTTGCTCTTTGTGAGCTAACATTATTCTTAAATTTATCATCTTTAACAAATGTTTGTGGATGATGAATAAATTTTTGCTTTTAAGTTTTAAATAATAAATTTCACTTAAATATTTGATTTTTGTAAAATTGAATTTTCACATTTTTATTAAAATATAGCTCCAAAAATAATTTACTTTCAAAATTTATAGGCATTTTAGAAAAGAAACTCCACACATAGCATTCTCAGACTTTATATTTATATGTTTAGTATATTTTTTCGGAGCACATGCGGGGTTATAAAATTCTTATTAAATTAATGTGCATGCTTCTCAAGGTGGTGACTTGCTTCTCAAGGCAGTAACGCTCTTCTTGAGGCAGTCGCTTGCTTACCAAGACTGTTGCATGCATCCTAGAGGTATCAGCATCCTACTCAATACTCCATATTTAAATTCAAAAAAATTTATTTTAATGAAAGAGGAGCATTTTAAAATTTTATTTTGTGCAAGTGATTATCATTAAAAAAGGGAGCAATATCTTATTTTAAATTCAAGATCTGCTATGAATCTCCTATTGTTGCATGTAGGCTAGTTATGTGCATTACTAATTCCTTGATCCTGCTCACAAGTGAATTATAGTGTTATGCAAGTTGATTGATATTGCCTATAGGAACGCTGATACATTTGGTATGAACCCATTGATCTCACCTATGGATGCATTGTTGTGGGCACAATGAATTCCTTGGTCTTGCTCACAAGTAAATATTAGTGTTTATTGTTGTTGCATGTGGGCAGATTGCTCGACATTGCAGGCTCCCTACTCGTGCTCATAGGTAAGCTATCACATTTGTTATAGTTTCTAGTGTCTACCCGTAGGCGAGTCATTAGATCATTAGAAGTACCTTATTTTCATAAGCAAGTTATTTGTTTATTAGAAGTCTCTTGTTAACGCCCGTAGGTAAGCTGCCATTTACATAATAGGTCCCTTGCTGTTGGCTTTTAACTTTATAAATTTCGTTTAGTTATAAGTTTGACTTAAGTTCATTCAGATTCAGTTCCCTGTAAATTTGTTTCGTCTGAATTTCATTAAATTTTCATTGTGCATATCATTAAATTTTCTAAGTCCAATGACAATTCAGACAAAATTTTGACAGCCTCCCAACGTCTCCCTCGTTTAGCAGAAATTTAGGGTGTTAGGCCTTCCAACCATGCTATTAAGAGTGTGTATGGTAGGAGTCGAGCGACACCACAGCCATGGTTCTTCAATCCCACCATGCTACGAAGAGCGTGTATGGGTCTTCGAGGTACCTATTTGAAAATGCAATTTTTTTACCTCAAGCATGAACATAGTTGTCAATGGCGCAAAATAACGCGCGCCATTGCGCACGGCGTGACACGGCAAATCTACGGCGCCATGTTCATGGCGAGGCGCATGTGTTTAAAATAGCGCGCGCTATTTGCGCCACATGTGAGCCATGGCGCATGGCACACGGCACAAAATAGCGCACCAAATTATTTTTTAATTTCATTAGACTTATGAATATTTTTTACAAGAATTTACAACTTAACATGTATGATTCTTATTGATTGCTACTTGAAGTGTTTCACTAGCAACCATGGTTTAGAGGCGTCCACCTCTTAAAATTTTAAAAAAAATGCTCGGTACTGCTAGGTACATGCTCGGTACCGCTAGGTACATGCTCGGTACCGCTATGTACATACTCGGTACCGCTATGTTTGGACATAAGAGCTTGAAGTTTGGAAAATATTCAATGAGTGGGGACATAAGGGGGCCAGCGGCATAGAGAGAGAGAGGGAGGAGCATGGGGAAATAAATCAAGCCTTCTTGAATTGGAATATTAAATTAGGAAGGACTTAATTAATTCCAATCTAGTTTGAAATTCAAAGGGCTGAATTTGAAAACTTTCTTAAAATAGATTCTTATGTTTAGAAAGTTTTAAAATTCAAAATTGATTTGAATAATTGGGATCAAAGCTTTCCAACTAAGGTTGGGTGAAATATGGAAAGTATTAATGGGAGATTTTGAAATTTTGGAGGTAAGGGGAAGGGCTAGGGCCGACGGCTAGGTTAGGGTTTTGGGTAAGGGGCCAGCGGCTAAGGTTGGGAGGAGGTTGGTTGGTTGGATGGTGGTGCTAGGCCGGCGGCTATAGGGGGAAAGGGAGGGCTGGTTGGCTGGCGATGTGGGGGTGATGGGGTGAGGGGAGTGGTAGCTTGGTGGTGGAGGGCTTGGGGTGGCCGACGGCTAGGACAAGAAGGGAAGAAGAGAAGAAAAAATATAAGGAAGAAAAGAGCCACAAATCCGGACGTTTCCAAGGTTGGTGGGTAATTCGATTCCCTCTCCTATGGATTTCTCTCCAAAGACTCTCAAGCTCTCACAAGAACTCAATGTGCAGAAATTTGATTATAATTTATTCCTTCAAAAGAGAGATATGGGGCTTATATATAGCCTCCAACAATGAAAGAGAAACAAAAGACAACAATGCCCTATGACTTACATAAAACAAAACCCTTTAGGACAAAACGGGAAATGCTACTAAAACAAATACATATGAAGACTCAAAAATAGATCGACACGATCGTTGCCGTAGATCGCCGGCCACGTCTCTGATAAACTTTCCATGATCTGATGTCCCCATCAGTAAGTTTTTTTAGTTTAGGGTTTTTTGAGTTTCCTTTAATGCTTAACATGTTGAAATTTTAGCATGTTATTTAGTCTAATATTTTGTTTATACCACTTGCAAAAGAAGATTGGCCTTGGGCCTCTCAATTTTTAGTCGTTTTGCAATGAAGATGTTAGGGCTTCTTTTTTTCCATTTTTCATTCTGAATTTTTTGGGCTTTTCATTTTTTTATTTTTTGTATCATTAATACTTTGAAATATTGCCTATAATTGCATTGGTTACATTGTAACTTAATGCAGCAAATATGATATTAACTTAATTACTGTTGGAGACTTGGAGTTGTTCTTTAGTTCCTCTGTGGCTCAATTCTTGTACCCGACATTATTATATGTTATTATGCTCTTAGTTCGCATTGAAAGTTGTTATATGCCAATTGTAACTGAAATCAGAGTTGTTGAACTTGTTAGCTTAGGTTATATTGTTGAATTTATAGTTGGGCTTCAGTGTTGTGCGAGTGATTGCTAAGCAATTTGTAGTTGGGCTTTAGTTTTCAGAACATATATCTCTTTATTATTCAATGGTTGCCTGGTAGCCGAGTTGGCTGTCGTTGAGGTCAGGTAATGAGAGCTTAAGCAATGATGATAAACCCATCTAAATTGAAAGTGAGAGTCCCTTGGGGTAAGAATTATTGCAACCAGGTGACATTTGTGTTAAGTTGGCCTAAACAGATACTATCTAATTAAAAATAAAATCATATACTAAATTATGCTTAACTTAATGCAAAATGTCACCTTGGATGGTAATAGATATAGTTGTTATTCAATCATATTTTATTAGTTTTTGAATAAGTTGGAGGGTAAATCTAAGCTATTAACAAGTCTCTCTCGAACTCATGTTTAGAATATTATCTATTTAAACATTTTTTTGCAGTTTATTTAACTCTTGAAGATAGATTGTTCTCCACTGGAATGCAAATAGATCAGTTTGGCTAAAATGCAAATAGATCAGTTGCAAAATTATCCGTTGAATTTATAATTTATTAGTGTATTGCTGAAGGAAATAAGAAAAATGATTGGTTGTAAGAAAAATTAATTCGTGTGTTGCAAAATTGATCTTATTGTCCATAAGGAAACGACTCAAATTGCCAATTGCCATTGCTGATTTATTGTAACCTGCAAACCGTAAAGCTGTAAAGAAATAAAAAAATTGTTGTACAAAAAATTGTTGAACCGATTTCATGTATTGGCTGAAGAGATTTATTAGTTATTTCAAAATTTTGTTTTTCTAATTTGCTATTGATGATTTTGAAATAAGAAAAATTGCTCAAATGCTCAATGTTAAGAAAATTTTGAAGTAACACTAATATTATTTTTAAATTGTAAATCTACTTAAAATTTCTTTTATACACTAAACATGAAAACCGATTTTTTATACAATAAACTAGTAAACTATCTAAATAGCTCAATTGTTAAAAACAAAAGTTTTTTTTTTCCAAACAAAGCGGGTTGTCGGG
This sequence comes from Dendrobium nobile, assembly GCA_022539455.1. Taxonomy (NCBI): domain Eukaryota; kingdom Viridiplantae; phylum Streptophyta; class Magnoliopsida; order Asparagales; family Orchidaceae; genus Dendrobium; species Dendrobium nobile. The sequence goes on along the minus strand of CM039723.1, from coordinate 12,681,024 downwards.
TAAATTCGGGTTGACCGGTAAATTCGGTTTGACCTGAAACCCGATTGGGTCGGGTTCGGGTTAAGAAAAATGATCTGAAATTCAAATTGAGTCGGGTCCGGGTCGAGTCAAAACAAAGCATGTCAAAGTCAGGTTCGACCCAAAACCCGACCCACTGACCCGTTTTGACACCTCTAAAGTGCAAGTAGGAGATTTATATGTCAGCTAAAAAAAGGAATGAGGCTTGGGTGAAATTTTGGAAAGAGAGGCTTGCAGGGGTGATTGATTAGGTTGTTGAGTGGATGAGCTGTGGCTTGGGATTTTTATGAGAAAAGGAGAACAAAGAGAGGCTATGTGAACTGCTATAATTGAGGAGGAAAGCTGATTCCGGTACAGAAGAGAGAGATCAGTGTAGTGCTGAATGTGAGTGTGAGTGTGAGTGTGAGTGTCTGGAGAATGAAGAATCGAACGAGTGGAGATTGGAGGCGAGCTACGATATGTTGGGCTACTGAGGGAGGAGTTTGGGAGATGGCTGAGGAAAGGTTTTGAGAGAGTTCTGGTTCACATGAGAGGATGGAGCAACTAAGTGGAGAGGTTGAGGGTTGTAAGTTGCCGACGACGGGAGTAAGAAGGTCGGTTGGGCTGGTCGGCGAATTGGACTGAGTTGTGTGTGTTGTGAGCTGGGAGAGAGGAGCTTGATTTCACGTGAGAGGATGGAGCTGCGGCGTGAATGAGAGAATGAGCTAGAGATTAGGATTTTTATGATATTATATTTTATTCTTTAGGTAAATAAGGCGATGCAATACATGCAAGGCAACACGTAAACATATAGAAAGTAGAGAAAGTTGTTTAGCACAAGGCATGTGAATTGAGAGATGTTATAAGCAAAAAGTATAACTAAACTTGCAAGTTATGTGAGTGGATTGTTATGATTATTTAGTTATATATATATATATATAATTATAGCTTTTTTTATCAGAATAATATTTAAGAAAGAGGTATATACAGATTTCTTTTTTTTAATTTTAATCATATAAATATATAATTTAATTTTGTTAAATTAAAGATAACAATGATTTTTTGTTTATATATATATATATAATGAATTGTCACCCTTGCATAATTCTCATATTTTGCACATCTCGATATGCGTATTGTTGCCTCGTAACTCGTGCCAATTTTGCACTTTCGCTCGTGCAAAGATCTAAACAATTGTACAGTCAATTTTGGGTGTTTTCAATGTTCTGAATGTAATGGTGAAGTCCATTTTGCAAATGAATGCCGTTTGGTCCATTTTGCAAATGGATGACGTTTGGGAAACGTTGAGCAACATTCCATCTATAGTTTGTCGATTTCAATCTTTTTTCATTTGATTCGATTACGAGATGTCCCTTCCTATTTAAATTTGGTGTTCTAAATACATCGAAGCAGCCCGTTTAACAATTGGAGGTCATTTGGGTAGTTTTCGCAAGCATCGCACACATTTATAATTAGTTTTTAAATTGTTGCTCGATCGAGTCGCATACAAATAGCTCCTCTTTGATAAATTTGATGTCCTGGATGCTTCGATGCAGCCCATTTTATAATCGAACAAAGTTTGAATCATTTCACCACGATCGAGACATTCCGATCTTTGTTCTAAATGATATCATCATCTCCTTTGCTTGCATTGACCATGCCACATATATGAAGGTCAACAATGTTTATTTGAAAATTAATTCAAATAATTATCTTAAATGATTAAGACCACGAAAGAAAATGAAATTAAAAAGAAAATATTTACTTCTGCAATGGATAAAGTTCAAGAAGGAACAAAAATGTTTCTCAATGACAGGTGTATCATCCTCCTTTACATACTACGAGATCAATCTAAAATTTATTACAGCTACCATGGAAAATAAATAATGCATGCATGATTCATTAAGACTCCCACATATCAAGACTGGAATAGAAATTACCTTTTACCCAGTTCCGAGAAGGCGATTGAAATAAAATGAAATTTATCCATCAGAACCTTGTAAGCATTAGTACCGCCTAGAGAGAAAAAAATGTTATTAAGCAAGTCTAAAAGGACCCATTTGGAAAACATAAGGGTTAAACCACATTGTTTTTGCATCTCACTTTAATTTAATAAAATATAATATACACCATAAATAAATATTGTTGGTTAAATATGGAAAAAATATTTATTTCAACATTTAGCTAATTTGGAATGAAAACTAGAAAATTTAAGAAGTTAATTTTGAATTTAAACTTTCCAAAGCTTTCCAGCACATTTTGTCTTTGAATTCCTTCTGTTGCTGCTCCATATAGACCAATCTACAGAACATCAGCCTGCAGCAGACCACGCCAACAGCAATTACCTCAACAATCCACGTATCACAGCTGTTTTTCCTTCCCATCTAAGATGCAACATTATTTCCGCAATCTCCAAGCATTGGGGGCTCTATCATGTTTCCATATTTCCTTTAAGTATAGCATAAATTTATTCCATAAAACGCCGTGCTAATATTTGAGAGCATACAACATTACCATACAAGAAGGAATAGCAGAATATGCATCTTAAATTAGTTCATATTATAATCTCTTACCCTTTTGGATGTGCATATGTACAAATAATATATAATTTAGCAAGAAATACAAGACACCAGTTCTTCTATTATAATTTACATTTTGTCTATGGTATCAGCGCAAGGTTCCAGAATATAATCCAAAGTTTGATGGAGATCATGGCACGCCATGAATGATCGGCAGCTGAGGAACTTTCCTCCACAAAAAGCACGACCTTCACTAACTCTGGTTATGGATCAAACTTTCATCCCATATATGAAGATCAATTCCTCTCAATCACTCAGCACAAACTTAATTGAATTAATTTTCATGAATGGTTCCAATCAGTTATGCTTGTGATTGAAGGAAGGAGGGAGTCAAATATTTGACAAGAACCGCAAGACCACCATTCAAAGATGCATTGAATTACAAATTCTTAGAAAAATGAGAATTCTATTCTCATGAATTGGCTCATAAATTTCACAAAGCCAAAGTCTAAAATCCAAAAAGGGATGAATCAGTCCAAACAATTTGTGGAGACAAATCCAACCAAGTCCTTTCAGCTTAACAACTGAAAAAAAGGAGACACTGTGCTAACTACTTAATCACCAAAGAAAAATAATGAATGCAAGACTCAAGAAGCAAAGAAGTCTAAGGTTGCCTTTGCTCAACAAGGCAATTCAAGTTATTCTTTACTCTCAAAAATAAAAAACGTTGAATTATTGACATAGGAGCATCAGATCATGTTACAAGATCATAACAATCATTTGAAACCTATACTAAGATGAATCACCCTATTAATGTTTGGGTAGCTAATTGTGTGATAAGGAACACTTTCTGCATCAAATTTACTATTGAAGCATATTTTATATGTGGCTAAGTTAACTCACAAGTTTCAATCTATTATATGTTAGTAAGTTGACAAAAGATATGAAAGGGAAAGTTCCTTGTTTCTCCTCTCATTAAATTTTCAGGGTAAATTTTCGAGGAAGTTAATTAGCAGTGGACATGAAAGAAATGAACTATATTATCTTGTCAGCACCAAAATCGTTTATTATCTCCGTAATAGTGTGTGGGTCTTTCTGTATCCCGTACACTAACATTTTGTTTTGGCATAAGCGTTTGGGACATCCAAGTTCTCCTATCTGAATATCTTGTACCATAATTTATTTATCAACAAAAGATAATGATTCTCCTAATTGTGAAATGTGCGTTCTCACTTAAAACCTAAAAACAACCTTTCACCGCAGCTAGACAAAACATCCAAAGCATTTCACCTTATTCAAAGTTAACATTTGTGGGGCTGCTAAAACTATTAGTTAACCAGGAGCCCAGTCGTTCATAATCTTCTTTGATGATCATACAAGGGTATTTTGGGTATACCTAATGAGAGAAAAATCATAAGCCCATCACTTATTCAAACAGTTCAAACCTCCATCCAAATCATTTGCTCATAAAAATATTCTCTTGTATCCTTAGTTGCAAATCTCGATAGGAAGCTTTATCAACTCAACATAAAAAATAACTTCTTGAATGGAGAATTAAAAAAAGTATATATGCTCCAAAATTTCAATCAAAAGGAGAAGGAAAATATTGTAATTTATAAAAAAAACAGAAATCCTCTATGATATAAAACATTCACCACGAGCTGGGTTTTCTAGATTCAGCTCACCCTAACTAGGGCTTGAAATCAGAAGGTAGGTATGTCGGTTGAAAGCTTGGAAGAGTTGGAAGCTAGATTTCTTCTCTTTCCTCCTTATGGACTGAAGGTAAGATAAACCGTAACCTAGTCATGCTCTTATCTTCTTCCTGCCCTTATATGTACTAATTTTCTATTTTTCTAGGGTAAAATTGTCAAATTTCATAGGTTAAGAGGAACTTCTTGTCGGTTCACATTTTTAAAACACTATAATTAGGCCCCTAACACACTTAATAAATTTCATGCAGGTCCAGCAAGTTAATTTTTGGCCTTCAACTTGGCATTAATGGCTTGGCAACAACAAAAGCCGTTAGTAATGAACTCCATCTTTGCCTGAATTTTTTTTTTTTTCATGATAATGAGCTATAAGCACATGGTAATTCGCATGTCTATAAGTGAATGCTCCGCTTTGTAGTTAACCATAATATCCTTTCCAGCTTCTTAAAATGTCGTATCAAGAAAAATCTTAAGAGCTTCAAATATTTTATCACATGAAAAAAGAGTTCAGTATTGAGCAAAAAATAAATTCATATCATCGCTATACAAATGAAGAATAAAATACTCACCAAAATATGCTTTTGAAAATGTTGAAATGCACATCACAAAGAAAACCCCTAAATAACTCTAAAAGCCTATAAATTCAAAAAAATATATAATAAATAGATTGTAGAAATACCTTTAGATAATATAGCAAATCTCAGAAATATAGTGAAGAAATCATTAAAAATATTTGAAAAATGAAAACATCAAAACCAAAAAACTCTTAATAAAAATACAAGCCAAAAAAACATTAAAATTTAGGACAAGAATGATAACAGCGCATGTAGAATTAATTATCCACAATGCCACTTTGTAGGAGCTTCTCGAATTTCAACTCTTCCATTCAAAGTAAGTAATAAGGATCACCTTACAAGAAGACGAATCTTAGAGGAAGACAAAGCATAAAGGGAGATGAAGGTTGCAATCAATGAAAATCCTCATTTCATCTCAATATAATTTCCCATATGAGCTTACACATAAGGTATTTGGATCTCAAAATAATTCTTAATAGAATAGCATCACAGAAAGGACACATGTAACGTCATTCAATCTCATAGATCTAATTGTAGTTTGATGCATGCAAATTTCAATTTTTGTTTTTGTTTTTATTTTAATTTGAATGCTATAGTTTTTTTATTTTTTTATGCTATCCTATGATGGAAGGCAACCAATGATCATGAGTTGGTTGTGCTTGGGCTTGGCAAACTTTGGGTGTGCAAGATATTTTGGTGCCTTGGCTCTTGGGCTGCTGATGGAATCTCGATTTAGGCTTGGCTGTTCGGTTTTGCTGTGTTTTTGGGAGCTGTTATGCTCCAGCTCATTAATGCTGAGCTGCTGTTTTTTCAACTCATTACTATGGGTAGTTCACCTCCTTTTTAGCTCATTAAGTGATGTGGATTTGGTTCTTTCCCCCCTCTCTGTGAACCTTCAATTCCCCTGCCTGGCTCCTATCCCGTGGCTTGTTCTTCTCCCCGGGCTGCCTGTTCTGGTTCCCTGTGAGCACTCGTTCCTGTCCCCCTTGTGGCCCCTTCGGGTGATGCTCCTGGGCCGCCTGCTGGCCTTTAGTTTCCCCTATTCTGATTGATTCGGCTGGTGGTGCTTTGGGCTGTTTAGCTACCTCTATTCTCCTATATATATGTAATGTTTTGAGGCATTTAAGAGATTATTGTTTGCTGAGCAAAGTTCTCTAAAAAACCTGAGGGTTTCTTCTAGGGAAAGCTTGCGAGCTAGCTTGTTCCATTTCTCTCTTCCTCTCTTCAATTTCGTCTTGGGCTTCTTATCTTTCTCTTCTATCCACAAGTTCCACTTCACTTGTATCATTCTTCTTGAGCTATTGGAGGTGTTGGTTGGTCGGTTTGATAGCATTTACCGGAGGAGTTTTGATGGACGTTGGCCCAAGTAGTTGTGGTGAACCCTTGGTTTGCATGCCCTTAAGCACATCTTTTATATTGCCAACTATTTCGTTGCATGTGAGGTGACCGCATGTCAGTTGTTATGAGGGTAGCTATTTTTATTTTTAATTTAGTTTCATTTGTTTGGCTTTCATTTGTTTGAAGTTTGTTTGACGTTGGCATTCTAAGTTTTGAATCGAGAAAAGTTCTACTTGTCCTGGCGTTCTCCCCTTGTGGCTTTTTTCTTTCTAGTTGTCTACATCAAGCTTGGTATCAGAGCCTAGGTTAGCATATCCTAGGTTGGTATGTGAGCTTTTTCTTTTAAAAAATCAAAAAATGACTAATCAACATAATCAAGGGTATTGGCAACAAATGATGCAACAGTTGGCTGATTTGCAACATCAAATAAACAACATGGCTAACACTCTTACAAATTTGAATGTCAAAAATCCTAATGTCCAAAATTCTGAAAGTGAAGAGAAAGTCCCTAGAAATTAAAATAGGCGTCATAGAAATTGGGATCATGGGATAAAAATCGATGTCCATAACTTTGAAGGTAAACTAGAACCCGACCAATTCATCGAATGGGTAGAAAAGATGGACCAATTTTTTTATTGGAATGAAATACCTGATAATAGGAAAGTTAAATTTGCTAGCTTAAAACTCACTAGTCATGCATTAACTTGATAGAAGAACCTTCAAAATAATAGGCTAAGACGAGGAAAATAAAAAATCCAAAATTGGGATAGGATGAAAGAAAAAATGAGAGGAAAGTATCTGCCTGCAGACCACTCACGAACCACATTCCAAGAATTTAACAACCTTCGTCAAGGAAATCAAACAGTTGAAGAATACAACGAATTTTTTTATAAACTTCAATCTCGAAACGACTTAGATGAATCCGAGGAGAGAACTGTCACTAGATACATCAACGAATTAAAATGGACAATTCAATATCAACTAAATTTGCACCAAGTAATCAAACTTGATGAGGCTTATTGTATGGCACTAAAAATTGAAAAGCAATATCAACGAAGTCATAACAAAGCTCCTGAAACTTATAAGCGACGGCAAACTGGAGGGATAAAAATTCAATCTTCACAACCTTTTGTGGGAACATCTGGTGTGCGAACTAAAACTTTTGAAACTCAAACTTTAGATAAGGGTAAGGGATTAATGGGACCCAAACCTACTGAACCACCCAAACTGATTGGACCATATTACAAATGCGGGCTATATGGGCATCTTTCAGCTGCTTGTAGGAAAAATAACCCTCCCAGAACTAACTACATTGAAAATAATGAAGAATTAGAGGAAGAGGAAGAAGAAAATGAAACTGAACCCGAAAACAAAATCGAGTTGGAAAGGGTTGATGGAGAGGGCGATCAAGGTGATCAATTCTTAGTAATCTGATAAGTTCTAACTACTAAAATGGAAAATGGGGATAAATGACTTAGAAGAAATATTTTTCGAACCACTTGCATGGTTGAGTGAAAACTTTGTACTTTACTGATCGATAGTGGGAGTTCGGGTACTTTTGTCTCACAACTAATGGTAGATAAACTTAAGCTAAAATCCAAACCACTTGCCAAACCTTACAAAATATCTTGGTTCAAGGAAGGAGGTGAGGTTCCTATAACAAAGCAATGCACTGTTAATCTAATAATTGGGAGTTCTTACAAGGATCAAGTTGTTTGTGATATTATGCCTCTTGAAGTCTATCACATCTTATTGGGTCGTCCCTAGCAATTCAATCATAAAACAATTCATAATGGGGAAAAGAATACATACACCTTAATTCAAAATAATAAGAAATTCACTCTTTACCCTCAAAAACACATTCCTGACCCAACTGCCAAAAATATCAAAAGTGCAAAAACAACCACTCCTGAACTGCTTCTTAACACAAATGAATTGAAACAATCTGAGGTAGCATACTTGGTGCTAGGAAAAGAATCTGTTCCAACTTCACAAATTCCTAAAGAAATACAACATTTAATCGATGAATTTTCTGACATAACCCTTGAAGAGTTGCCAAAAGCTTTGCCCCCAATGAGAGACATTGAACATCACATTTATCTAATCCCTGTAGACATATTGCCTAATCTTCCCCATTACAGAATGAGTCCAACTGAACATGAAGAGCTTCATAAGCAAGTGTCTGAACTTTTAGAGAAGAGTTTAATTAAGGAAAGCTTAAATACCTGTGTTGTGCCTGCTTTACTTATATCTAAAAAAGATGGAATTTGGAGGATGTGTGTGGATAGCCAAGCCATAAATAAAATAACCATTAAATATAGGTTTTCAATTCCTAGGCTCAATGACATGTTAGATATGCTAAGTGGTGATAAAATCTTTTCTAAAATTGACTTGAGAAGTGGATATCATCATATTAGGATTAAACCGGGTGATGACTGAAAAACTGCGTTCAGAATCAAGGAAGGATTGTATGAATGACTGGTTATGTCTTTTGGGTTGTCTAATGTTCCTAGTACATTTATGAGAACAATGAATTATGTTTTAAGACTTTCATAAGAAATTTTGTAGTTGTGTACTTTGATTACATTCTGATTTACAACACTCACCCTTCTAAACACTATAATCATATGAAACAAATTCTGCAAACTCTAAGAAAACAAAAACTGTACATCAATCTGAAGAAGTGTTCTTTCATGACTTCAAGTTTGACATTTTTAGGGTATATCGTGTCTGCGAAAAGAATTAAAGTTGATTCTGTTAAAAATGAGGCAATTCAAAACTGACCTACTCCTAAAAATATCAGCGAGGTGAGAGGGTTTCACAGTCTAGCTTCTTTCTATCCTAGGTTCATAAAAAATTTCAGCTCTCTACTTGCTCCTATCACTGACTGTTTAAAAAAAGGAATCTTTAAATGGACACCTGAAGCTGAACAAACTTTTCAAATAATCAAAGCAAAAATGAGTCAAGCTCTAATCCTTAGTTTGACAAATTTTGATAAAATCTTTAAAGTTGATTGTGATGCCTCGCATATTGGTATAGAAGTTGTGCATAGCCAGGAAGGAAAACCCATTGCATACTTTAGTGAAAAGTTAAATGATTCTCGGTCTAGATATTCAACTTACGACTTAGAATTTTATGCAATTGTTTAAGCTTTGAAATTTTGGACATGTTATTTGATTCAAAGAGAATTTGTTTTAAATACTGATCATGAAGTTTTACGATTTTTGGGTTCTCAAAAAAATCTAAACAAAAGACATGCCAAGTGGACTTCTTTTCTGTAAGAATATTCATTTCACATTAAGCATAAAACTGGAGTGCTAAATAAAGTGGCTAATGCTTTAAGTAAAAGGCCTCATATTTTGGTAATCGTTTATCCAACCATAACTTCCTTCGATTTCTTAAAAGACACTTATTCTAATGATCCAGATTTTAAGGATATTTGGGAATCTTGTCTCACTTTAGGAACTGATCAATCTGCCCAATTTATCATTCAACAAGGATTTTTGTTTAAAGGTTCGAGACTATGCATTACAAAAAATTTATTAAGAGAACAACTTGTGCAAGAACTTCATAGTAGGGGTCTAGGTGGGCATTTTGGTCAAGGGAAAACTATTGCTTTAGTGGAAGAAAAATATTTCTGGCCTCATATAAGAAAATAAATTGCTAAACTGGTAAAACAATGTAAAATCTGTCAATCTTTCAAAGGAACATCTCAAAACACTGGCTTGTATACTCCCCTTCCTGTTCAAAATAAACCATGGGAGGATATTTCTACGGATTTTATTTTAGGGCTGCCTGTTACTGCTTGAAAATATAATTTTGTATTTGTCGTTGTGGATCGATTTAGTAAAATGACACACTTTATTCCATGCAAAAAATCTTCTGATGCTTCAAATGTTGCTGACTTATTTTTTAAAGAAATTGTTCGTCTACATGGCATACCCCGCACATTTACATCTGATAGGGACAATATATTTTTTAGCCACTTTAGGAAAACACTTTGGGCAAAGTTGGAAACTACTCTTCAATTTAGTAGAGCTTATCATCCACAAACCGATGGGCAAACTGAAGTTGTCAATCGAAGCTTAGGGAATTTACTAAGATGTCTTGCTGGTGAGAAATCTTCCCAATGGGATTTGATCCTTCCCCAAGCTGAGTTTGCCTATAATAATTTTATTAATCGATCCACTGGAAAAACTCTTTTTGAAATTATTTATGGTCAGTCTATACCGCACATTTTGGATATAACTTGTTTACCTTTACCTAACAGAATCAGTGCTGAAGCCACAGAAAATGTTGATTATGTCAAATCAATCCAACAGCAAGTCCTTGAAAAACTCCGTATGATAAATGTTAAATACAAATCTACTACTAACAAACACTGAAGGAAATTTTATTTTAAAGAGGGTGATTTGGTTTATGGCCTATTTTCGTCGTCAATGTTTTCCTATTGGTACTTTTGGCAAGCTAAGCAGAAAAAAGTTTGGACCTTTTCATATTCTACGAAAATTGGGCACGAATGCCTATCTCCTGGATCTTCCTATCATTGTTGGAACTTCTTCTATATTTAATGTTTCTGACCTTTCTTCGTATGAAGGAAATTCAGATGATTCTGTGGAGGTTGAGACTTTACCAATTGTCACTTCCGTTCTAAGCAAAGATGATCAGATTGAAGATGTTATTAATATCAACACTACAGCCTAGACATAGCGAGCACAAAAGGTTATTGGTTAAATAGAGCAATCATCCATTGACTGACTGTACATGGATGGATGCGGAGGAGCTAAAAAATCGTCATCCAGATCTCTATCGGAGAGTTGTTGAAGCATTCTCATCAGGAGATAAGATTCTCCCACCAGTGGGGAATTTATGCATGCAAATTTTAGTTTTTGTTTTAGTTTTTATTGTAATTTGAACGCTATAGTTATTTTTTATTTTTTTATGTTACCCTATGATGGAAGGCGATCATGAGTAGGTTATGCTTTGGGCTTGGCAAACTTTGGGCGTGCTAGCTATTTTGGTGCCTTAGCTCTTGGGCTGCTAATGGATTCTCGGTTTGGGCTTGGATGTTCAATTTTGATGTGTTTTTGAGAGCTGCTATGCTCCAGCTCATTAATGTTGAGCTGCTGCTTTTTCAGCTCAATACTATGGGTAGTTCACCTCATTTTTAGCTTATTAAGTGATGTGGATTTGGTTCTTTCCCCCCTCTCTGTGACCCTTCGGTTCCCCCGCCTAGCTCCTATCCCATGGCTGGTTCTTCTCCCTGGGCTACTTGTTCCGGTTCCATGTGAGCACCCATTTTTGTCCCCTTGTAGCCCATTTGGGTGATGCTCCTGAGCCGCCTACTGGCCTTTTGTTTCCCATGTTCTGATTGGTTCGACTGGTGGTGCTTTGGGTTGTTTGGCTATCTCTATTCTCCTATATATATATATATATATATATGTGTGTGTGTGTGTGTGTGTGTGTGTGATGTTTTGAGGCATTTAGAGGTTGTTGTTTACTAAGCAAAGTTCTCTAAAAATCTTAGGGTTTCTTCTTGGGAAAGCTTGCGAGCTTGTTCCATTTCTCTCTTCCTCTCTTCAATTTCATCTTGGGCTTCTTATCTTTTTCTTCTCTCCACAAATTCCACTCCACTTGTATCTTTCTTCTTGAGCTATTGGAGGTGTTGGTTGGTCGGTTTGGTAGTATTTGCCGAAGGAGTTTTGGTGGACGTTGGCCCTAGTAGTTGTGGTAGACCCTTGGTTTGCATGCCCTTAAGCACATCTTTTATATTGCCTACTATTTCATTGCATGTGAGGAGACCGCTTGTCGGTTGTTCTGAGGGTACCTGTTTTTATTTTTAATTTAGTTTCGTTTGTAAAATCTGTCAATCTTTCAAAGGAATATCTCAAAACACTGACTTGTATACTCCCCTTCCTGTTCCAAATAAACCTTGGGAGGATATTTCTATGGATTTTATTTTAGGGTTGCTTGTTACTGCTCGAAAATATAATTTTGCATTTGTCATTGTGGACCGATTTAGCAAAATGGCACACTTTATTCCATGCAAAAAAAACTTCTGATGCTTCATATGTTGCTGACTTGTTTTTTAAAGAAATTTTTCGTCTCCATGGCAAACCTCGCACATTTACATCTAATAGGGACACTATATCTTTGAGCCTTTTAGAGAACACTTTAGGCTAAGTTGGGAGCTACTCTTCAATTTAGTAGTGTTTATCATCCACAAACCAATGGGAAAACTGAAGTTGTCAATCGAAGCTTAGGGAATTTACTAAGAAGCCTTGCTGGTGAGAAACCTTCCCAATGGGATTTGATCCTTCCCCAAGCTGAGTTTGCCTATAATAATTATGTTAATGGATCCACTGGAAAAATTCCTTTTGAAATTATTTATGGTCAGCCTATACCTCACATTTTGGATAGAACTTATTTACCTTTACCTAACAGAATCAGTGCTGAAGCCACAGAAATTGTTAATTATATCAAATCAATCCAACAGCAAGTCTTTGAAAACTCCGTATGGCAAATGTTAAATACAAATTTATTGCTGACAAACACCGGAGGGAATTTTATTTTAAAGAGGGTGATTTGGTTATGGCTTATTTTCGTCGTCAAAGTTTTCCTGTTGGTACTTTTGGCAAGCTAAGCAAAAAAACGTTTGGACCTTTTCGTATTCTACAAAAATTGGGCACGAATGCCTATCTCCTGGATCTTCCTATCACTGTTGGAACTTCTCTTGTATTTAATGTTTCTGACATTTCTTTGTATGAAGGAAATTCAGATGATTCTGTGGAGGTTGAGACTTTACCAATTTTCACTTCCGTTCTAAGCAAAGATGATCAGATTGAAGATGTTATTGATATCAGGACTACTCAGACTATACATGGCGAGCACAAAAGGTTCTTGGTTAAATGGAGCAACCGTCCATTGACTGACTGTACATGGGTGGATGCGGCGGAGCTAAAAAATCGTCATCCAGATCTCTATCGGATAGTTGTTGAAGCATTCTCATCAGGAGATGAGATTCTCCCACCAGGGGGGAATTGATGCATGTAAATTTCAGTTTTAGTTTTTATTATAATTTGAATGCTATAGTTATTTTTTATTTTTTATGCTGCCCTATGATGGAAGGCAACAATGATCATGAGTAGGTTATGCTTTGGACTTGGCAAACTTTCGGTGTGCTAGCTATTTTGATGCCTTGGCTCTTGGGCTGCTGATGGATTCTCGATTTGGGCTTGGATGCTCGGTTTTGTTGTATTTTTGGGAGCTACTATGCTCCAACTCATTAATGTTGAGCTGCTGCTTTTTCAGCTCATTAATATGGGTTGTTCACCTCCTTTTTAGCTTATTAAGTGATGTGGATTTGGTTCTTTCCCCCCTCTCTGTGACCCTTCGGTTCCCCCGCCTGGCTCCTATCCCGTGGTTGGTTCTTCTCCCTGGGCTGCCTGTTTCAAGCCCCTGTGAGCACCCGTTCTTGTCCCCCTTGTGGCCCCTTCGGGTGATGCTCCTGGGCCGCCTGCTGGCCTTTTGTTTCCCCTGTTCTAATTGGTTCATCTGGTGGTGCTTTGGGCTATTTAGCCACCTCTATTCTCCTATATATATATATATATATATATATATATATATATATATATATATATATATATATATATGTGTGTGTGTGTGTGTGTGTGTGTGTGTGTGATGTTTTGAGGCATTTAGAGGTTGTTGTTTGCTGAGCAAAGTTCTCTAAAAACCTGAGTGTTTCTTCTTGGGAAAGCTAGCGAGCTTGTTCTATTTCTCTCTTCCTCTCTTCAATTTCATCTTGGGCTTCTTATCTTTTTCTTCTCTCCACAAGTTACACTCCACTTGTATCTTTCTTCTTGAGCTATTGGAGGTGTTGGTTGGTCAGTTTGGTAGCATTTGCTGGAGGACCAAGTAGTTGTGGTGGACCCTTGGTTTGCATGCCCTTAAGCACATCTTTTATATTGCCTACTATTTCATTGCATGTGAGGTGACCGCTTGTCGGTTGTTCAGAGGGTAGTTGTTTTCATTTTTAATTTAGTTTCGTTTGTTTTAAAATTTATTTGATGTTGGCATTCTAAGTTTTGAATCGAGAAAAATTCTACTAGTCCTGGTGTTCTCCCCTTGTGGCTTTTTTCTTTCTAGTTGCCTACATCATAGTTTTTTCAAAAGGGTGGACAATCAAGAAACACCTCTTATACCTCAAGGGAAGGCATATAATTTACCCTAAAATATAATATAATATATATGCATGAAGAATGCTTGAACCAAACAAGTGGACAGCCACCTGCCAGGATCTAGCAAGTATTTAATATCCCGGTATCATGCATGTATCACCAAGCCCCATGCGCAATGTCCAAATAGAAAGTTTTTGCAACAGTGCACAAACAATGAGGTTTCACCATGCTCATATAAAAATAAGATGTTTGTCAAAGAAAAAAAAATTCTAAGTATTTACATACTAGCAATAAAAGGTGACCAAACATGGACAAGCATTTGTCCACATGTATTCGTAGATATTGTGCATGACCAGAATAAATTAAGAATATAACATGCTTTTGTAAGGTAAAATAATATATATATATATATATATGAAGAAAACCTCATGACATAGAGCAGTTGATCGTGAAAGCATTATCATAATAAAATGGAAAGTTTCTTTCCAGGAGTTCTTACATGAGAAATGCCAGTCACGATCATATATGTGCTTATGAAATTCTAACAAAATTGGCACCTTAATGTCAACGGGAATGCTTGTATCATCCTCTGCAAAAGGTTAAATCAAAACAATTCATCTCTATGTTTCTTCCCTTGCATGTTTTTTTTTTTTTGAAAAATCACAACATAATTGAATATTCGGTTGAAATTTTTCATAGCAATGAAATAATAAACGCTGCATAGAAAATGTCAACTTAGAGCAGAGTAAAATACTTGTCTGGCAATCTTGCCCAAATTAGAACAGCATAAAAATCTTTTTCTAGAAACTCAAAACTGTAGTCATTAAAGTTTTGACAAATCATTCAGCAAGACAAAATCCTTGATTATGCATGTCTCTGGCTTTAGGGACCCTTGATTTTTTTTCCTTTCAATTTAGAACTTACCATGGCTTCCAATATTATGTTTCTTCAATTTTTTGTTCAGACACCAGGAGTAAATGTTGGAGCATAATTGCAAGAAATGAACATGTATAAAATTTAGGGTTCTTTCTTATTGATATGTGACAAAAAAACTCCACTTGAATCATTTGATTACTCTTTACCCAAAAAACCCCATGCTCAGGGGAATAAGAATCTATTTTCTTTTCTCGAGTACGGGCTTTTCTGATCTAATTTTATCATGTCTTTAGCACGAGTTATTTTCCTTGGTTAACAGTACTTTTTGTTTTGCCCATATTCACAGGTTCTTCAAATTTCTTTTTCCCTTATAGAGAAAATAAGGTGTATAGGTGATATACTCTATATATATGTATCCTAGAGCTCCTTCTAATGACCTATATATTTTGTTACCATGTCTAATTGGACGTTCCATTAATCCAATTGAAGGAGCATTATAAATGAAAAAATCTTTTTGATTTTTATTGGAGACTGCAAATCGATGGACTTTCCATAGGACCTATTTTACTGACAAAATTTATTACTATTTTATTTTAGCAGCTTGGCCAGTTACTGGAAGTCTGCAAGTTTTCTATTTCTTGATATTAGCAACGTATAGTGGAAGATGATGGGTCATGTCGGCCACTGAACTCAAACCTTTGCTTCCTTGGAAATAGTTGTGCGGGCACAGAACTTCTCACAAATGAGTCAGAAAAACCACTGCCCACACAAGCAATATTAGGCTTGTGCAATGTGGGCTCCGAAAATTTGCTCCCCAGCCTCCCTTGCTTTTGGGGAGTTTTAACTGTGGTAAATTTCGGGAAGGCAGATTGGTTTGAAGATGAGACACTACCTAGATATTTCACCCTCATTTTGTGAGGACTTTATGATATGAGTTTTGGTTTCCTATAGGTGCAAGACCCTATATTTAATTACCCCCCCCCACATCATGAGAGAGAAATTTCGATTAAGGCTAGTCGTCGATCAGATATGTAGAAATATGTGTTATCTGGCATACAATAGCAATATAGGTTAGTATTTGAAAATTTGATATTTAAAATTGAAAATTTCACCATCTTGCACTTAAAGCGGATGGTGGGAGAATGGATGATGGACCCAATCAAGATCCCATGGTTCCATCGTCCCAAGTCATCGTGGTCAGTGGTCTACTTAGTCATAGGAGGTAGTCAACCCAACCTGACAGAAAGATCCTTGTCGGCGGTCATGAGTTGCATCTTCCAAGGGTACCTTATAGACCTTGCGTGAGTATCTGTCTAAATGGATAAATATGAATCCACCTTAGCTAACATAATGTTTTATAGATTCATATCTCAAGGATTTAGTGTCATTGGGGGACATACGGGCTCTAGCCATGACCGTAATTTAGTGGTGTCATTTGGCGGTAAACCATCCAATTCAGAGGGCCCCGGTCATAACCATTTATTTGCGAAGTCATTTAGCGACAAAACCACCGGTTAGAGTATGCATAACACTTCCTTACTGGCAGGAGATTATTTGAGAATGAATCCTAGTGACATTCTAGACTATATACTATCTTTTTGTAAGCCGAAGTGATATTTAAATTTGTCCACCCGACAAAATGTTGCGGAAGGTGGATGGGTTTAAAGTATTTGATGGTTGATTTCAATTTTATTTTTCTTTTACTTTTATAATTTTGAATTTCATGGGTATTTGGGCGGCATTTTGAGTATTTGGAATCAACCCCTTCGATTGATATCTACGTTCAACATGGCCATCATCAGAATTTAATGGGCAATTATATTTCATTGGTTGAACCTTGTCAACTTTGTTTGTTGTCGATAGAGGATCAGGTTCAAGTCGACTATATGTTTTAATTATTGGATTTCTCTTATTATAAATCTTGAAGGTCTGATATGAACGTGTAAAACAAATACACCGGCCGATACCGCGACTGTATGTTTGTTTGATGGTTCGAGCTGTGTCAACTCCTATCTACTCGCATAGAAGTATCAGGCTCAAACTTGGGTTTATTGTCTGACCCGTACAGCATCCATAGACGTCACGTGTACATAACACGCTCGTCAGGGTCCATACGGGAATATGATTGCACATTTATTTCTTTGTGTTTGTGTGTATGGATAGAAATGTACCCCTCAAACTTAAGGGAAAATTCTATAAGATGGTAGTGAGGCCTGCAATGCTTTATGGTGCCGAATGTTGGCCATTAAAAGAGAAGCATAATACTAAGTTAAGTGTGGCAGAGATGAGGATGCTCAGGTGGATGAGTGGCTTTACCCTTAGAGATAGGATGCGAAATGAGCATATACATGAAAAGGTTGGAGTAGCTGCAGCAGAAGATAAGATTAGAGAGAGTCGCCTTAGATGGTTTGGTCACATATAACGGCGGCCTTCCGATGACCCGGTTAGGAGAGTAGAGGTATTAGAGTTGACTTATGTTAAGAAAGGTAGGGGTAAACCTAAAAAGACTTGGTTAGAAAATATTAGGAATGACCTTTCTTTATTAGATTTAAATGAGAATTTGACTTTTAATAGGACACAATGGAGAAAAAGGATTCATGTAGCCGACCCCACATAGTGGGATAAAGGCTTGATGTTGTTGTTGTTGTTGTTAGTGTGTATGGATATCATAGTGCACGTGTGGGGCATATTTAGAATATTCGTCGGGTCTTCTATGGCAGCTAGCGGAAACTGATTGTGATTGTGGCGAATCCTTTTTATATTTGCCCGTAAATGATATATTGGGTGCACGACGGGTCTTCTACAGCAACTCGTGCACATGATGTGCCAATCGGTTACTTTTTGCTTGAAAGGGATCCATGAATTTATCTTCCATTGGATGATTATTTACTGTGGGAGTATTACATCATACAATGCCTGCTACCAATCATCACTCGTAAGTATATTATTGTGAATGTGGAGAATCTCTTACTATGATGCACCGACACTTCTCCTCAAAGGGCGTGCAGCGTCCGACACCGTATCTCTAATATGACACTCGTCCGACACTCCTCCGACTGGTGTTGGACACACCGAAAACGTGTCTGACACGCTTATCTTAAATATTTTATGAATTTTTTTAAATATAATTTCTTGTATTTGGAGATATTTAAACTAAATTTCTTATTTCCTATCCACAACACCAAATCAACATCCACAATTAATACCCTATCATCAAATATTCTCATTTTCATTTCTTTTTGGTAGTGAAGGTATTTTCATCTCCTCTCTCGGTGACTGATAAACGACATCGACACCTGACTCTTGACATCCTAATACTAATCCCTTTAAGCACAAATTCTAATTAAATAACTTATTATTTTCAAATTATTTTTAAAATTATACTTATTTAATTTTATACACTATTTTTAAATATAAAAACTACAATATCGTGTCCAACCCATGTTCATGTCCTATATTTTCAATAACTGATGTGTCCGTGTCATGTCGTATCCATGTCACCTTGTCTGTGTCGTGTTGTTTCCGTGTCGTCGTCGTGTCCGTGTCCGTGCATCATAGATCTCCTATCATCGCTAGCGGGCATTTGCATTCATTGTGCGCTTTACTAAACACATATGTAAGAGGCTGTGTTGTTTTGATTGGTGTTGAATGTAAGGGTGCTATAATATTCATTACCTCTTATTACAACAGCCTGTAGGTGATTTGTATATGTTTTTTATTGTCGTCATCGCTGTCAACAAGTGTTAGCATTCCTCATATGCTGTATCATATAAGTTTGTACAAGGGATTGTCGTTTGCAATCATTAACAAATATTGCCACGTTCATTGTGCAGCAGTCCAACGTCGTGGAAGACCAGTGTATTCATCTATATGTTGACCAATGTTGATTATAGGATCTAGTCATACTCATTGCCTCTTGTTACATAATTTATAAACACTTTCATTTGTTACAATTTCTTCTATGTTTTGCTTGGGACCTCTCGCATTCGTAGCATTTCAGTCGTTGATGTTTCCAAAGATGTGTCGTCTAGCAAATTGCAACTTTCACTTCGTATGACCTTTAGTATTCAACGGGGCTCTATCATGCTTACAACACATCTAACATCACTGCTTGTTGGTATTTGTAAGGAGTATTATTGTTTGCAGGGGTCAATATATTTGCTTGACACCGGTCTATTGTTGATTATAGAAGTGTCATAGTATTC
Source organism: Dendrobium nobile (assembly GCA_022539455.1). Taxonomy (NCBI): domain Eukaryota; kingdom Viridiplantae; phylum Streptophyta; class Magnoliopsida; order Asparagales; family Orchidaceae; genus Dendrobium; species Dendrobium nobile. Next base: position 12,661,625 of record CM039723.1, on the reverse strand, counting down.
ACTTCATGATGCTTATATATGTTTGCAAAGGAATATGTATTCTCGCATGCAGTTAAGTGGCATCAATGGTAAGGGGGACTATCTTCTTTGCAAAAACATTACTTTGCTTGTAGACATGTTATGTCTCTTGCGTGTCATTTGCCTTTGCTTACGAATTGATTTTGCTTGTTGACATCGATTATAGGAAGGTTATTGCACTTGTTGTATACCCTCCATGCATCGTTCATGAGCATATCATTGTTGCGGGCCACAGAGAGAATGTATAAGGCTATAAGTTGTCATGATTTACAAATGTTTGCATAAACTACAGTTCTTCTGTATATGCCCATGAATGATATGTCGTATGTACGATGGATCTTCTACGGTAGCTTACATGTACTTGGATTTGTTACGCATTGACCACCCTTGCTTGTGGGGAAACCAGTGTATTCACCTGACACTGAACGGTGGTTGATCGCAAGGGTGTGGTAGCATCCATTACATGTTGCTGATCACCACTACTATGCTTAATCTTTTATCATCGTCAGCAAGCGTTAAGTACCCATCATGTTGCATTGCATATGCCTATAAGGAGTTTCACTATTTTGTAGCCAAACTGATTATTTATCTGCAAGTTGATGTTGGCCACTAGGTGAGCTTTCTCCATCAACTTTCGTGTGCTTGCAAAGGACTCCTCATCCCTACAATATATCTACAGTTGCTTAGTCATTCGTAAAAATCTTAGTGCATTCGCTTGCATGTTGATGTTGATTGTCGACCGAGTTATACTCATTAACAATTTCTTGGTGCATATTAGCAAGCAATTTGCTATACTCATAGCACATCAATCTTCAGAACTTGTACGAGACTGTAGTCTTTAATTTGTTTGACATTGCATGTTTGTGAGTGGTAGAGATGTTGTCCCATTCACTACACACATCTTCTAGTGCTTGTGGGGACAATCGTATGCATCCCTGTGACAACTATCATTGGTTAGTAGGGATATTTGTTGCATTTATAGTTCATTTGTCGTCATCACTGCTTGCCAAGATTTGTAAAATTTATGCATACAACATATTAGTGTGTTGACGGTTGCCCGTTATTTCTTTTGTACGGGCTATTGTATGCACGACAATTCTCGGTTCTTGCCCATTGAAAAGCTATCAATGAATGTTTGCGTCTATCATATGTTGCATGTCAAATCTTTCTCGTTGTATTTGCTTTCATGATTGATATAGACATCATTTGCTCTCATTTGCAAGTCAATTTGGTTGAATACTCTACGCCATTTTGCTTTCATCGTTTGTTAGTTGTATGCATTGAGAGTTCATTCATCACGATTCTTTTATTCTCTTGCGTGAAGCTCATTTGAATGTTCTACACAAGCTCCCTATTCCCTCGTTGATTTTTGCATTTGAGTTGATACAGTAGCTTCCTTGATATTGATTGAAGAACTTGCATTGCTAATTGCATATTGTTACACTTTTTCAATTAATTCTTGCTTGCATGCGTTTTATCTTGCAAATTAGAGGATTTGTTTTAGGCATTAGTTATGTTCCTTATAGTCCATTCAAGTGTCCAACTTCCTGTGCATTTTGTTCGAGTTCAAGTTAAGTGTGTCGTTTGATTCAAATTCAAGTTCATGTCCCCTATAATTTGTTCAAGTTCTATGCGTCTTCAAACTGAATTTCGGCAGTCTCCCGGCATGTCCCTCGTTTAGGACAGGAAACTAGGTCATCCCACCATGCTACGAGAGCGTGTATGATAGGTATCGAGTGACACCAAAACCGTATATCTTCACTCCCACAATGCTACAAGAGCGTGTATGAGGCTTCAAAGTGCCTGTTGAAATATGCAATTGGCTTTTCCCGCATGCTACAAGAGCGTGTACATGTACTTAGGGATGTCCCTGTACACGCTCCCACGCTACGAGAGCGTGTACAGGGCTTACCCGCCTCGCCGTATGCGTCACACCGGGTTTCCTCCCACCGTGCTATGAGAGCGTGTACAAGGAGTTTTCCGGCTCGACGCAAACATCGAATGCGAAAGTTTTTTAGTTTAGGACATTATAGCTATGTGCAGTCCGACGACGACGGTAGTGGTTGGCAAATGCACAAAAGAAAACCCCTCTTCTTCTTCCTTTTCTTTTAATTTCTATCTTTTTTTCTTTTGAACTCTTCCTCCTTTTTTTTCTCTCTTTTTCTTTCTTTTTATATATAATAAGTTATATGCATGTATTTAAATATAATATATATATGTTTATATTATATACATTTTAATATATATTTGTATATATATTTAATTATAAAGAGAGATGAGAGAGAGATTTAAATATAGAGAGAGATTTCTCTCTATTTGAATGGCGGACTGTTCGCGGCTAGGTGAGATGGGCTGGTTGAAGGCTTGAAGAGGTTAGGGCTTTCGGGTTTGTGGCTTAAGAGGGGCAGCAGGGGTCGGTTGCAAGACAGAGATGGCTCGGTTAGATGGAGTTTGCGGCGGCCTGTAGCAGGGAGGAGACGGTAAGGATTAGGGCAGGTCAGGTAGATAAAATTGCATAAGCATGTAGGGGTCCAGTCTTGGCTGGAGGAAGGAGTCGGATGAGGGGTCTGCGGCTAGGGCTATGGAGTTTGGGTCAAGGCTTGACTGGGGTAGCTCTACAAGTCGGAAGTAGCGACGGGAGTGAGGTGAAGACGGGACGTGGGTTTGAGATCGGGTGTGAAGGTCGACTGAAGGAATTGTGAGGAAGAGAGGGCTAAGGTTTTCGGTTTGCTGGAGTCGAGCATGGGAATGAGCGAGGCGAAGAGAGAGCTGAGGGCTCTTCTCGTGTTGTTTTTAACAAGAGCGGGAGCAGGGTCGAGAAAAAGCACGCAGAGACTGCAAACGGTAGCGTTCGCAGAGGTATGGGGCACTGTAGCGCAATTTCTACAGGATTCGTGCAAGTATGCGATGATTCAATCTTTTTTTCTTTTTTTTTTTCTTTTTTTGGTTAAGTTACAGAGGTCAACATGCAAGTCGTCGACCAAACACGAGTTTGATCTATTTTACAATTAAATAGAACATTTACATAGTTTGTTTTACTAAGCCTAGTTTAATAATGCTGCAGCTAGCTAAGAAACATAATTTAAAAAACTTGCAACTAAGAAAATTATCGCACAATATAATGCAACAAAACTACAAAAGTGTTCAATAAAATTCTGATAAGAATGCCGAAACAAACTTGAAATTGCACTTAACTTGTCATATTTTTACAGATTAAAAAGTAGATTCTAATAACTGAATCATCTTATTTTATTCATTATAGTAATTTTAATAATTAATTAATATTAATAATATTATCCTTAAACTCGCTATTGAGTAACTAATCGTCATTGACAATTATAGTTTAAAGTAATTGGATAGTTGTCAACACTGGCCTCCCCTGGTGCCCCCTCCCTTTTACACGTTCTTCATCAAGGCATTTTTGTAACTTGAGCAAGCTTGCTTTCAATTAATGATAACAACCAACATGCCATGAGAGCTGCTTTCTTCTAGTTATGAGTATTGAGTTTTACTTGAGTCAATATAAACATTTTAGTAACTTATTTTATGTAGTTTATCCTCAATTGTTATTCTGTCACTTACTGAGCACAAAATTATCATTTATAATTTTAGATATGCTTGTATTAGTTTAATTTTAGCAGGTTTAGAATGTCCGTTAATTTATGGCTACTATGATAAATTATAATCCTTGTAATTTAGATGGCTAATAATAAAATAAAAGAAGGATGGGTTTTCTTCTATAATCAGCTCTAAGGAACACTTCACCTAGACATGAGATTCTTTCTTTGCCTCTCTTTATGTCCAATTCCTTTTCACTTGAGGCGCTCATTCATTTTTTTCTTCTCAAAGTCTTCTTTCTCTTTCTCTCACCAGTTCTTCCCCATATATCAAATTCTTCTTTCTTTCCCTCTCTATATGTCCAATTCCCCTATACCAAAGAAAGCTTCCTAATGATTTCTTATAAGAAAGTATGAACACCACAAAAAGAAATGGGATTAATGAAGAATTTAAAGGAAAGATGTGAGCAAAGCTGATGAGAACATACCAACAGTATCGAGAGCTCTGAGAACCAAATAGAAGATGCACACCTGCACAAATAAAGCACCAAGTCAACAATCTTATAGTTAAAAAAATGCCTCACAAAAAATAACAACTGTAATGTAAGAAAACTCATTTTTGAATTGTGTGATTTTATTAGCTTACACGCACATGAAAAAATAATTAACGCAGGAACATGCAAGCATAAATACATAGTCATGCATGCATTAACAGTCCTGCAAGACATACATATCAAATCTACTTATATACTCACATTGATGAATAAATATATACAGAGGAAGTTAGCCTGAAAAGAATCATTGCTATTTGATAGGACCTATTCTAAACATTCGTTATACTTCAACTTACATGTGAAAAAAGTCAAGTGTAATGAAAACAGCAAGCACATTTTGAGGAAGGATATTTTTCCTTTATTAAAATGTGAATTACGTAGTCTAAAAAATTTCGATCATGAAGAGCCTAAAATAAAAAACAAGATGGATGATATTTATCTATATAAGAAGAGTTTGATGAGAATCAAAATTCATGAAACTTCAACTTTATTTGACCACTTATCCAACAAAAGAACCGATTGAATGGTATAGAACTAATGATGTCTAAGTACTTTCTTGATGAAGAAATTTTTGAAAATCCTATTCATACATTTATGCAAAAAAACGCTTTGGAGAACACAAATTTTCATATTATTTGTGGCATATGCTATATATATAGGAATATTACATCATATTATACATGCCAGCAATCAACTTAAACTTTGAATAGGCTTGATCAACTAAATAATAATGAATATAGTAAATTTAAGTCTGCAAATTATTCTACTTGTACAATTAATAAGCAACGGTCAAGATGAAGCTCAAATTCACAAAGAAAAAGTGAACTACACATAGTTCATATGTAGATCATGCTTTATATTGGTTGGCATGTTAAAAAAATACTACAATTAGATCCCTGAGAGTCGATGGCATTACATGTAGGACTCTATCATGACTATTCTATTAAAAGTTCCTTTGTTGTCTAAAACACTACTATTTTATGAGTTAAATTTCGGCACCTCATTGAGAGAACATGACACTACCAGCATCATAATCCTTTGCCTTCATGGTTATTCTTCATATAAGACATTTTCAATGAATTCTAGCAACTTTAAGGTCATCCAAGTTATTTGATGCTGTCAAGACTAGCTATTTTATGTTTTCTTTATTTTTCACTTGTGTTTCTAGCTCTCTTTCTCTTATGGTTGTTCGTTTCCTTCTGTTAAGCCCTCGGTTTCTTGTTGGCCCTTCGGTTTTCTCTGTTGGCTCACTGTTTTTCGTGTTTTCTCATGTTCTCTGTTGTCTACTCATTTTCCCTGTTGTTGTTTGGTTTTCCCATGTGGATGCTCGATTTCCTTGTTGTTTTTTTTATTTCCCTGTTGTTGGTTGCTTGGTTTTTTCCCTTGCTAATCATTGTGTTGTTTGCTTTGACTTCTCCATGAATAGGCTGATTTTGAGGGATTTTAGTGGTTGTTTAGGTGACACATTTAATTGAGCAATTATTGTCATTTTTCCCTCCTATATAATGTGGCTGATTTCCTTTGTGAAAGTGAGATATTTGATGAATTTTTGGAATGTGAAACCTTAGGGTTTTTCTTAGCTTGAGAGTTATCTTTTATACCTTCCATATACTAATTCATCTTGGACTTCTATCTACTTCTTCTCTCCACGGTTTTCATTACACTTGTATCCTTCTTCTCGAAACTTCTATAAGTTCTAAGGTGTTGTTGTGCCCTGTTTTATTGAAAGTTGAAGTATTGTTGTGTCTTGTTTTATTGTTGTGTTTGTTTGTGTTATTCACAGGAAATGTCCTAGTTTGCATTCCTAGTGTTCTCCTACTTGGCTTAAGAACTGTAGGTTGCATCAATTTGGTATTAGAGACTTAGGTTGCATTAATTTGGTATCAGAGCATTAGGTTGTAGGTCAAATCTTCATTTCTCTTTAAAAATCAAAAACAAAAAAATGGATAGTTAGAACAATCAACATGTCGAAGTTCCAATTCAGGAGTAAGATCGGCCATCAAATCGGAACATTATGGAAGTATTGTCATTCAACCAGATGAACCAAACCAATTAATCCATAATTTTCCATTAACATAATGGGTTTCACTTCAAGCAATTTCTACTGATACAATACAAAATGAAATATTCAGAGTACAAAGACAACAATATTTATGTAATGAGAAATATGAAAATAGGAAACTTCTACTTCGATCAGAGTGTAAACAAGAAAAAATAGAAGATAAGAAGGAAATATGATATTCTACTGAAGGATGCTGAGAGGGAAAATTTTCATGAAAAAATATGAAGGTTCTGGAAAGATTTCAAAGGATTGTTTTGCATAAAGTTATTGATCTAATTACAAATTAAGGAGAATCAACTCTCTTACTATTCCAATTCAAATATGTGATGATCTTATTGAAGATGTCGTGGATATCTGTACTACTCAGATAAGACATGGAGTACACGGGAGATTCTTAGTTAGATAGAGTGGATGTCCTTTGCCTGATTGCCCTTGGATTGAGGCTATGGATTTGCAACATCGTCATCCTGATATCTTCTAGCGTGTTACTGAGGCATTCTCATCAAGAGATGAGATTCTTCCACCAGGGGAGAATTGACACTACCAAGACTAGTTATTTTATATTTTCTTTATTTTTCACTTATGTTTCTAGCTCTCTTTCTCCTATGGTTGTTCGTTTCCTGCTGTGAGCCCCTCGGTTTCCTATTGGTCCTTTAGCATTCCTTGTTGGCTCATTGTTTTTTCTATTGTCTTCTCATTTTCTCTATTTTCTACTTATTTTCCCTGATGACTATTTGAATTCCTTGCTACTATTTGGTTTCTCCATGTGGCTACTCGGTTTCCCTAATGTTTTATTGTTTTCATTGTTGGCTGCTTGATTTTTTCCCCTTGTTGATCCCTATATTGTTTGCTTTGACTTCTCCATGAATACACTGATTTGGAGGGATTTTAGTGAATGTTTTGATGGCACATTCAATTGAGCAATTGATTGCCATTTTCCTCTTCTTCTCTTATATAATGTGGTTGATTTCCTTAATGAAAAAGAGAGATTTGATGAATTTTTTTAATATAAAACCAAACGATTTTTCTTAGTTTGCGAGCTAGCTTCTTATAGCTCCCCTCTACTAATTAATATCAGACTTCTATCTACTTCTCTCCACGATTTTCATTCCACATGTATTCATCTTCTCGAAACTTTTACAAGGTGTAAGGTGTTGATGTGTCGTGTTTTATTGAAAGTTGAAGTATTGTTGTGTCATGTTTTATTGAAAGTTATAAGTGTTGTTGTGTCATGTTTTATTAAAAGTTGAAGTGTTGTTGTGTCATATTTTATTGTTGTGTTTGTTTGAGCTATTGAAAGAAAGTGTCTTAGTTTGCGTTCCTAGTGTTCTCCTACTTAACTTAAGAACTTTAGGTTGCATCAATTTGGTATCAGAACACTAGGTTACATCATTATCCATAAACCTAAAGTTACCTGATGATTGATTAAAATTATTTTAAAAAAAAAGAAAGAAATGTCATAAACCAATATTGACAATGAATGAGATCAGAATTTTTAGTGATAATTTAAAAAGTTATAAAAAGCTAATTGCTCTGACAATGTCCAAAGAAATGCAACATGGGACATTTAGATAAAATATATATTATATACACGTATTTTATTGCATTTATGACATATTTGCATCTTCTTTAAATTAACTAATAATTGATAATGTCTAGATGAATGGTGCAAAGTGTTTAATTCAAGTATGTTAATTTAAAAAAAAAAAATAGCCATAATAATTCTCAATCAAACTTCTTCGTCTAGATGTAAAATAAATTGGTGTGTCTTTGAGCAAATTCACATTAAAAGATGAAATCCTCCGGAGCATCAAATGCTATATGAACTTGTATATGTTTGATATAATCTCAATTTGAGGAATAAGTATAATTTTTATTTGTAGTTTAATATTTAAATTTTTTAGCTATGATGACAATGCATAATCAGGACACAATGAAGAAAAAGGATTCATGTAGTCAGCCGCACGTAGTGGGATAAAGACTTGATGATGTTGTTGTTGTTGATAATAATGCATAATAAAAGAAATCATATTTATTTTATAAGTTGCACCTAAAAAAAAGAGTTATGATCATTTGCACAACACAAGCATTGAAACAAAATATTTCTAGATACTTGATGATGAACAAACCCCGAAACACAATTTTGAAGATTTGGATGATGAAATTTATAAAAAGGATACAAATAAAAAATGCTATAGAGAAGAATACAACATGCAAGTTCCTAATTAAATTTAAATATATTATTTGGATAAAACATAAAATAAGAGTATTCTCGCAATGTAGGAGATGGAAATGAAAGGATTTGGGGAGAAAGCATTGGGCATGCAGCATTTGGGAAATCAACTTTTAGGGATACTTTTGATGATGTAAATTTAGAATATGAATTTTAGATATACTTGAACATGTGTAGTTAATTTATGTTTGAATTGATGTGTATGATTAAATTCATAACTAATGAGTAATTTGTGTTGAATCAATATCGAGTATCTTTTATATCTCTGATAATTATATAGCATATAGCACTTTTAGGTTAAATCCTCTATTTAAAATTGATCCAAAACCGCCTCGAGGCTTACGCAATTCCTCTCCTGGCAGAGGCGTACGCCTCATAGAAACGGCCCCACCCACTTAAAATGAAGCCTTTTTCTTCCCTTAATCCCGCACGGCTTCCAAGTTATCCCGAAATTTTCCTTCCCGCAGCCTGTGTTCGCGAAAAAGAGAGGTTCCCGCACCGTCGGCTTCCCTTCCCGCCGGCGCCACCTCTCTCCGGCGAAGTTGAAGTGTCCGGCCGCCCTCTAGGAGTACTCCACAATCAATTTTAGGTTTTTTTTTTTTTTAGTTTAGGGTTAGGTTTTTCAAGTGAAAGAAAATCTAGGGTTTTTTATTTTTTGATTTTTTTGTGGGTTTTTGGATTTTTGCTTTAGGAAACATGGTTAGAGGCAAAGAAAAGGCGAATACGACATTGCGGCGTGACCCTTCTTGAAAATATAGTGTGCAAGTTGACGTAGGAGGAGGCGAGAAGACCTATGTGTATTTAAAATGCAATTTTTGTGAGAAAGTGGTGATGTTTTTATTGTATGATAGAATCTAGCTATTATTTACCTGCAAAAACCCTTAAATTCTCATTTACGCAATTCTGCGTCCGTGAGGCTTAATTACGCCTCGCCTCACGGACGAAAACCGCCTCGAGGCTTAATTACGCAATTTTAATAATGGAGAATTACCATCTTTCCTATAACTTGCAACCTATTTATGCATTGACACCTTCCCAATTGATTTGGTTTTACTACTAATACACATCCAATTTCAAAGCCTAAATCCGCAGCGAAGAGAAAATCTGCATATGCATGAACAATCAATTAGTGTATATCAAATAGCAAGAAGACGAAGATAGCAGCGTCCCGCACCGATCCACGATCAACCAAAAATAAATAAAGAAGCAAAAAAAACAACAAGAAAGAAGCCATAAAATGCAGAATCCAAAGAATCAGTACAATATCGAGGGTCGTAAAAGGACAAGGGGGTTGTCGAAGGCGAATTCTTACAGCATTGCGAAGATCGGCATCGAGCTGCTGAATTACAAGTGCAAAACTGCGGGAGACCTTCTGCAGCATAGAGTAGGCGAATCCCCAGTGGGGTTCCGGCGGGATTTGTCTCTTGATTTGCTCTGCCGTCATCATCATCTTCGTCAAAGGGATCAGATCCTCCGGGTGCTCTAGTACCGCCTTGACCATCCCCATTGCCTCTCTCCCTCTCCCTCACTCCTGCGACTTATTATCTCTCGCCTCTTGATTATTGCCACACAAGTCTTCAGGGCTTCTATCGCCTCCTCTCTCTCCCCTCTTTGCCTTCTGATTGTGGCCTCACGAAATCTCACGGGCTTCTATATTTATATATTCATATTCCGTTACGTTTCTTCTCTCCCACACAAATCTGCTGTCAAACCCATGGTCCGCCCCGTTATATTCGCAAACGCAGTGCGGTAAGTGTTACGGTTTTTGCATTCAGATTCAGAAAATATCTGGCATTTTCCAAAAATAATAAAAACAGCTGGCAATGTGAATGTCCGGAGCTAAAACAAAAAAACAGGTCAAGATTATTTTCTGTCAGGTCTCCCCACGTAATAATCTCTTTTAAAAAAATTTATTAGGTGCAAAGATCGGACGCCGAGAAAAAACAGAGGCGTTTTTTTATTATAAATTGAAGGTCATTTGTTTGTTTGAAGCCCATCTGAGTTATTATTTAGGGTTATTAATTTTTAAAGTAATTTTTTAATATAAAAATTAAAGCCGTTCGAAATCTTAGTTTTCAAAAAAATACATTTCTTTTGCTTAAAAAGGTAAAGGGTACCAAAAAATAGAGAAACTTTTTTCTATCAACATGTATTGATAGTAGGGTGAATCTTAGGGTATTTAAATTTACATTAACATCAAAATTTTATATGATATCTTAAATTATATTAATTTTCATACAATTTTATTAAAATAAATAAAATATTTAAAAATATTATTGAAATTTTTAATAAATGTAAGTATATAAAATACTATAAGGGGGACTTAGCTACACATTCACAACTCTTGACTTAATCAAATTTTATTACATAAAAAATAAAGGCAAAGTTCTTGACATCATGCATGGTTATCATAAACAGTAATAATCAAAATGTTCCAATAAGTTGTATATATGCGTTAAATTAAATTCACGGCCATATTTGGTCATGTTCTTTTAATTTTAAGGGGGACTTAGCATTTTGCACCTGTAGAAAATTTATCCGTTTAAAGCTTTTAATTTTGCTCCTCTTGATTTAGCCCTACATGAGCTTGTCCGCATGCAGAAAACTCTGTGAGTATTCAGATCGTTCCTAACCTAATAGTAATATAACACCCATCAAATTAATTCACAGATTGCATAAGTAAATAAACAATCACAACAATCAAAGTTTGAGACATCATGCCAACTCGAGTTCTTTAACAGTGAGACGAGCTCGAGTTCGATCTCGCCTTTTAAGCTCGACTCAAACTCGAGCTCGAGTTTGAACTCACTTTATAACTAACAAGACAAGCTTGATAAGACCTACACTCAACTCGACTCGACTCATTTACACCTCTATAAATGTGAGCTCAAATCCAATCAGCCCAGGCTCTGGAAGGCTTTGGATGAGGCCCAAGATAGAGGGGACTACCAAAGCTCCAATCTTCTTGCTCTAGCCAACAACCACAGGCCAAGTAAGGGCGAGGTGGAAAGCTCGTTGGAGGTTAGGTGAGATCAATGGAAAGTCAATTGGGCATGTTGAAACCCAATTCAAAGAGATGGGCCCAAACATGTACGATTTGGGTCAGTTTCCACGTAGGTTAATTCAAGTCAAGGGTTTAACATGGAAGGTGCATTGGGTTAAGGGGAATTCAATGCAAGTGAAGATTGAGCTTGAATTATTTTGTGGTGGGAATTAGCTCAGGTCAAAGTGGTTTTGATCACTTTGGGCTAGCTTAGGTGTTGACCCAAGTCAACCCAAAGGTTGGGCTAACTTAGGGTTGGTGTGTTAGACCTAGGGCCACCCAATGAAAGTGTTGGTTTGGCTTGGTGAAGCTAGGTTGAGAAATTGCATAACCCTTAGTGGTTTTGGCCACTTTGGGCTAGCCTAGTTCTCAACCTGAGTTAACCTAAGGGTTGGGTCGACTAGGGTAGGTGCATTGGACCATATAGGACCCAATGCAACCATTTGTTTGAATTAATTTGGCTTAGGTTGAGATTTGGCTCTTGGAGACTTGGGTCAAGCCATGTGGCTAACCCAAGTGGGCCCCTGGCTTGGTTAGTATATTCAATAGACAAATTAACGAAGCAGTATTAGATTTAGTTTATGCATCAAGACATGTAATTTAATTAATAATTCATGGATTAAAGATATTGCTTTGCTTATTTTGTCTGATTTTTTGTACTTGGATTCTTAAACCTATAATGAGATGATGAGCTCTTTTTTTCTCTTCTATAGCAAATTCAGGCTGCGATGAAAGATTTAATAAATTTTGGAACCGGGTGATGCATTGTAAACTATTCGTTACACAATTTACATTATGCAAACTTTGGGGTTAATTAGGGGTGTCAATTCGGGTCCATGGATCGAGTTTGGGTCGAAATCGACTTGACTCGGGCTTAAATGGGCCGACCTGAACCCGACCCGTTGAGCTAAATGGGTTCGGAATCAGAACCCAAACCCGACTCGGGCTGAACCCGACACGCCAACACGCTAGAATTTTTTTTTTTTTTTTTTTCTTTTTTACTTAAGCAAATTATTAAAAATAAGAAATAATAATCAATCAAAGATTCAAAATGCAATAGATCAACAAACAATAAAATTTAAATTGTATGCATAAATTTAAATTATATTACAATTTACAAATAGTCAAATACAACTTAACTAAATAATGTATAAAGATTAATTGTTCCCTTTCACTCTTTCTGTCCCATGGCTGATGGCTCCATGCATAATCATCAATTGCTCACCATTCACCTATAAAGAACCTCCAATGTTGAAAAAAAAAAATTTAGCTGTTCCACCTAGCAAAATTAAGTTCATCACTATCATATTCTTGTTCATTATCTATAAGAACATGCTAATTATGGTCAGAATGATTACTCACAATAATTGTATTTGAATTTTGAATCATCTATATAAATAAAAAATTGTATAACTACACATTGCAACTACAAATTACATAATTTCATAAAGAAGAGAAATTAATAAGCAAAAATGTAATTATTTAATTATTTATATAACCCTAAACCCTTTCTCTAAGGAAATCATCAAGTGAGCATAAAACTGTAAATCATCACAGTAAGTCAACATGGTGAATGAGCTCATTATGAAGTGAAGTGTTTAATAATTAATCAGCAACATTGCAACACTAATAACAGACAAATAGAGTCACTAAGTCAGACAATCAGCAACAGAAAGCCGACAAACCCTACTCAAAATATCCAACATAAAAGATAGCAATAAGTAGCTCAGTGGTGCTGTGACGGTCATTTTCATCATAACCATAACATAAAATATGTTAACTTCTGATGTAAGCAAAAATTTGGGAGAGGGCCCCAAATTTTTTCTAGAAAAATAAAATACATTCCTAGGAGATATAAAAACCATAAAATACTCAAAAACTTGACAAAATATAACTTTTATATTATAATGGAAAGACACTTACAATTTTTGACTTACAAACTTCAAAAATAAAAACAAAACAACTCATACGACTTTCCTAAACTTGCTTTCCTTGAGAAGAATGATACAGGTGAGGTGGCACTTGTGGCGAGAAGAAAGAGGTTAGAAGCCAAGACAAAGGAGGAGAACAAGCTCGTAAGCTTTCCCAAGGAGGAGAGGAAGAGAAGTTGGACAAAGCTCGCAAGCTTTTCCAAGCAAACCAGCAGGTTATGGCTTCCAAAAATAACTCACATAAACTCTTTAAAACAACCACATAATCATCTATATATAGGCACAAAAGAGGAATCTAAACAGCTATAAACATTAATTAAAAGCTATTAAATTAGGGAATATGAAATGCCAACAGCCACCACACAAGTTCCCCAAACGTCATAGCCAAAACAGAGAAGGAGGCCACGGTTCCAAGCAGGGAACTCACAGAACCAAGCAGCCCAGCATAGGAACAAAGCAGGGAACCCAAAACTGAACAGCCAACCACGGAACCAAGGAGCCAGCCACAGAATTCCAAGGGGCAAGGCACGGGGGACCAAGCAGCAGCCGTGGGAACCAAAGGGAAAGGCACGGGAAAAACCACCGAGCATAGAAAACCAAGGGACAAGCACGGAAATCCATGGGATAGAGAGGGGAATGGAAGAGACACAAGGGAAGAAACCAAAAAGTCATAAATAAAGACAAGGGAAGAAACCTAAGAGCCACAAGGAGGAGGGGATGAATCTAATTAATCTTTAATTTTTCAGCTTAAAAGGCTCTCTACTATATATTAATGAGTTGAAAAAGAAGAAGAAGCTCATTAATGAGCTGATTTTTAGTAGAAATAAAGAAACTCATAGAATTTAAATCCCAACTTGTTTTGACCCCTCCCTTGCCTACATCAACTTCCTGATCTCAAGTTCACGAAGAAACCCTAATAAACATTTCAACCCACCTTAGGCTCTCATTCATTATAAATTTATAAGAAAACTCTAATCAGCTAATCATCCGTCTACATATTTCAGAAATCACAAATCACCAAATCGGTAACGCTCAAACACCGAGAGTCAAAACTCAAAATTGTTTACAAAAAGAAAGAACAAATCTTCCAAAAAAAAAAACTAAATAAAAACCAAAAACAGCATATGACCGTCCCACTAACAGTTCAAGAAAATAATAAGTCAAGAGTTATTGAAGATATTACCGACCGTCACGAATGACAAAGCCATAAAGGATGAGGATTCGAGGATAAATTCAGAAGTCGGGGGAGCCACAAGTTTCGAGAGGTCGATAGCAAAAGAACTCCATTGATCCAGTGATCCTGAAGACCCGGAGAGAGCGAGGAGTGCAAACCCTAAAATGGAATAAGACGGAAGAAAGCTAGAGGCAAAGACTCAAAAAGGTGAACATCTAGCTCTCGACTAAAAAGTTGAAATATAAGTATTAAACACTAAATAGAGAAGTCACGTGTTAGTGATCAGGTCGCCAGTGGGTTGGCGGGTTGATCCGGACCTGACCCGAAATTTAAACTGGTCAAGAAATTAGACACAAACCGTTCCGTTTATTTCACGGGTTGACCCTAACTTGGATTTTTCAGGTTGGGTTCGGGTCAAGTTTTTTTGTCGTGTCAGAAATTGACAGGCCTAGAGTTAATTATTTTTCACGAGA
Organism: Dendrobium nobile; assembly: GCA_022539455.1. NCBI lineage: Eukaryota > Viridiplantae > Streptophyta > Magnoliopsida > Asparagales > Orchidaceae > Dendrobium > Dendrobium nobile. The sequence continues at coordinate 12,646,580 of CM039723.1, read as the reverse complement.
TGCATATTTTGTACTGCACCACAACCATATAGGAATAATAAGTATGGTATTATTGTGTCCATCTATTGCTAGCTGGAACAATCAAATACCTTTAATTATCAATGGAATCTCCCAATTAAAGCTGTTGTAAGTACTAATCTAATAAGCGTAAAATTCACAAAGCAACTATATCATGTGATCCCGATACTGGAACAATTATTACGTCCTCCGACCGGATGCAGAGAAACATCCGGTTGAAAAACTCGGTACACCTCGGTACCGCGCGATTTTTGCCTGCGACCGAATGTTTCTCTCATTCGGTCGACCGAACGAAATAAAAACTCCCGATACTGGCTCTTTCATGACTATATCATGTAACTTTTTTTTTCAGTTCATATATCTGACAACAATATTGTGCTTAGCAGCTAGGCTTCATTATCAGTAGAAATTGTGATTTTAGGTTCTTCCAATGAATAGTGCAAGTTTCGAGAGTTTTTTTTATGAGCAGTCACTTTCACGTGCTTTCAAGCATTAGACCGCCTTCTAATTATTAGTCTTGTAAATTCACAAAGCAGGAAAAGCCACAACGTCATCTATGCACAAACGATTTTAACCATTTGCTAGTTTGGTGGAGATTTTATGACAAACAATGATGGATCTATGTTTTATAGTGGTGGAGAAGCGCATGTTATTAACATCGATCGAAGCATGCACTTCCACGAACTTGTAATGGAGATGTCCGACATGTTTATTAACTGCAATATGGATATGTATTCCACCAAATACTTTCTTTAGAACAGCAAACGTGTTCTGATTACAATATCAAATGACAAGGACTTAAGAAGAATGGTTGATATCAAGCTAAACTGTGATAATTTTTTCATTGCTTTTACTAATCAATATTTATTTTGATGTAAATGATTGATATATTTAATTACTTTTGTATAGTAATCTATATTTAATAAACTATACTTATAATTTTTTTTGTTTTTTGCAGATACACAATGTCGGAGGATATGAGAGTTGGTCAAGTAATGAGTGTAATGATGGAAAATTGTAAAATACTGATAAAATGGTAATTACATAATTTAGCAATATAATGGTTGCCTAAAGTTTTTTTTTTACAAAATGATTACTTTTCACTTTATTTGAACAAAAGGACTTACATGATATTAGATAAAAGTGGAGATAGAGTGGCATGAGTTTTACTTTGTGGCCATTCTGTTAGGTTTCATAATATATTTGTGATGTCCCAAGTTATATTTACTGACTTTGCAAGCTAGAATCGTTTTATGGATTATGTGGTTCACATAGAACAACTACTAGAGAAGTTCTTGGAATAACTTTGTTTATTTTGAGTCATAATGAATCTGTAAGAGCTACCTCAAAAAGATTTCAGGATTCTATAGAAATAATAAGCATAGATTTTTCTTTATGAGTTCGAGCATTGGTTAATTTAGCAATGATAATGTGACTCCCCAGGCATCCATAATGAAAGGATTCGTCGACAGTCTTGATCAACCATCACTTCCTGCTCCCTTGCTCTGACCTGAAATTGTTAACCACATATAAGCTTCAAAAAGCCAGCAGGTCACCAAAGCCTATAACTGAAATCAAAGCACGGTACTGAAACAGTATGCATGTCAATCAATCAAATCCATATCAGTCAGTTGCACATGATCAGTGAATCTATGCAGTAGGTACGAAAATCAGTAATCAATGCATGATCGATACAATCCACAATCATCGGTAAAAGAATCGATAAACAGTAGGAAGAAATCCACAAAGCTCAATAAATCAGTACATACGTCAAATCTCAGAAGAATCCATAAACAGTAAAAAAGTCTATATTCAGAAAAATCTCAGTTAAATCGATCAGTCAAATCGATAGAGAAAAATCGTCGTCTCGATAATAACCGTTAAATCAATATCGTATCAATATAATCAATCAAATCAATCATCTCTGGTCAATAATATCAATCGGTATGAAATCATATAAAACAATCAAACTAATACATCGCAAGAACGGTTGAAGTCAAATCAATACAGTGAAACCTATTCCATATTGATCAATGAATCACATGTAGCAGTTCAATACGATGTATCAATGAAGCGATAGTATCAATGAATCAATATCAATGAATCAATAGTATCCATGTCCATAGTATTAATGAATCAATACAATATCAATATCCATATCAATATCAGTATCAATATCAATGTTCAATGACACGATGCGAATATCAATGAAATCGTACAGTAACAATAAACTCGTAAATCCACAATAAATTTGCCAATATCAATAAATCAATAAATCCATAATGAGATCAATAGATCAATACCGTACACATACAATTCAATACAATAGTCTTATTGAACAAGTACAATCACTGTCTATTAAGGCGTTTTTCAAGTCGATAATCCATTGTGCTGTTGTAGAAATCCATAGTGCTGTTATAGAAATCCATAAATATATCCGTTGGCTCAATAAGAGTCGTCACTCTGTGCCCGTCGGCCTCCCGTCGGCCGCCCGTCTGCATAATAATCTCCTTATGACTCCCAATCGTTGTATCAATGATCAATATAGGATATCGCCAAACCCTTTTTAAAGGAAAGCCCGTCGGCCCACCATCCTGTACATGTCAAGTCAATCTCCAACTAACGGTTCAACCAATCTTCACTTGTCTTTCAGTAATAGTAATATATATTCAATCATATATCCACATTCATATGCATATTCAATCATTTAAATCATCAATTCAGAAAATCAGAGGTCGTACGAGAAATCGGCGACATAACGGCAGTACACGAAATGTACACAGAAATCACAAATTTAGAAAATCACCAAATTACCAAAAATCGTGTAAAACAACGTTACAAAGCTTTACTTGTACTGAAGCAATAATTTCCAACAACCAGATAATTTTCTATTAGATAAAAATCGCACAGAACTCAAAATAACCGGTAGAAACTTTACAGAAAATACTCAAATCGTGTAAAAATATCATATCAGAAACATATCAAAAGTTGTGATGTAAAACTTTCGTCAATATAAAATTATGCACGTTTTTCAATAACAGAAACACAAATCTGAGCACAGAAATATCAAAACTCGAAATCTTCGAAATCAGAAATAGGATTCGGAGTCCTTACTTCGAGACAAATAAATCTTCCAACTGCGTCGTCGGACGAAAAGTGCTTCGCGAGCTCCAAAAAATAGCTTCTTCTTTCTCTTTCCTTCTCTTTCTCTTGCCTTTTTCTCTCTTCTCAAAATATTTCCAAAATATCTCAAATCCGATACTTATCATGCAGGATCGTCCCGGGACGATCTGATCGTCCAGGACGATGCCCAGATCGTCCCGGGACGAACTCCTATGGACACGGATCGTACAGACGAAATTAATTCCAATTTATTTCGTCCTTGGACAAAACTCTCGAGTTCAGTTCATCCCGACTGTTCGTTCAGACAAAATTGACAGATTCTTCACAATTTTCTTCAGTTCGTCCGGGACTAAGGCCAGTTCGTCCGGACTAACAGCACTCAAAAAAATCAGCTTCGGAGGGCCGGGTTTTACAGATAATATTATACCGGAAGATAAGGAATTTCGTGATATCCCTGTACGTATTAGAAACAATACTAGATACATGTCATATTTTAAGGAATGCATTGGAAAAATTGATGGAACTCATGTAGACGCTCATATTCCTGTTGAAGATCAAATTCTGTATATAGGGCGACATCATTCACCTACACAACATATAATGATAGTTTGTGATTTTAATATGTGATTTACATTTGTGGCAACAGGATGAGAATGTTCAGCTCATGATACTCTTATCTTCTAACATGTTCTAAAAAGTTTGCTATACATTTTTTCCTGCACTGCCATCAGGTAATATTTAATTAATAAGTAATAATGATTTTAGTAAACCTATTTTATATTAAAGGTAATGAAAAAATTAACATATTTTTTAACAAGTAAATTTTATTTATTTGATGCTGGATACCCACTGCAAAGAAAATTTCTTAAGCCATATCTAGAGACGCGATATCATATACTAGATTTCTAACGAGGAAGTCGACCAACTATACGGCATCGAGAGGTATTTAATAGGAGGAATTCCTCACTAATAAGTGTAATAGAAAGGGCATTTGGTGTATGTAAAAAGAAATGGATAATTCTATGAGATATGCCGAACTATTCTTTTAAAAACAATGGCTTATTGTAGTGGCTACAATGGCACTGCATAACTACATAAGAAGACATCACTCATGGAGTGATTCGGAATTCAAGGAATTTGATGACGATGAAAATTTTGTTCATCCACAAGCACATGAGTTCCGACTTGAAAAAGAAGTTGAACCCTTAGGAAGTACAAATTATTCTGTAGAGTTGCTTAATGGCAAAGGTGCAAACGATATGGTTGAAGTCAGAGAAACTATTGCAATGCAATTATACATTTGTAATAGGCACTACATGTAACTTTTTTTTTGTTATATTTAAATATAATATAAATAATTTTTAGTAAATCTATTTGAAATATAATAGTAAATCTTTAATGATATATTTATAATATATTCTTCTTTTATTTCAAGTTTCCTGATGAAAATTGAGAGTTGTCATTTATGAGTTGCTCCAGAGTAAACATGAGACGACAATAGTTTAGTTTTGATGGTTGTTGGTTTTTATTTTCATCTACTTTTAGTTTTTTTGTTTGACTCAAATTATATCTAAATTGAGTGTTCAATTGATGTAAGTTTTTGTGTTAGTGCTTCATATGATTAAAGGAAGAGCATTTTTAAGAGTTGAACTTCAATAACTTTTGTATGTATACATAGACATGACAAAATACAAGCTCGAAAACAAAATGAATCAATTGCAGACTCTGCATCTCAAACTAAGTAAGGATATTAAGGTTACTGTAGCCTTGTCTATTTGTGAACGGAGCAATTGGTTGAACATTTGGACTTGTGGATCATGGATGCTTATAAGTTTTCTTTATATAAGCTGCTGTTATTTATACATTGAGTAGGATGGTTATTTACTTTCAGGCACTGCTATAATTTGGTTCATAAATTTTATTTTTTCAGGTTACTGTAGGAAGTAAAGAGATAGTTCCATTGTAGCATAATATCAGTGTTCTGATTTACAACAATGGTTCTTTGACCTTTTTCTTTCAATATGAGATTTATGTATTTTGATATTTCATTGATGGATTGCTAATGTAACTAAGAAACATGAATTTTTAAAACATAATGATCTTGCCTCTCAACTTTAACTCTAACGATAAACGAATTATATCATTTGATGTGTTTCTTTTAATTTAATATGATCGTGTTATTGTTTAATATATTTTTTAAAAATTCTATGTATATTTTCATTTATGTAAGTAGTAAAAAATTTAAGTATTTTTAAGTTTAATATATAGGCAATTTCCTCATTTATGATGAAAAGAATGAAATTATTAATTGTATCAAATATTCAAATACTTATTATCTATTTTTTTTAATTTTTTTTTGGGAAATTCTATTTTAAATTTTGAATAAGCACATAAAAAATAATTTAACCAAATAAAATTATATAATAACTTAGAGAGTTATTTTTGAGAGTTATTTTTGAAACTCTATTTTCTCCCGGAACAAATTTAAAATAATTTTTTTGACCAACATTGACCAACCAAAACGAGCCCTGATTGGTGTGCGTGTCTGGCGTCCGCTCGTAAGTAATAATTTCTCCTCTTTGTTGCCGTTCGACATCGCTACCTTCTTTGCCTCCTTCGACCTGTTCGACTTTGCCTGCACAAGGCGTTAGCTTCTTCGCCTCCTTGAACGACGTTCCTTCCTTTCGGACGGAAAGTCACGATAGTTAGACCATGCTGGATCGGAATTAACGACGGGAACTCGCTCGCTGCAAAGGTAACGACCTTTCACCCCTTTAGCGCGCTTCTTCGACAAAATTTCTTAAATCCGCCAAACTATCGCCTATCGGATTTACGAAATCCGAGATTTAGGAGAAAAAAAGGCCGAAAGCGCTGTGAAGCGGAACTTTACTTACCGTGAGATTTAACTTTGCGTTTTTTGACGTTCGGCCGGATTTTTAATCCGGAATAAATCCTGCATCCAAACAGGCCCTAGAAAGGCTCTTTTTGCCTGTTGTCTTATTGACTCTATCAAGGTTCTAGGTTGTTATCTGGAAAATGTGGAATGATTTCTCTCATTTACGTGGCCCAGCAGAGTTTATTTGCTGCTCATGTTTCTGTTTAGTTCTGTGCCTTTAACGAGGAAGGGCCTCCATAGTTGATGTGAATATGGGCGTTATGCCCTAGTCCTATTTTGAACTTGCGGCGTTGATGTAAATTGAAACGATTTACTTGATTTTTTTTTTATTTTGTTGATTAATTGTTTTATCATCCATCTGGATTTTACATATTTTTGTCATATGATTGGTTAGACCCACTAGGTTTTCTTAGCTTTGAGAAACCGTTGTTATAAAGAATTAGTGTTATTGTTTCTCTTTTATATTTCATGCCTTCATGGGCTACTTTGGTTTGCTGATTTGCATGTAAGCTGTCCAATCGAGATTTAGTTCCTCTTCAAGCCACTAATGTGCCTCACTTTGTAAAGCTTTCACATATTTCTTTCACTTGTCTTAATTTGTACATCATCAAATTTCAAGATTTCACCATCAAGAAGATGGACTTTTTTTGCAAGCTCCTATTAAATAATTTTATATGAACTCTTTAAATAGAGTTGAATGAAAATATGATAGGAAGTGGATGAAAAAATTAAGAAAATTCTAGGCTGAAATATGATTTCAACAAAACCAGAGAATATATAATAAGAAAAGTAGGAATATAAACACTCAAGACACTTTTTATTAAAATATTTATGAAGAAAATAGCAAGATACAAGTGGATCTTCAATTGGAGAGGAAGATCCGGCTCTCCCAAGTTCCTAACCGCCAGCTAGAGCCCACTCAACCTAAGAACAATCTCAATTCAGCAAACTCAACATGCATAAAATTAACCCTAGGGAAAAAATCTACTTAAAACATACTCTAATACAATAAATATGTACGGAACGTTGGCGTGAACTTTGGTCGGTCCAGGAGGGACTGGCTCAACCATTATCAGTCCAGGAGGGATCGGTCTATCAATGGCCCCCTTCCAAAGACTCACGCTGTCCTCAAGTTGGAAAGATGGAAACTATTGCTTCATCTTCTCATACGTCTCCCTGCTCAATTTTCTCGTCATTACAAACGGTGAGAATCTAAAGAGTTCAGACCATACACCTGCGCCTTGATATAAATCTTTCATCACATCTGAAACACAGCCCCTCACCCTCTTCTCCTGTAACACCATCTCTGTGAGCATCCTGAAGTTTCCCTCAGGTCTCACTCCTATAGTCTTCTCCTTCGGGGTCTTTCTAAGAATACAAAGTTTCGGTTCCTTAGATGCCAAAAAAAGTGGTGGTCATTCTATACAAACCTCCTAAGCGACTGCCTCCAGCCCCTCTCTCCAGGTGCCTTCGATCCTCCATTAATTGTGCTAGCTCCATGGCCTCTCCCAAATTTCAAGACCTCATTACTCTAATTGTCACTCGAACATCTGGTTTGAGGCCTTTCATAAAATTTCCCTACAATACAGTCTTTGGAAGTCGGTCCAATCGGCTGGTTAGATGCTTAAATTTCTCACGGTACTCTACCACCATCCCCTCATGCGTTAGAGCAAAAAAATGCTCATAGAAGTCCCCTTCCTCGCAGGTTTGAAAACGTTCCAACAAATAGTCCTTAAACTCCCTCGTATCCCTCCACTAGTACCATGCCAATTCCCTCAAGCACATCTTTGCCGCCGTCAGTCTGTCTTCCTCCATCAACCTATTGACGGTAAAGTACATTTCCATCATGTAGATCCACCTATGTGCATAATCTCCCTAAAAAATAGACATCTTTAGCTTCCTCACCCTCATATCTCCCCCCTTTCCCTAGTTTCCTTTCCACAAAAGGGTGTTTCCCCCCAAATGTTTCAATCATCTCTTCTATACTCCTACCCAAACCCTTCGTCAAAATCACCTATTCTCCTTTTAAATTCAGCACCCTTCGATCTTAATTAGCCTCTCCCTATACTCTCTACTCGACTCCTTCCTAAGAATAGGCTTTAGGTGAGGCAAGAGGCATTCTCTCTTCTCCTTCCAAAATCCCAACCTACGGATCTTCCTTTCGCCTTCTCGGATTATGGTTTTCCCCACTTAATTAGCCACCTACTACTCCCCTCGCCTCCGATGAAGTCGTTTTGGTTTGGACCTCGAGCATTTTCCTCCTCATCCTCCATGATAGAAAACTTCCCATCCATCTTCTCATGTATGTCTGAAATTTGAGTTTCTAACTCAGAAATTTTTTTCTCCAAATCCGATTTCATTTGTTTGATCTAACCTTCTAACACTTCTACCTTTATTCCTATCATAAATACCCGAATCTAAGTTCCAAATGGCAAAAAACAACAAGCTTGATGTGAATCTGACCTCCAAACAACAACAATCAGCAAGAATGGAGAGAAAAATGCAGCAAGAATGGACAAAAAAAATGCTGCAAAATTCAGCAAGGGATACTTTTATTTTAGCCCAGGAAATTGCTCTGATATCAATTTGATAAGAATTGGATGCAGAAATTTAGAAAACCCTAGGCTGAAAATTGATTTCAGCAAAACCAGAGAATATACAATAAAAAAACTAGGAATAGAAATAGTTAAGACTTTTTTTATTGAAAGATTTATGGAGGAAATTGTAAGATACAAGTGGATCTTCAATTCGAGAGGAAAATCCGACTCTCTCAAATCCTTTGCCATGGGCTAGAGCCCACTCAATTTAGCGAACACAAAATGCATAAAACAAGCCCTAGGGAAAAAAAGTTCTACTTAAAGCATACGCTAATACAACAAATCCCCCCCCCCCCACCCCAATTAGATTTCCCTCCTCTCCCCGTACCTTCAACTTGACTCCTCTCTAAGAATAGACTTTAGGGGAGGCATTCTCTCTTCTCCCTCCAAAATTCTCTATCTGATGTTCTTCCCTTCGCCTTCTGGGATTAGGGTTTTCCCCACTTCCTTGGCCACCAACTCCCCCCGACCCACCTCCGAGAAAGTCGTTTTGGTTTGGGTGTCGAGCATCTTCCTGATTATCTCCTCCATGATAGCAAACTTCCCATCGATCTACTCATGTTTGGCTGGAATTTGAGTTTCTATCTCTGAATTTTTTTTCTCAAAATCCGATTTCATTTGTTTGATCTCCTCTTCCAACACTTCTACCTTTATTCCTACCATAAGTACTTGAATCTAGGCTCCAAATGACAAAAAACAACAAGCTTGATGTGAATCTGACCCCCCAACAACAAAAATCAGCAAGAATGGAGAGAAAAATGTAGCAAGAATGGAGAGAAAAATGTAGCAGAATTTAGCGAGGGAGACTTATTTTATCCTAGAAATTTGCTCTGATACCAATTTTATGGGAAGTGGATGCAGAAAATTAGAAAACCCTAGACTGAAATTTGATTTAAGCAAAACCAGAGAATATACAACTAGAAAACTAGGAATATAAACAATTAATACACTTTTTATTGAAAAATTTATGAAGGAAATAGCAAGATACAAGTGGATCTTCAATTCAACAGGAAGATCCGACTCTCCCAAATCATTAGCCGCCAGCTAAAACCCACTCAAGCTAAGAACAATCTTAATTCAACAAACACAAAATGCATAAAACAAACCCAAGGGAAAAAATATACTTAAAGCATACACTAATACAACAAACCCAAAACAAACCCCTCGGGAACTACCCCCCAAGCGGCGTGAAAATCCTCCTGGCGGAATGGTTCCGCCTGACGTGAACTTTGGCCAGCTCAGGAGGGACCCATCTATCAAAATACTCACCCAATTCTCAGATCCATTTTTTCATAAGACTTTCCATGCTAAAGATTAGTGCATTATTCATTTCCTTACTTTTAACCAAGGTTATAAAGATCATATTGGATGACGAACTAGAAGAATGAGTGGTTCACAGTTAATAAAATTAACATAATAAATAATCGGATGCATAATAAATAATACTATTATTAAAAATTAATAAAATTAATATAATAATGACGATAATCTAACCTTAAAAATACTAACCGAATCGAGCCGAGTATGTGAGTGTTCATGTTTGAGTTTGTTTATTATTAGCTTGTTCAAGTTCGGTTTGTGTTTGATTCAAGCTTTATTGTTTGCGTTCATGTTTGGTTCATTTAAATTAATGGTGTTCATGTTTGGTTCATATTTGGTTCATTTAGTGCTTATCGAGCTTTAAACAAACAAGCCTTAATGAGTTGTGTTCGTGAATATATTTAGCAATTTTTTTTACATTATCAAACAAGAACGTTCATGAACAAATCTAATGAGTATTCTTTAGTTATAAAATGAGCAAAATCATGAATATATACATAACTAGTATTTTTGAGCTACCAAATGACCTTATTCACGAACAAACGATTTATGATTCATCTTATATTTGTTCATGAACACCTTAAACAAAAAATCTAGCAAATATTGACAAAAGTGTAATGTCACTTGTTCATGAACAAATTCTTTCTATTAAATGTATAAAATAAAATGAAATTAAATTTAAAATAAAAGCAATTGTCTATTTAAAATGAAAATATGATTAATCTATATGTATATATTTATCGAGCTTATTCACGAGTTCTAAATTGAACACGAATCGAGCTTGTTCACGAGCTTCAAATGATGTTGTTCGTGAACATAAATGAAACGAACACATTAGTGTTCAAGCTTGTTTATTTAAGGATCGAGTATTATAAATATTGTTCATGTTTATTTGTTTAGTTAGTTAAACGATCACAAACTAGCTTTAATCAAACAGAGCAACGAGTAGCTCGTCGAACGTTTGGTTCGCTTGCAACCCTACTTAAAAACTTCATAATTATAAGGAAAAAAATAAACTTAATACATATATAATATATTACATAATTTTGAAGTTAAATTTAATAATTATTATATTTATATTATATTTTTATATATAAATAATTATTATTTTTAAATTTAAATATAAATATCTCCAATCTTCAATTTTAATTCATATTTAATAAAAAATTATTTATATATAAATATATAAATTAATATAAATAATTTCTAATTTATGTTATATATTTAGGTGTAATTTACATCTATAAATTATGTATAAATTTCACATTATAAAATTAAATTTATAAAGTCATACAACATTATTTATTTAAAATTTTTTATTTTTCTTATTATCAATTAAGTTTATATTTAGAAAGAAGTTTTAGAACTTTAAAAATTATAAATAATCATTTTTTATTTGAATAATTATAAATACATAAATAATTATAAATTAAAAATTTTTAAAAATTATATAATATTTTTTTATATGAATATTCTATACAAAAATTTCTCAAGAAATTCTCATAGAAGCATCTACCCAGCATGCATTGTAGAAACTTCGAGTTGTTTAGTCCTAAGTCACTTAGGAGATTTGTATTGTGTTGTTTATATATCTTTTCTTGTATCTATGGGTTAAGAGCCCATATGAGGTGATTGAATCATACGAGTATGATTAACTAGTGTTTAATACATAATGCTATAAAATTTTTGGAATTATATTATTAAATAAAATATATTATATTTAAATTAATTTAATATTTAATAAAAATATTTTATATTAAATTAAATTATTTAAATATATAATGAATTGAGCCGGCTGGTTCTTAAGAATCGGGGCTGGTTCAACGGTTGGCCGGTTGAACCAGTGGTTTAAACCGGTTTGATGCTAGACCAGTTTTTCAGGAGGACCAAAACAGTTGAACCAGTCGAACTGGCCGGTCCGGTCCGGTTTTCGAAATCATGCTTTTCACATTCACGTATCCCTACATATGATTTGAACTTTGATCATTCATTCATGGAGGACAATCCTTTTTTACATGGCTAGTCTTGCCATGTTGCCAATATCTACTACTATGACCGTTTGATTAGCTAATCTGCTAAGATTTGGATCTTCCTTGATTGTTGCCCCTTCGTGTTCTTCCTCTGCTTGCTAGATTTGCAGTAGCAAATGAAATACTTCACCTGTTTCATGTATTATGTTGTCCTCGCTGAAGATTAGATAACGAGTATTGTTAAACTTCTACTTTGTAAAGTTGCATGAACTGTTGATAGCTGTCATAGTTCCAACCTAGCTCTCTAGAAGTGATGATAATATGCCAATGCTCAAACTTCATCAAACTTGATATCCACTAAACTCAACTGCCTTTCGATCATATTGAACTCATTGATATGCATTGTTGTGGAAGTGCCTTCAACTGTCCTAAGATGGAAAACCTTTCTCATTAGATGTATCTTATTTTTTGTTGAAAGTTTTTCATACATATTTGACATAGCTTCATCACAGTGATCACACATTCTATAATTTTCTTTGTTTAATATGTTGAAGGCAATGCTCTTCCTTTATTATAGGCTTGTAATCCTCAACGTGCATATGTCTAAGAGATCCCAATCATCATGATTCATGGTGGACTTCTTCTCCAAGAGAGATGGATGTAACTTTTGATGTAGCACATCAAGTGAGTAATTCAAATCAGCCCATTGGACCCGTCACAAGAGAAGGGCAAATGCACAAGCTAGCAAAAATCCATGAGCAAGAGTTCATTTCAAAGCCCATGTTAGGGTCCAATGATGGAATTATTTAAATGTAATTTTATTTTAAATGTTTGCATGTTAAAATGACTTTGAATCATGTATGGTCGGCCACCTTAAAGAACGAGCATGAAAAAAGAAAATATTTATTGATAATGTTAAAAATCTCCTATTTCATTAGTAGCCAACTACTATCTTTTTCTCTAAAAAAAATTCCTCCAAAATGAGGAAGTTCATGGGTGATTTTCTTGCTTATAAATCAGAGCTGATATGTAATAAATTTTTATTCTTGAATAGTATATTTTGGTGGAGAATTATTTTTCATTTGCTTGTTACTGGGTGGCTTCAAGAATTGACCATTTTTTTAAAGAGATTAGGTGATTATCCTTTTTTTTAGTCTTAATTTTTTTTACTCTTTGTTACTGAATACCTATTCTCAATCTTTTCCACATCTTTCTCTACATCATAATAATCCTATAAAATTAACCATCATCCAAATCAAGCCTTACAACTATTTCAAAACCCCATATGCACTGCTCAATTAAATACAAAATGTTTAGGACCTAGCCTTATTCCTTACCCCTCAACAGCCAATTAAATTCCACCAAATCTTACCCTTTACTTTAGATCATTAGTTCATATCTTATGCTAACCATCCACAACAATTTCTCATCATTTAGCCCCTCAAAACTCACCCCTAAAGAGATCTTTCTAATTAGCACAAACTAGTCCTAAGTGGACTACTCTCTGAATTTTCGCCACTGAACCTATCTAAAGCATTGTTATTTTAATCACAAACTCTAGATTACGTTCTTAGACATTAAAATAAAGTTATATAACATTTTCTTGTCATTATTTTCACCAAAAGGGTGACTACCATTATCAACATCTTATGGTGTAAGCAATCGTCAATCTACATCTTAAAATATTCGAAGTCCTTGCATTGTGCCAATTGATCATGGCATTTTAATTTTTTGCATGGCCATCCTTCTTGCGGAATATCGCCATCGATCACCAGGACTCAACCTCTAGCTACTCTCTCTTGTCGGTCAAGATCATTTACCATCCAAACCTTGGCACACTTCTAATTGCTATCTACAGCCGATCTCTGCACTATTCACCAAATCCTCTTGAATCGAGAAAGTTGCACTGCTATTGATACTTGAACTTAGGCTCAACATTGACGTCTTCCGTTTAAATCAAGAGTCCTTGCTGCTATTGATGCCATTTACAAGGAGAAACTGAACGGTTCCTTGTGATTTTATTTTCTTTTATAGAGCATTATAAGGGTAAGGTATGAATTTGATGCTAAACCATGTGTTAATTTGATCTTAAGTTTGGTAGTCATCAAATTTGAAAATCAAAACCAAATTCGATTCAAATCTCATCAAATATTTTCATGATTTTAAAAAACCTTTGAAATCAAATTTGTGAAACGTAAGAAATTCAATGTCATTTATTTTAACAAGTGGTATCACCGTATCAAGCATATATTTATCTTTAGCTAAAACTGTCATCATCCTTTGGGATAATTTGGTGAACGGATTTGAGGTTGTTGAAAAGAATAAATATTACTCGTTCATAGGAAATAGCCTACAACATTTCCATGAAGCATGCTAAAAACATGGTACTGTCATTACTAGTTTATGACTTCTTGAGTTTTCAAGTTACGAATTTACTATAAAAATATTGGAGATATAATGATTACTTTTTAGGATTCATTTGGGATAGTGGCAACTTTTATAAAGCTTTTTAATGTCCGTTCAGGTTAGCTTTAGCTTTTCATTAATGCGGTTGCAAAACTATTGTGGTATATATATATATATATATATATATATATATATATATATATATATATATATATATATATATATATTAAAGTTGTTGTGAATATTATAAGTATTTTCTTCTTTTTTTTTCAGTTTTCTTATAGCTACCATACTCTAACATACTTGGTTATAAAAAGCATCTTCCCAACATACAGATTTTTGAAAAGCTGCTGTCACATGGAAATGTGACGGTGTTCATAAAAACAAAATAATGAACGGCTGCCCCAAACATATCATTCGTTTCAAGAATACTTATTGTCTAATTCATAATGCCTTGGAGAGGATATTAACTTTTGGTGGCATATTTATCACATTAATTTATTAATGATGTTCTCTTGGGGAAAGCCTTCTGGTTCATTAGGCGATGTCCTTTTGAATTGTTTCACCTCTTTTTATGCTGCAAAGTGATTGATTCATTTTTTTGAATCATTCTAAATGTATTTGTAGGTCAATGCAATTGGAAGATAGCAATTTTTATACAGCGCTACTGCACTTACAGTGAATAGTTAAACGATTGGTGATTTTAAGATTGGCTGATCATGATGTTTGCTATTTCTACAAAATCATTAGTATTCTTTGCCCATCCTCCATTACAAATTAATATTAATGGCGACCTTTCCTTATTTGATGCCTTTGCAAAATTCAAGTTCCAATATAGTTCTTCTATTTTCATTTATTATTATTGTTATTCATATTGTTCATCCTAATTGGGATATTGCTAATGATGATGATGATGGTATTGTCCATCCATGAAGTTTGTATTCTCTGTAATATTAATAAGTCTTGTAGACATATTGAGCCTTAACCAATTCGAGAACCTTTTTAATATACTACATACTTCAATGGGCAATTTTTAGTCTGCTTAATATTATTGAGGTTCACAATGCAATGCCTAGCTTATAAATGAAACTAATGGTTCGAATCTCCTGTTCTTCAGTTAAAATGTTGCTGTTATATTTTTTATTTTGCATTCTTTCTTGGATCTATTGTTCAGAGTGATGGTGAAATAGATGGGGATATTATCAGCATAATTCAAGTTGGATGGTTGAAGACTTGAAGTAGAGGAATGCATCGGGCTTGTTGTGTGATAAAAAAAATACCCCTCAAACTTAAGGGAAAATTCTATAAGATGGTGGTGAGGCCTGCAATGCTTTATGGTGCCAAATGTTGGCCATTAAAAGAGAAGCATAATACTAAGTTAACTGTGGCAGAGATGAGGATGCTCAGGTGGATGAGTTACTTTACCCTTATAGATAGGATACGAAATGAGCGTATATGTGAATAGGTTGGAGTAGCTCCAGTAGAAGATAAAATTAGAGAGAGTCTCCTTAGATGGTTTGGTCACATAGAACGGCGGCCTTCTGATGACCCAGTTAGGAAAGTAGAGGTATTAGATTTGACTTATGTTAAAAAAGGTAGAGGCAGACCTAAAAAGACTTGGTTAGAAAATATTAGAAATGTTCTTCTTTATTAGATTTAAACGAGAATTTGACTTTTAATAGGACAAAATGGGGAAAAAGGATTCATGTAGTCGACCCCACGTAGTGGGATAAAGGCTTGATGTTGTTGTATTATTTCTTGTCAAACATGATTTTTTTAGAGCTTTCATATTTTCCTAAAGGCCTTGTTTGTGATTTTCGTATTCCTATTTGAAATGTTTAGCCTGGGAACCATAGATATGGTGGTTTATGGAGATCCTATTGGTTTTAAATTTTTATGGCAATGAATAACATGTCTTTTGATAATGCAGAAGCCTTTAGTTCCGCACTCTAAGTAGCCATGTCTAAGAAGCAGCATATTGCAATTTTTACTACGGCAAGCCTTCCCTGGATGACTGGCACTGCTGTCAACCCTTTGTTTCGTGCTGCTTATCTGGCTATGGATGGAAGCAGAGAAGTTACTTTGGTGATTCCTTGGCTCTCGTTAAAGGATCAAGAAGTAGTATATCCCAACAAAATCACCTTCAGTTGTCCATCAAATCACGAGGCTTATGTTCGTCAATGGCTGGAAGAGAGGACTAATATTAGATTGCAATTCAGCGTAACCTTTTATCCTGGAAGAGTAAGTGATGCTTCAAATTATTTAACTGGTCACTGAAAATGACGTTTATAGCCCTTTCCTTTTCAGCAATTTACCAACATGTTTAGGATTTCTATGGCTGCAATAAAGCCTGCTTAATGTCTGGTCAAATATTTATTCGCTTTATCACATCTAGATTAAAATTTCTAAGCCTTGGGATGTGAATTTTGTACATAGGATATGCTTTTGGTACCATATGGTGTTTTTTTCACACTTATATCCTGTTAACCTTCATGTAAAAACCAAAAGAAAAAAAAAGAGAGAAGCATCACAGTTATACCTTGCCCGACGGATCCCAGGATTCTGCCGCAAACCCTTCCCGAAATCCCGCCTAGGAACTGTAGATTCGGCGCCGTTCACGTCTATCTCCGCGATTCCTGCAGAGATCCCGTCGAGGAGTACACATTTGGCGTCGTTAAATAGCGACCCAAATGAGAGCTTCAGCTCACGGCTCACGATCTCTCTCAGCCCCAAGCCGAGCTCTTCCTTCCCGCACTCAACTCCCGATCCCTCTCCCACACGATCGAGCTCCCGTCGCTACCTCCCCTGTGCCGACCTCCCGTCCGATCCAGAGAAAGAGAGAGAGAGAGAGAGAGAGAGAGAGAGAGAGAGAGGGAGAGGCTAACCTCCTCTTCCAAAAGCTCTGATCAACCGACCGATCTCCTTCCCTCTGCTTCCACGACCGGCCTCCCTCTGCCGAACTCCAAAGCAGACCGAACCCCCTCAAGCCGACGCCCCTTACTGTCGGTTTGGAAGATACGACATTTTGAGCGGAGACACAAACGGGAGCTCGCTAGCTGGACAGGATCGGAAGTTGCGGCATCTTGATCGGACACAAGAACAGGGAACTCGCTGCCCGTGAAGGTAGCTTTCTCCCTTACCCGCGCTTCTTCGGCCGAACCAGAGAGTGAGAGGGTGAGGAATTTTTTTTATATATATAAATATTATTTATATTATTTATTTGTTATAATTTTTATTAATTATGCTTAATAATTGCCTAATTATAATAATAATTAATTATCTAATAGTAAATTAATTAATAATTAATAATTAATTATAGTTATAATTACTTAATTAGTTATAATTAATTTCGATTAATTATAATTAATTATAATTAATTATAATTATAATTAACTTATTAATTATAATTACTTAATAATTAGATATTAATTATTAATAATAATTATTTAATTATTATTATAATTAATACAAATTACAATGAATAATAATAGTAATATATGCTTGCTTGTTTCTCTCCCCCTCGAGACAACGCTGTCAACCCCACGCAGGTATGAACTTTCTAAACTCAGATTGTCGTTTCGTTGTATGCGGCGCACCGGAAAACCGCCTATACACGCCTTTATTGCGCGTGGTGGGAAGGGACCCCGGTGCGGCACCTACGGCGAGGCGGGGTCACTCATAAGTACCCCCGAGCGGGGGGAAAGCAAACTGCGCATTTTTAAACGAGCCACCGGCAAAACCCGCAAAGGTACGAACTCTCTAAACTCAGATTTCTAGCATCGTTGTTCGCAGCAGACCGGAAAAACTCCTATACACGCCTTCATTGCGCGTGGTGGGATGGGACGCCGGTCTGATGCTTACGACGAAGCGAGCAATCGCCTAAACTCTACTTCGGTGTTCGTGGCGCACCGGAAAACCGCCTATACACGCCTTTATTGCGCGTGGTGGGAAGGGACCCCGGTGCGGCACCTACGGCGAGGCGGGGTCACTTATAAGTACCCTCGAGCGGGGAGAAAGCAAATTGTGTCATTTAAACAGGTACCGTCAGAGCCCCATACACGCCTTTATTGTGCGTGGTGGGAAGAAATATCACGGCCGCGGTGCCCTCGCAAGAGGACACCTACCATACACGCCTTTATTGCGCGTGGTGGGAAAGGCCTAGTTTTCTCGTAGTTTCCCCTAAACGGGGGAGACGCCGGGAGGCTGCCGAAATTTCGGGTGAAGACGGACCATACATGGACTTGATTTGCACATCAAATGAGACTCGTACTCGGACCTATTTGAACTCAAAAGAACAAGCAGTAGAACTCAGTTGAACTTGAATAGTGGACTTGGGAACTTAGACCAGAGCAAAATTCAAGTGATTTCTAAAAATCAAATTCAAATGAAATAAAATCAAAGATTGAACCAAATTCAAGTCAATATGAACATGAAATGAGTTTGCAAGGATTTCATGGATTGTGGACATAGCACTTGAACTTATAAGCATCTGCCTCAAGTCCAGATAAAATTGAACATGCAACCAGACTCAAAAGAACTTCAGAGGATTCTGAACAAGCACTTGAGCTTAATATGGGTAGCAAGAAACTGAGTCTTCATGCTCTTAAAAAATATGAAAATCCTAAATTCTCGAATGAATACGAACATTTGATGCATTCCAAGGACTAGCGGCAAGAAGTCTTCAAATAGAAATGCACAACAATCAAAGACCTATCGTGCAAGTAACAGTCCCCTTGTAGATCGAAAGTGGAGGACCCGTTCTCTACAAATAAAGATAATTAACAACCCACCCGAGATTGGTGAAAGGGTGGATTCGATGCAGAAACAATGGATCTTCTACAAAATACTTCCAGGAGGTCGTCATAGAAGACATGTATCCCCTGCAAATAAAGAGACCAATGGATGAATGAAGGTCATTCATTAAAATCCCAAATAGAAGTGAAATGTCGGTTCACTCACATGCGACAATATGAACTCCTACAAGTCACTACGAAGATCTGCAATACATACATTCTCTTTACAAATATGGATGTATGTATAATATGTCACTTATGGGTAGATGCTGAAGGACTTCAGTAAATGCAGTATCCTGAAGTCAATTTCAGCCTATAAATGAAGACATCTACCTATCTACATGTAGCAGTTGCAAATGTACTGAAAAGATCAAAAACCACAATAAAATGTATGTAGAATACGACAAGTGCAAGCATATACAAGTATAAAGCAGGAGATTCGTTAGTGCACTACAATCCACCTACAGAAAGCAACGAGTAGTGCACGACAGTCTACCTGTACGAAGCAGCGAATAATTCTATTTAGAAGCTGCTACGTCACGCCACCGGATCTGCAACATTCGTACAAGCAGACAGAAGGCGTCTATTCCAAGAATACCCCTGCACGTGCACTATAAATTGTATACACATAGGTACACTAAGAGGGGTAAAAATAATTATAAAACCCGCATGGGCCCCGGCGAGCGTGTTATTGGTACACACGTGACGTCTAGGGATGCTGCGCGGGTTGACAAATGAATTCTAGTTCGAACCCGATCCTCCTATACGGGTCAATAGGAGTCGACAATGTTCGAACTCTCAAACAAATACACGATTGCTACGACCGATATATTTGTCTTAATACATTCATATTAGGCCTTCAATGCCTATAACAATGAGAATTCACTATTAATGGCATAAAGCCTACGAAACTCGATCCTCTGTCGACAGCCCGACAGAGTTGACAAGGTTCAATCTATAAAGAGAAATGACCCCAAACACCCCGATGATGGCCGTGTTGAATGTAAATCTCAACCGGAGGGGTTCCCAAACATTTTTAAATGTCTCCCAAATTCCCAAATATCCAAAGTCCAAAGCTCCACTCAAATATTCGAAAATCTAAAAAAAATCCAAAATTTCATAAAAATCCCAAAAATATTTAAAATGAAATAAATCCATCAAACACTTAAAGCAAAATCCATCCACCCTCCGCAACAGTCTGCCGGGGTGGACAAATTCAAATAAACTCTAGCTCACAAAGAGCCAAATGCCTAGTCGAAAATATCACTAGGATCCATTCTCAAACAATCTTTTGTCAGTAAGGGCGTGATACGTGTCCTCTAACCGGCAGTTTCGCCGCCAAATGGCACTGCAGGTAAATGGTTATGACCCGGGGCCCTCTGAACCGAGTGGTTTTGCCGCCAAATAGCACCACATATACCGGTTATGACCAGAGCTAATACGTTCCTTAATGGCGTTAAATCCTTGAGATATGAATCAATAGGATATGATCGATAGGGCACAAAGCCCTCTGTAAGCTAAGGAGGATTCAAATTTGTTTCCTTAGACAAACATTCACCCCAGGTCTACAAGGTACCCTTGGACGAAGCAACCCATGGCTGCCGACAAGGATCCTTCTGTCAGGTTGGGTCGACTACCTCCTCTGACTAAGTAGACCAGGGACCATGATGGCCCGGGACGACGGAACCATGGGATCTTGATCGGGTCTATCATCCATTCCCCCACCATCCGCTTTAAGTGCAAGATGGTGCAATTTCAATTTTAAATATTAAATCTTTCGAAACCTATAAATTTCCAAGCTTCCAAACATTTCAAATTCTCCAAATTTCCAAATCCAATCATTGCTGCTACTATATGCCAGATACACGTATATTCTACGTATCTGATCGATGACTAGCCTTAATCGAAAGTTCTCTCTCGTGATCGGGAGGGGTAATTAACTATAGGGGCTTGCGCCTATAGGAAACCAGAACTCAGATCATAAAGTCCTCACAAAATGAGGGCGAAATCTCTGGGTAGTGTCTTATCTACAAACCCATCTGCCTTCCAAAATTTACCTCGGAACTTAGTCAGTTAAAACTCCCTCGCCGAATAAGAAAAGCGAGCGGAGGCCGGGGCCGAATTTTCGGAGCCCACACTCGATCCAGTTGATTTGCTTTTTGGACTAATATTAAATTGCAATTCAGCATAACCTTTTTTCCTGGAAGAGTAAAGTGATGCTTACGAATTCCTCAAATGGTCACAGAAAATGATGTTTATAGCCTTCCAATAGTGTGCTTAATTCCATTTCAGCAATTTACCAGCATGCTTAGGGTGGCTCTGCTGTAATGAAACATGCTTAATTTCTTGTCAAAATATTTATTTACCCTCTTGATCCACATATTGATTAAAAATTCTAAGCCTTTTGTATATGAATTTTTTATATAGGATATGCTTTTGTTACTGTATGATAATTTCATATCATGCACGATTCTGTTGATTTATTGCTCCACTCATTCATCAACAGGCTTGAGTGAAACTAGCTTTGCTTGATATTAGGATTCATTATTCTCATCTATAAATGGAGAGTTTTGATTTGAATACATTTTCTAATTAAAATTTAAGTGAATTGGGGGGGGGGGGGGGGGGGGGGGGGGTGGTTGCAACTACTTAAAAATGAGTGCTACAAAATATCAAGTTTTTAAATCAACGAGAATATAAAATCTTTTTGGATTCTATTTTTCTTTAAAGGTTAAAATAAATAAAAACAACCGATGAGATAATTTTAAATATGAATAACTAGTAATATTATTTTACTAGATTTCACAAAACAATTGCCACAAAATTAAGAGTAGATTAGAGATTTATTAGCCTCAATCATCTATCACTAGTTCTTCCATTCAGCACATATATTAAGAATAGCAAGTAAGCATAAGTAACAGTGCAAGAAAGTAAAGTCAAAAGAAAGAGCATAAGTTGATTTCTAACATAGTTAATTACTAACGCTCATGTCCACGCCTCGTGCCTTTCAATTTAAAGTTTTACTACTCTCTCCTTTGATAACTGCCAGGGCAGATAAGCCCCCTTTTCTTGATGGGTAATAGAGAAACTCTACACCATCTTCTATTCCAATTAAGAAGATCACTACTCTAGCCCACTAACCAGCCAACCAATGCACCAAAACAAACTTTGATATTTTATGGATCCCTTACAACTTTAGTATAACAAGCCCTTCATAAGCCACATAACACAATTGGAGGATTAAGGTGGAAGGGTAAAGGAAAACAACCAGCAGGTGCCCTCTCACATTAGGATGTATTTTTTTAGGATTTTCAAATCAAAATGAAAATAATCTTTCCCAAAAGCAGCTCCTTTATGTTTTTTTTCCTCTCTAATTTCCTGTCCTCACACAAGTTATAGGATTTCTAAAAGAGTGTTTATATCAAGTGCTCAATAATCAAACCCTACAACGAGTTGTTTTGAAAATATGACAGTTCGTGCAGCATGATGATCGTGCTGTACAATTACTCAAAATAGGCAAGTTTTTTGAAATCAAGTTCTAGTTGATCGTTCTGTATGACATAAATTGTATAGTACGACCAGTTAAGCCTGATACACATAAATTGCCCCTTAATTCATGCTTCTTAATTAGGCTAAATTAGGAATAAACTGTATAGTTTGATATGCATCGTACAATAGAAACTATTCAAGTTTTAAAATTAATCTAATTATGAAAAATGTTGTATGGAGGTTTTGATCTAAAATTTAGATATAATTGTACTATACAATTAGTTTAAGATATTAATTTTAAAATTTTTTATTTAATGCAAATCCTTTTTGAATTTTTTGAATATAAGGCTTATCAGGCAATATAATTGATTTTGTATAATATGGTTTGTTGTGGTCAATTTATATTAATTAAAAATTTTGATAGTAATTGTTTTGTTAATTTCACTCATGTATGTGCTTGTTGTTTGACCAATTTTTATACTAGGAATACACATGTAAGACTCAAAAAAAAAAAAAAAAAAAAAAAAGAGAAAAAAGAAGAAGAAGAAGAAGAAGAAGAAGAAGAAGAAAAGAACAATAGTAGAACTAAGTTCATGCAGCTCTTGATCTAGATTGCCACAGACTCATTTTAAGTTTTGATCTTGGACCTTTGTCTTGAGTTACATTCTCCATTTGAGTCTTGTATGTTTCATAGTTATGCATAACATTTGCATCTTAGCTTCTACGTTCACTTGCAGTTATTAGTACTAAACCTTGCATACAAATGAATTAGGTTAAAACAACTTAATCAAATTATGTTTGTGATTATCAAAATAATGTAATGTAGCTTTAGTCTCTTGGGTCTATAGAAAAAGTCAATTTTGTCAAAATTTTAGATTGGTTCAATTATACATGCATCACAACAAGTTCAATATTTTGTCCACTTACAAAAAATGGTATATGTCTTGATACTTTATCGTAAAACTGCCAATATTGAGCATGAATCTCAATACATATTTGAATTATAAATTTTCAAAATTAAATTTGGGACCATCCTAAAGCAGATTTTAGCACACTTA
This sequence comes from Dendrobium nobile, assembly GCA_022539455.1. Taxonomy (NCBI): domain Eukaryota; kingdom Viridiplantae; phylum Streptophyta; class Magnoliopsida; order Asparagales; family Orchidaceae; genus Dendrobium; species Dendrobium nobile. Next base: position 12,622,910 of record CM039723.1, on the reverse strand, counting down.
TTGTCAAATTATTCGTCTCAATGAGGTGAACCCAACAATAAAAAAAAATGATATAATTCAAGTCCAAATGAGCCCAAATTAAGCACTTGAAGCATAATTAGAAACTTCATGACATTAATTGAATGACCAAACGATTTTTAAATCTTATAGTCAAATCAAACATCTTAACCACCAGGCCACGATCAGATTGATGCCATCAGACCACAACCTGATTGTCGTCGTCTGACCAATACCATCCTCTGACCACTATCTTCTGACTAAGGTCCTCCGACTTCCACCGCGCAATTATAGTCCTTTGTCATACAATCTTTTGACCATTGATCCCTACTTACATCGGTACCCGGCTACCCGCTGACATTAGCGCCTACTATCGCTAATAATGCTAATACATGCCATTATTTATAAGATTGATGCATGTCATCGATACTAACTATGTTTCCAGACGTCATTACGGGGATTTATGTTGGCTTCTTCGCCTTTGGTTTCCTCTCCGCAAAGGGATATGACCAAACAAACAAACAAACAAATGACCTCTTAAAGACAGCTCCTATGGGATAAGATTATCCCAACTTCAACCGTGTAATATGTTATATACATTGTATATTTACTACATTGAATCAATGTTATCCCTAAAGGAATTGTATCACTTGTAACGGATAAAAAATACTAATGGAATCATTTTAATTGGGTTAGGCCTCAAGGTTTTCCCTTTCCTTTTTTTGAAACATAAAAACTCTTGTGTTTCTTACAATTCTTGCATTCCTCACTCACATGTGTATGTGTTGAATTTTCGTACAAATATGAAGATAACCAACTTTTTATTTCTCTACCGCCTTAAATGTTCTGGCACACAACAAGCATGCTACTTCCTTGTTGAAATGGGAGTGAGAATCATTAAGTAATGGCTAAACACAATGATTTCACATGGTTCAAAGGACTTTAAACCCCGGAACAAGGAAATGCCAATTTCACTTATCTCAACTGTTTGATAAGAATGAATTGTTCAATCCATTCTACGTAATTTGAAGATTCATGATGTGAAACAATCATGGGAAGATGAGATGCTTAAAGACGTTTGCACGTTTAGTATTAGTGAACAATAATAAGCAAGATCTCATGTTGATTTGAACGATAAAATAAAATATTAAAGTGGTAAATAGCATTGGTTAAATTACATGCATAGAAGTTAAGAGCATAAAAATCAATCAATTTAATCCACTTTTGCATTCGTGAATGGTCTCAACAATAAATCCCTTCGTTAACATTAAGACTAGCTACTACAAGGAACCCTTCACTCAACTCTTCATATTACTAGGCTTTAGCGGAGGGACCAACAACATCTTTGTGAATCAAAATATAACCACGTGGGAGAAATAAACTAAGAGGCTAAAAGAGTCGGAGGTCGAGTTTACCCGAAGTATGAAGTATACGAGGCTCCGGTGGTCATAGGAAGGCTTGGAAGGAGGTAGGTGGCATCCACGAACCTTCTTGAAGGTGTGATCAGCAATCTGACGCGTCCTGACAGCGTTTGAAAACCTTCCACTCTGCTGGACAGCAAGAAACAGGTGCAGGTTTTCCCAGGACAGCACACTCTCATGCCCAGAAAAGTCTCAGGCAGTAAACGGGGACTTATCCGATCAGTTGGACAGCAAGATAAAGCTGTCCTGAAGGTGCTGCAGTAATAGGGGCTGGCGGGAAACGAGGGGCAGCTAGCTGTCTTTCCTGGACAGCAGTTTGTGAGCCATTGAGTTGCCGGAATACTAGGGACTGGCGCAGGAAAAACTCTGGCAGCAGCTTGGGATCCTTTTAAGAGGTTGGAGAGCAAGTTGTATGGTTCAGAAAACTTGAACTGCAGACGTTGGCAGCAACGGAAAAATTCTGGCATAACCACGATGAAATTTCCTTTGCTGGAATTACATGGCAGCAAGGGGAAGTCCAAGAATTAATGCTGGAGGAATGACCTTGGGATTCACATTAATTCTAACGGCTAGAAGAGGGGGATTAAATTCAAAACTGAAATTGATTTCAGATTTTGAATACTTTGGAGGGAATTAATTTGAAATTGATCTCAAATTAATTAGATTTTGGGGGAGATTAATGAGCATTGAATGGGGGCCCATTAAAGGGGTGGCCGGCAGCTTCAAGAGAGAGGGAGGAGGGATTAATGCTAATCCTGAAATTAATTTCAGGATTTGGGGAATTTTGGGGGGAAATTAATTTGAATTTGAAAATCAAATTAATTAGAGAGAGAGGGGGAGTTAATGTGGCATTAATGGGGGAAGCCTAGGTGGCCGGCGGGTTCAAGAGGGAGAGGGAGGAGGTGGGAGCGAGTTATGATCCTTCCAAATTAGCTTGTTTGCTTTAGGAGGATTGATCATGAAGTTCACTTCAATTTGAATTTCAAATTGACGAGAATTCGAAAACTTTCCTAATTAAGAGAATTCCAAAATAGGAAAGTTTTGAAAATTCAGATTTTGAATTTCAGAATTGGACCAAGTGGGAATGGGGAGGGAGGCCGGTAATGGGCTTGGCTTGGACGGGTGGTGGAGGTGGGGCGGCCGGCGGTTGAGAGGAAGCTAAGGTCGGCGGGTTGGGGGAAAGGAAGGGGGATCGGATGCCGGGGATAGACCACGAGCCATGGACTCTTCCAATGACTGGTGGGTATTGCTTTTCGCCCTCACCTTGGGCTCTCGTTCTCCTCTCTAACTCTTCACAAGAAGAAGAAGAAGACAAGATAATTAAAACAAATTTTCATTCATAATCTTCATTAGCCCTTCTCCAAGAAGAGGAGGGATTTAAATAGACAAATACAAGAAGGGAAAAATAAAAGACAACAATGCCCTCGGGGCTTACAAAGAACTAATTCCTTAAGCAAGGGCATAAATGGAAAAAGATAGTAAATAAATAAATACATCACATATAATTGAAATAAAAAGGCGTCATCATAGCCGTCGATCATCGGCCACGTCCCTGATGGAACATTAAGGGTCTGATGTCCGCATCAATTCAACCCGCTTCATTAACTTGATTTACAATTCTACTAGACCAAAGGATTGATTGATGAATGCTAAAAATTGAATTTCCGAAAGAACCGAAAGATTTCCTAAATAATAAACTTGTTTTCTATCAAAGTAGTCCAAATGCTCATGCTTGTATAGTCTACTTCAAGAACAACATGCCTAAACTAATAAAAAAGCATGTTTCTTCCATATAACAAAGATTCATACTTCAAAAACAGAAGGTGATATCATGGTTGCTATTATTATTTCTATATATTGTTACTTCTTATGATAAGTTGATTCCCTCGCTTTTTTTAATTCTATGGTCTATAATTTCTTTCTTCACGATTACTTTATTTTATAAAATGAGTATCATATGTTATCAAATGCCTTTTGCATAAAATTTAAAGATTAAGGTTTAATGAATGCCAAATCAGATTTAGGCTTCGTTTGGGACGGCTTTTTTGTTGTTTCTTAAAGCAGCTTTTTAGTTAAAAAATTAAAATTTTTATACTAGAAAGCTGCTTTAAGAAGCAACAAGAAAGCTGTCCCAAACGAAGCCTTTCAATCACACGAGGTCTACCTGCTGATTCTTGACAAACTATGACAAAGATAAATAAAATACCACGCGTTTTATTATAATTCAGGCTTCCTATCACGTGTTTTAATTTATGTGATGAATTGGGTCAATTAACATTTAAAGATCAAGAGCATTGCTAACATCTTGACGTTGTTCTTTTGTAATGAATTTTGTTTAATCTTTTGGCTAGTTTTCAATAGAGAAGAGGAGCATTCTACCAGTCGGCGATATCACAGAAACAATTCCTAATGAGACGGCAGATATTGCTGTACTAGAGGAACCTGAACATCTTACGTGGTATCATCATGGACAGAGGTGGAAAACAAAATTTCGTCGAGTCATTGGTGTTGTGCACACCAACTATTTGGAATATGTGAAGAGAGAAAGGAATGGCTATATACAGGCCTTTTTCTTGAGATACATTAATAACTGGGTTATTCTTATAAACTGCCATAAGGTAATTTTCGAATAAGAACTCAAATATTTTATTATTATTTAAATGTAAATCTAATTTTAATTTACTTCCCAGCAACTTTTGAAGGTAAGTAGTTACCATATATGGTAACAATTTTGTGATCTGTTTTTTCTCATTCCATGTGTTTATGCTTGATAGTAAATAAGAACTGGTCTTATGGTCTCTCATTTGCCTCTCATTTGTAACAAAAGTTGATGAAAGATTACTGTTAGACTGGTCATTAGACCGTCCAGTTTCTACATGAGGCGGAGTTATTGCCGCCCAAGCCATGGGGACCAGCTACTCTGGTTAGGAAGGTTTTATGAGGGAAATTTGAAAGTAGGGGCTGTTTAGAGATTTTCTTTTGGATTGTATGCATTAAGTAGTATATTTTTCTAGAATCAGGGATCGAAAATTTGGCTGAATTTTGTTGTTCTCACTGTTTTTGGGCTCTAATGGTGTCTAGAGAGTTGGGAGAGCTAGATCTTCCTGTCTAATTGAAGATCCAATTGTATCTTATGTCTTTCTTCTAGTATTATCAATTAAAAAGATTTCTCCTCGGTTATTTCTTCCAATTTTCTCTCAAATCTATTTTTTCTGAGTTCTGAATTTCAAATTCAGCCGGGGGGAACTTTTGTTTCTATAAATTTTTCCTATCAAATTGGTATGAGAGATGTGTCCGGGGTTATTTGGGCTGATTCCTACAACAATTTTTCTCCTTCGAACCGATATTATTGCTGTTTTTGGGGTAGAATTCTAGATTTTTGAGTGTAACAAAGATCCGGGGACCTATGGTGAGAAGAAAGGTGGAAATATTGGAAGGGAAGATTAGAAAAATGAAATTTGAAATTTTATATATCCAAACTCAAGTTTCATATTTAAAATGTGAAATTTCAGTCGTCCATGAGAAGATCGACCTGAAATTTTTCATAATGGAGGAGATGCTGTAGAAATTGCTCGAGGGCCAAACCAAACCATCACCGTCAGAGGAGAGAGAAGCCGCCGACAGCCATGGTAGGAAAACCTTAAGCCAATATTACAAAGGGAAGATCAGGAGTTGGAGATTTTGGAAGGAGTAGAAAAAATACCTCCCCTAGGGCCTATTCCTAGGGAGGAGTCGGGTAGAGGGTATGTGGAGAGGCTTGAGGGGGTTGGGCATGTGTGAGAAGGGGTTCTGAGTTTGAAAGTAGTGGGGTTGGATTTGAAAGGCGAATGCTTGATTATGATTGAAGGGGTGCGAATTGGAAAGGAGAGGGCTGAATATAATCAAAGGGGTGCTGAATTTGAATGGAGAAGGTGGACTTGTGATGAAAAGTTTGGGTGAGAGCGGAGAAGGGATGTTTAACACAATTGGGGGGAACCCCACCTCCTTGGGGAATGGGAAGCTTTGGAGGAAGCAAGGGTGATGGAGGAGATTTGAGGGTGAGGAAGCTGAAGATGCCTATTTTTGAGGGAGGGGATGCACATGTGTGGATCTACATGGTGGAAAGGTATTTTGCCGTCAATAGGTTGACGGAGGAGGAGAGACTAACAGCCGTCGGGATGTGCTTAATTGGAGGGGAAAACGTTGGCATGGTACCAATGGAGGGATACAAGGTGATCTATATGGATCTGAAGGGAGTTTAAGGATTGCTTGTTGGAACGTTTTCGAACCAGGCGAGGAGGGGATTTCTATGAACAGTTCTTCGCCCTGACGCAGGAGTGTATAGTGGTGGAATACCGTGAGTAGTTTGAGCACCTAGCCAACATACTGGACCGGCTTTTGGAGACTATACTGGTGGTAAACTTTATGAAAGGGTTCAAACTAGAGATTCAAGCTACAATTAGAGTGATGAGGCCTTGTGATTTGGGAGAGGCTATGGAGCTAGCTTAGTTGGTGGAGGATCAGAGGCACATGGAGAGAGAGAGAGACAGGAGGCAACAACTCAGGCGGTTCGTACAGGAGGACCACCATCTTTTTGGCAACCAAGGTGCCGACACCGGGTACTCTTCCGGAGACCCCAAAGGAGGAGATTGTAGGTGGAACACCCGGGTAAAACTTCAAGAAGCTCACAGAAATGGTGTTACAGGAGAAGAGGGTGAAGGAGCTCTGCTTTAGATGCGAGGAGAGGTATACACCGAGGCACAAATGTAAGGATCAAACTTTTCAGGTTCTCGCTGTTTGTGATGACGAGGAACCTTAGGAGATGGTCTTCTCTTTACCTTGCGGACAAGGTGGGTCTTTGGGAGGGAGTATTGTTAGACCGGCCCCCGTTCCTACACGCTCCTTGTATTGCTACTGAAGCCGTGGGGACCGGCTGCTCCGATTAGGAAGGTTTTAGGAGGGATTTAGGAGGAAAATTTGATAGTAGGGGTTGTTTAGATATTTTCTTTTGGATTATATGCATTAAGTATTATGTTTTCCTAGGGTTAGGGATAAAAAATTTGGCTGAATTTTGTTGTTCGCGCTATTTTTGGACTTTAGCGGTGTCTAGAGAGTTGGGAGAGCCGGATCTTCTTATCTAATTGAAGATCCAACTATATCTTGTGTCTTTCTTCTTGTATTATCAATTAAAAAGATTTATTCTTGATTATTTCTTCCAATTTTATCTCAAATTTGTTTTTGCCGAGTGCTGAATTTTAAATTCAGCCTGGAGAATTTTTGTTTCTACAAACGTTTACTATCAATTACACAGAGTTAATATCTGGTTATTCATAAGTAATCAAAAGAAAAGTTGACATAAATCTATTACCTAGTTGATTGTATATTCTTGATCAGAAATGGCATGCAGTGCAAATATAAGGATAAAGCGTGGAAGCTTGAAATATATTTGTCTCTAGAGTCTTCAATGCACAAACATTAATAATATGAATTTTTATATGATGTACCGGTCAATCAGTCAAATTAAATGAGGTTGCAGCTAACACAAAAGCATCTGCCTTCGCTGTGCTTTTATTCTCCATGAAAATAGGTGGCATTGAAGGTGTCACACCTTGGGTCTGGAAGGCGGTACACCCCAGTAACACGAGACACGATGAAAGGATAAACTGTCATGTTCAACACTCACAAGAAGGAAAAGTGCATAAATCAATAATATAATCAAATATATCAGAGTAAATAATGGAAAGGAAATTAAATTTTCATTTCATTAATATGAATTTAAATAACACTAAAGCAATATTATTACTATTAATAAAATAAGTCCGAAATAAATAACAACAGAAATGAAACTGCCCAACACTCAAAATCAAAATGCATAATAATCTATTACAAAACATAAAATACCAAATATAGTTTATTGCTAGTAAATTTGCTCATGAGGAGACGGTTCGTTAATTACACCAGCATGACTTCTTGTAAAGAGACAACAACAAATAAATTTGATAAATCAAATCCAATAGCTCCTATCTATCAAAGTAGAAAAGACAAAGAAATGTGACATGCAATAATGATCAATCAACAGTTAGGCGTGGCGACTGGAAATCAACGTGTCAGTATAACAATGCTATATGTCATGATTCCTACGACCAGTATGCTGGTTCTATAAGTATATGTGACAAATTACTACTAAAGCCAAATCATTTTAATGTTTATAAACCCAACAACACTAGATATCATTGTACCTCCAAATAACATATCAATTATTCATCATTTTCAATTTATGTTAATTATATATCTATATATTTATATGCATATAGCTATAATCGGTTTATCAAATATCCATCATCGGTAAGGTAAACACCAACCCAAGAAAATATAGTAATTTCCTATAGAATTGTCACTCTAGGAGCTTGTCGCCCTGACTACCCAAAATTCAATAGGGTTCTACAAACATATACATAATCATATAATGCAAGCGTTTTTACAAATAGCCAACAAAGATTATATAAATTAACATGACAATAACAAATTATATAACTAACATGATTTAGAACAGAAGTATCATTTACTGCATTAAACAGAACTGATATGTATGAATTACATTTTCTATAATATGAACTATTTTTAAATGATAAAGGTTCGTGCATCAATAAATTAAAGTGATATTATTTCTACTACATGATACTTTCAATATGAGCAATAAATAAGATTTCTGACATGCACAATATTAATAAATAAATATCGAAAAATAAAATTGACAATCTAATATCTAGAAGCCTAGTACAAGAAACAAAAATAATGCCTCTAACAAAGAAGGGTATGTTTATCCCTTAATAAATAACAGTTACTTACCTTTAGGGAAGTGATAAAAACTCTGAGCCTACTAGATATTCAATCGACAAAGCTACGAGGGTAAATGACTCAAAGGTCCTACAAGTGAGAACCAAACAATTATAAGCACACATTTTGAAATATCCAAGTAAATTGACCTTAGCTACCACATCAGTGCTAATATTAGCTATCACATGGATATTAACTTCATAATCATTCTAATCACATCAAGCCGATAATAAGTTAGAGGATATCTCCCAACAATTTAATTAAGAGAGCCATATTTATAATGAAATGAAAAGATCAAGATTATATATGGTTAATCCACTTGAGTCATCAATCAGAAATAAGGAGTTCTCCCATGGAAGTTAAAGCCCAAATACTTGTAATTTGGGGACTTTTACAAAATCAATAGGAATAAAATCTTATTTCACATTATAAATAAAAAGGCTATTAATTTGGGGACTAGAAATATAAGAAGAAGAAGAAGAAAGAGAAGAGAGAGAAATGAACTTTATATAGGAAAAAGAACTCATGAGCGTATTAGTCAACAATAGACTGTATTTGATATTTTATATTTTTAAGAGATTATTATGCATTTTGATTTCAAGGGTTGGGTAATTTCATTCATGTTATTATTTCTTTCATATTTATTTTGCTTATAGTAGTCATATTGCTTTGGTTTACTGTTATTTGAATTCATATTAATCAAATAAATATTTAATTTGCTTTCTACTATTTACTTTGATATATTTGGTTGTATTATTGGTTCATGTATTTTTTCTTCTTGTGATTACAAAACTGACTTTTTATTCCTTTGCCACGTCACGTGTTGTCGGGGTGTACCATCTTCCTGATCCAGGGTGTGACAGAGGGTTACGTTGTAGAGGAGTATAGTTAGGTTTAATCTGCTTAACTTTGCTACCTCCTTTGGCAACAAGAAACTCTTATGTAGCTGTGCACGGGTAACCAGGATGAAGTCTTTATTGGGAGAATGGGTAATACCCTCATGTTGTGTTACGATTGACAATCTGGGCCTGTATCCTAAGAGCGTATGATCACAGCCAGAAGTGTTGATTCATTCTTTCCATTCCTGTTGTCCAAAAGACTACCTTATTGACATGCAGGTTGAGGAAAACTTCATGGCAGTGCTTTGTGGGATTTAAAGAAAATTACATCTTATTAACTTGGAACAATTATTCCTGAGGAAAACAATATTTAATTATAAGATTTATAAGCCTATCATAATATGCAAATCTTATCAACATACCTTGGTATTATGGTCACAATCTAGCCTTTTTCTCTTCAAATGAGGTGCTGCTGTGTCTCAAATTCTAACTTTACATGTTTTACAGACATCTAATAGGACTAGTTTTTACGTGTTCCTTCTTTTTCCAAGTCTATACTAACTAAGGGAGTAATTATGATAAATTATGTTAAGCATCAGTGGTTTTTTGATGAAATAATGATGTTGCTTTCTTAATTTTCAGGTTATAAGATTATCAGGGGCAACTCAAGATTTACCTAGATCCATCATTTGCAATGTTCATGGTGTCAACCCCAGGTTTCTTGAGATTGGCATGGCAAAGCACAGGCAGCAGCAAAGAGGTGAGCCAGCCTTTACCAAAGGCGCCTACTATATTGGGAAGATGGTCTGGAGCAAAGGGTACAAGGAGTTACTTCAATTGCTCTCCAAGTACCAAAATGAATTATCTGATCTTCAAGTTGATTTATTTGGGAGTGGAGAAGATTCTGAACAAGTTAAAGAATCAGCAAAAAAGTTAAATCTCACAATAAATATTCATCCTGGTCGCGATCACGCTGACCCATTATTTCACAAGTAACACCACATATCCTGTGCTAATGCAATTTTTATCAAATCTCATCACGTTCCTCTAATTAACTCAGGAAATTATTAGGTGCAGATACCAGACGTAGAGATGTGTCCGGAGTACTGGATGCACTGCGTACACTCTGGATATTTATAGATACACAGCAAATAAGCAGCAAATCCTCACAACTAAATATTTGCTGCTTATTTAATGCGTATCTATAAATACGTAGTATATATGTAGTAAATATGCAGAGCGTAGGCAGAGCTTAAGCATAAGATATGCAATAATCCAGAAAATACTCTATGTTGAGACTCCGCACAGAATAATTTCTCCATTAACTCGAGTTCATTTTATGCAAACTTGTAACTTCTTGTTGAGCTGTTCTTCATCATTGCCCTGCAACAATTGATTTTGATTCTCTCTTCCAGCTACAAAGTGTTCATAAATCCCAGCACAACCGATGTAGTTTGTACAACAACAGCAGAAGCATTAGCAATGGGTAAATTAGTCATCTGTGCCAATCATCCTTCAAATGACTTCTTCAAACAATTTCCTAACTGCCATACCTACAATAGTGGCAAAGAATTTGTGAAATTGACTCTCAAAGCTCTCTCCGAAGAGCCTTCACCAGTGTCAGACGAGCTCAGGGGCAAGCTCTCTTGGGAAGCTGCCACGGAACGATTCGTGAAGGTTGCTGAGCTTAATTGGACTGTTTCTGAGGCGATTGTTCCTTCGAATTCGAAGCCTTTTATGTCTCTTTCTTCGCAGGAGTTGACAAAGGGTGTGGAGGAAGCTTCTGCAATTTTACACAACACTGTTTCTGGAATAGAGGTGGCGCGCCGGGCCTTCGGTGCAATTCCCAAGACTTTGCGACCTGATGAACAGATGTGTAAGGAGCTCGGGCTAGCTGAATCTTGAAAGAGAACAGTTTCAGTGACACTTGACATTGTTGTTTCTCACTGTCTGTTACTGTGGCAAAAGTAAGCAGATGCGTGGATATTAGGTTGACGTCAATTTTACATGATCCATCCTTGTAATTACCAAAATTTCATATCACTGTACCGCAATAATGTTCATTATTTGTTGTAAATTTTTGTCAAATCAGATAATTTCATAACTTTAGGCTTGTACTGTTGTTGCAGATTGCACTGAAGTTCAATCATTGTGACTGATTTGTATGAATTAAATGTCATTATGTTGAAAAAAATATTTTATTTGGAGTCTGAACAGAAATAAATGATTGTATATTCACTAAGTATTTGTTTAGTATTGTAAATAATGAGTAAATATTAAGTGAATACACAGTAAATTACAAATATTTACAAATACTCATAAAATATTCACTAATACTTGAAGTCGAGTATTTATTGATTATTTGTAAATACGTAATAAATGTTCAGAAAATATACAATAAATCAGGACATTTTCTCCGTCTGTATTTTGCACGTAATAATTTTTCCATTATGTTGTATCTTATAAGGTTTTTTAACCTATTATCAATCCAAATAGCGTTGTTCTCTTTTTTATTAATTTTTTTTATTTTTATATATTTTTAAAATACTATTGTTTCCACTCTCCGGGGCTGGTCCTGTGCATATCAAATTGGATATGCCTGATGCCTATCTAGTCCTTCATCGAAGCTTAATTTAATGTTACTTTTTATTAGAATTAGGGTCTATTTAAGTTGAGTTCATCATTTTATAAAGATTATTATGAAGTTGTTGCGAGAAAAATATTTTTTTTTAAAATTATTATAAATATTATAAATATACTTTCTAACAAAATGAATAGCTATTTTCTTAAAGATCACATATGAGCAACATAAAATGTAAAAAATAATAAAAAAAAAAACAGTTTAAATGATAATGCTTTTCTGATATGAAAAATAAAATAGCAAAAAAAATTAATAGAATTAGTTGATTAAGATTTTATTTGAGATAATTTTTTTACTGCTTCTAAAAATAATTTTTTTTAATAACAAATTATTTTTTTATTAAAAAATTGTTTTAATAATCATTAAAAAATCATCCCAAATATAACATAAGTTATAATATCTAAACAAAGTAGTGCAAATAACGAACAATTAAAATAACCTCACTGCATCTTTATAAATCATTTTGGATGCCTTAGATTAGTTTCAGCTTTTGAAAAAAAAATATTTTATAGTCTAATTGCATAAAATAGATATGTTTGTGCAGTTAATTAAAACAAAAATATAAATTTGGAAAAATTATTCTATCATTCAAAATAATTATTTCACTTGCATAAAATAATAACAAATTTATAATTATTATTATGCATGATAGGAGAAGATCCAAATACATGTTCTATAAAAAAAAATTTATGCAAGCATATTTCCATTTAAATTTGATCATAATTTGAAATAATATATTATAAGCGTTTATATATTACCGAATGAGGTAGATTGGTCCCACGGAACGCTATGATTCTGTGCTCCTCGACGAGCGACTCATCACCATCCTCATCTCCTCCCGCCATTCTTGCACGGACGGCATGACCCGAGGCAAGCAATCCTACTTTGCCCCAGTCCAGGATTTGAGAATGTTGAAGGCGCATATGGCTTCAAATGGTGAAGGTGAACCTGGTTCGCCGGCGCGAACGTACGAGGAAGCTCTCAATTGCTTGTCCTCTTTGATTACTCGACGCACCAGAGCCGATGGGGCAAACAAGGGCGACCACTTCGATCTGATGTTCGAATACTTGAAGGTACAGTATGTTTGCATTTATTCATATTTGGTGCTATGATGCTGATATCGTTTTGGTTTGAACTGGATTGAGTTGGATGGGTGGCAGATTTTGGAGCTGGAAGATTCTATGTCACGTTTGAAGGTTATCCACGTCGCTGGAACTAAAGGGAAGGTGGAAGAATTTAAATCATTTTGAAAGGATTTAGTGCTGTCGTATTGGTTTTGTAAGAAAATTTATGTTAGTTCTTTGCTTGGATTGGATTTTGTTAGGGTTCGACATGTGCATTCACGGAGTCCATTTTGCGGAACTGTGGATTTCACACTGGCCTCTTCACCTCTCCTCACTTGATTGATGTTCGGGAGCGCTTCCGATTAGATGGGTTAGTATTTGGATTTTAATTTGTGCATTTTTGTATGCTGTAAACTTTTTCGATTTGACCATTAGCCGATCTACTTGTTTTAAAGTTTTTTTTTTCTCCGTATATCTAAATACTTGGCCGGTATTTAATACAAAAATGCACAAATACTAAGATTAAATACTGTGGATTTCACACTGGCTCAGGAACTCAATGTTATACTTGGCCGGTATTTCTTTACTTAGTATTTAGGACCGATGAGGCGATGATTAAGACCAGTTAATTTGTAGAGGACGTTAGAACTGAGTTCCTGAGCCAGTACAGCGTTTGCTTACATTGAACTCTATTTTTGAATTCAGTTCAGATATTTCTTTTGTTCATTAAAAAACGCAATAGTTTCCCCAGAATGGAAAGCAATCAAAGCATTAACCAATTTACTTAGGCTCGTTATCTGTCAAACTATGAAGTAATTTCTGTAATAGAGTTTTCATTTTTAACTTACTAACTAGTTCATATTTCCTTGCAAAATTATTTGGCCTGTAGTGATCTAGTCATCATTAAGGGTCCACTGGTGTATTTCTTGTTATCTATCATTCTTTACGGTAATATTCCTTTGTCAATAATAAAGGACGGGAGATTCTCTGAAATGAATTTTTTAACGATGTTCAGCTGCTTTGCAAAATTATTTGTGAGTTTGTTTTTTGTTGCCATACCCCAAGTTCAGAAGATAGCACATCTTAACAAAAGGAGGTCTGATAAAGGGGATTAATCTCAATGAGACAAAAAAAAAAGTTAAAGTAATGTAGTTTTATATTCAAGGGAAAAAATGATTCATAAATAACATATGCAAGAAAAATTTTAAATCATAAATATATGAAATAAAATTTTATTTAATCAATAGAATTTTAATATTCCTATTAAAAAAAAAAAACCCATCAACTATTGGAAATAAAATAACAAACTATAAATGCAATAGCTAACTTAGAAGCGTCTAAACAGGAAACTACAACTTAAGACAGATACTATATCATCAGAATACATAGTGCTAAAAATTTGTGCTTGTTTTGAGGATCCACCAATCAACGTGATAGAATCTGCTAAGGAAAAAATTAACTAAAATGTGTTTTCCATCCAAACTCATCAGATAGCTTCTATTTATTAAAGTTTAAACAACAAGGCACACTATGTTAACATGAACAATAAAATAGGCACAATTGACAATGCAATATCAGTATAACTAATGTTGTCGTCGCATTCAGTTAGAATAATATTACATGATAGGGATGACAAAAAATGGTGATTATTTTATCACCAAAGATGTTTTGTTGAACCTTTAGGTATGTTCTAGATAGCACTAAGAAGAAAACAGACTGTAATGAGAGATTAAATTCATTGTAAAGGTTCAACTTAAACACAATATATGATAAGAAAAGAAGAAGATAAAGTCATGTCATCACCCCAGCATTCTTGCTAATGTAATGGTTCATAGAGGAACTTTATGAGCTTTGAAAGAAATATCCTAGAAGCCATTAACCTCGAACCATGCTTTGAAGGCCTGAGGTAAGGATGAAAGGGGAGAATCCTTGGAGAAGGCTGTGGAAGGTACAGCAAAACAACTTTTCTCTTGCATTAAAGTTGGTAGAAGAGCAAATTTTTACTTAAATGATGGATAGGTGTGCGTCCCTACTTTTAACATCTAATTAGTTTCAATTAAGGGGTATTTGTTGCAATTTTAAGAGCTAATTTGTAGCTTAGTGCTTATTATGCCTAATGGATATAACATGGCTGTGATTAGTAGATCTCATAAGAAGCAATGGGCATTGAGTGTGTCAATGTATGAAGCATTGCTGCACTCAGAGCTTTGGTTAGGTTGCAAAGTGTGACAATGTAGTTGAGCTGGTGGGCAATTGATGGTTTTGATCTCTTAGAAAATAAATGTGCGGCATAAGACTTCTAATCGTGGTTCGCTAGTGTTGCTACACAATAAATTTGGGTGCTCATCACATGGTGTGGCATAATGTGATGATTTTAGGTGGATCCTCAATAAATGATTGTTGGAGCCTGAGCTAGTAGTAGGCTTAGGAAGATTCATGATTTTGTGTGGTATAGGACTCTTGAACGTGGTTCACTAGTTTTGCTCTACAATATTATGGGTGTTCATCCTATGGTGTGGAATATTTGATGAATTTGGTGGGATCTTCAATAAATAATATTTGGAATTTGACCCAATGGAAGGCTTAAGAAGATTCATACTTTTGGAGAGTTGTTGGATGAAGTGGAGGTTGCCGAGACCATTGGGAGTTTTTCTCAATAAGCGTTTCTAGAAGGCTTTTTAAAGGATACCCCTGTCGGGACGTAATGAGAGGGCCCTTCATAACATATCTTTGAAAAATACTCTTGCTAATATGGCATAAGCAAGCTAGTGATAGTTTAAATAAATCATAATTTTAGTAATCACAAGGATGATAAAGGTTTGAATGAAATATTTAGGTGATCTTTTAGATTTACATATTTATATGAGGTTACTATTGGTAGTTTCATCCATCGCATACTATGGTGCATGCGTGCGGGAGTGAACATGATGGCGAACTCAAATAAAGAAGCGTGCACTTATTTTCTGACAATTGAAAGTTAAACCTCAGTGTGCAAAGTGGGAATCCAAAGCTCAACTGAGATCCAAAAGGACACACTAGATGTTGACCAACCCGAAGATCTTAAATAATAAGAGCTCTCATTTGCCCTAGGTAACTAATTTGTGGCTTAATAATGATTTGATGATAACAAATTTTATGTTGTATTATCTACTTATTCAATAAATATTTTCTTTCAAGTTAATAATTTACTATCAATTATGGTGATGGTGACTGTTCACCAGGCTAATTTGGAGTATTTGTTATTTGTAATATGAGCTCAAGATATACAATTCAAGAAAACTTGAGCGCAAGTTAGAGATTTAATGTTAATTCTCTTATAGTGTATTTAAAAATTTTCAATGTAAATTGATTGAGTAAATTTAATGATAAGATGATTCATATTCTTTAATTATGGTTTTGTATGTTGGTAAGTTTTAATTGATTCTATATATCTCAATCAATTCATTAAATTTACTTAATTATTTTATAGTTAATTAGATCTTCATATTGATAATTATATAAATTTATTATACTTCATAAATTCGAGCTTAATTTTGATTCCATTGAATTCATTGAGTTATTAGATATAATTTCATGTATAATATGTTATAGTTTGCATTTAAAATGATTCAGTTATTAAATATATTAAATAGTTTTTAAAATTATATTCATTGTCGCTCCTAGAACATGCTAAAATAGAGTGTGTTAGTAGCACAACCTCATCTGGCGATGACATGCTCAATCCATCCGGTATTGTCCAACTTGATTAGCTGTTGTAGGAGATTTTGCGAGCTGTTTGGGCTCTTTTAGAAAGTTTTTAGTATTACTTTTAAGCTTATTTGTATACTATTTTAAGATAATATCTTAATTTATAATTACCTTATTTATTTAAGAAAAAATAGAATGAATGTATGATTTCTAATTTTTCGAAATGTCAGGCTAACTAAAAGGATTTAAAGGAGAAAAATTAAGTGTTCATTGAGAATAATATCCTTGAAAACTTTATTTTGTTAACATTTTTTCTCAATCTCTTTAAGCATATTTTAGTTTGCCCTTGTATATTTTATAATAATTTTGCAAGAGATTGCGTTACTTCTAAATAAGTTGGTAATTTTTTCTGTTCATCACTAAAGTTTAATAGAACTTGGCTAGGAATTTTATGATCATTGTTTGTGCCAAGTTTAGAGAGACTTCAAGAAGCTTTGGTCATAAAACTTATAGTGGGTGCTCTGGTTGAAACAAGAAGTGGTTGCTCTCTTCCTTGAAAAAGCATTGTTTAAAGGTTTATTTATCTACTCGAGGATTGAAGTAGTTTGGCTTATGGTTGTAGGTCCTATGGTGGAATCTTAAGCAGGGGAAGGCTGAGGTGTAGATTTAGGCTGAGTGGGTGCCAAACTATATAAAAATCGTGTCCATTGTTGTATAGCTTTGATTCTCTTTCTTATATATTTAATTAATTGCTTTTTTTTAATGCCTATGTGGTGATTCATGTGTTTTGTGCGTCTTATTCTAAAGCAGTTAGTTAACATTTTCTTTGCTTAAAAAAAAAAAGTTCTCTCGGAAGCATAAAATTTTTTCATCCGCCATTATCTATTTTTTGGGCACGTGTGGTTAGTATTTGTTGAATCAAGATTTTTAAGCTTTTATGGTGAAGTAAATTTGTAATATTAAGCTTAATACTAATATTGTTCACAAGCTTTCTTTACTTTATACACGTACAAGTTAGTTCACTTATGTTGTGTGTTTGATTTGATTGTTTAATTATTATTTTTCATTTGATTGATTATGAGGGGTTTAAATTGATAAGAATTATGAAAAAAGATCAAAAGTGCCTATGCAATCCTAATTTTCCCCCTCTTTTGTTATGCCTAGACTCTCCATCAATAGCATACACATGTAATTTGTTGTTAAATTACAATAGTCAACTAATGTTGTTACACCGTAGATAATCATAACTAGATCATAATTAATCTAAATTAATTTTTATTATTATTTAAAGTTAAACCTATAATTATAAACTTTATTGTATAATCTACCTCCAAATATATGTTATCAAAACCCGTATGAACATTACAAGGAATTAACATATCTATCCATAATGAAAAGAAAGGGAGAACGGCTCAAGCAACGTAGGACCAAAGAGAACACAATGAAGTTTCTGAAGAGAACATATATGAACAATAAATTAATTGCAATGAGGCTGAAGGAAGAAGTCAGAAAAGATGGAGACACGAATGACTAACCCTATACCATACCTTGTCACATAAGCAAGAGCTCAATGAGAAAAGAGTTGTTCTTTACAAACTCGGGAGGAGCAGAGAAATAAAAGAGCAACAAGGCCAGCATTTTCACTAATGAGGAAGAAGATCACGATGGAAAGCTCACAACAATGGGATAAAAGGAGAGTGCAGAGTCATAAAACCTGTGACAGCTGAGGCACCAACGAAGATAATGGATAGAGCATAGTGTTTCTAATAGCAGAGGGAGGGAGGGCAAAATCTGTGCAGGGAAACGCTTTCTGCTAGCAGTTTGTGTGAGACAAGGAAGGCCAGACTGGGTTGTTTACATTTTAGTAAAAATAAATGAGTTTTTTTTTTCTTAGAATAAAAGAATACGGTCACCAAAATCATAGTTCTTTATGAAAAAAGTTACAATTATCTCTTTTTAGGCCTCCAACGAGACTTCTCGTTTTGATTGATTCTCTTAGAGTACTTTAAAAAATGGAATAGATCACGACAAACTGGTTCCATATTAGAATTTTTTTTTCTTTTTATGTAGAGGGTCATTTATTGATCTTATTATCATGAAGTACATTTTTTGTTCTTACATCAGTGCCTGAATATCACAGAACGGATATTTCCGAGGAGAAATTTACAGCATACTTCTGGTGGTGTTGGGATATATTACAGGTAATTTTATTTGTTTTGCTTTCAATAAACTTTTTGACATATTCTTTCCATGCCACGTCTTGTTATGGATTTTGCATCATTATCAAGCATCTTGTTCTTTTGAGGTTTTTAAGCATGTTGAAGGCTTCCTATTTAAGTTCAATTGAAGGCTTCCTATTGAAGAGTATCTACCATGCATAACAATCGATATCATTCATTTTTTATATGCTAAGTTAGTCCTCATTGTTCTTTTCTAAGTTATTCCACAATTCTTTTCGGTTTGTTTATCTTGTAGTTTGTTTGTGTGGATAACACATTTTACGCTCTATCTAATGTTAAAAAACCTATCGCATCCCTGAGAACGTATTGCTTTATTGCAAGAGATATTTTATAACTGCCTTCTTCTCTGCTGTGCAGGAGAAAATCAATGATGATGTGCCGATACCAACTTATTTCCGCTTCCTTGCACTGCTTGCATTCAAGATTTTTGTGGCAGAAAACGTAAGTTCTACATAGAATGCTTATGCAAGTAATGTTGGAGGTGAACATAGAAGATTGCTTCAACACTTGTGCACGTCTTCGGATCTTGCTCCTTTGTTCATCTATATATTTTGGTTAATTTTTATATTTTCTACGTAGAAAACATGTAAAAGGCCTTTGCCCTTAATGAAGAATTTTATTTAGCAAAGATATAATGCTTTGCCTTTGTCTTGAATGCTGAATTTTGTTTCAATGCATGAATTTCCAAATGTTATGGATCAGGGTCTATATTATGGATTATCTTGCATTTAAATTGCAGGTGGATGTTGCCATTGTGGAGGTTGGTTTAGGTGGGAAATTTGATGCAACTAATGTGGTATGGGATTACGGATTATGTTATCCAGAAACACTGGAACTTTGTGATTTATGGTGATTCATGATAATGGACGTACTTTTATTCTCACATTCATTTTTTTTTATAATATTATCAGTTTTTTGAAGCTACTAATCTGTCGTATGATTGAATGATTAATTATTTAATCATTTGGGCATTAGAAAAAGAAATGTTGACTTCAATAGCTTTATTCAGATTCGAACACCTATTGTGTGTGGGATTTGTTCTCTTGGATATGATCATATGGAAATACTTGGTAAGCTGTAGTTCCAGATATCTATTATTCATTGATATCATGAAGATGGGAATTATTTATCTTATTTTGCTCTTTTATGGGGTCTGAACACATACATTAAATAGTTATATTGGTGTAAGATCACCTCATTTGTTGTTATGCCATGTTATTATTTAAGCAATTTTACAAATGGCTAAAAGTAATGTACAAGACTGATCTATGATTATAGTTAAACTTTATGTCCAATTCATGATTAGCATGCCATGTTGTTTCATGTTCTTGAGTATTTTATGTTGTTTTTTTATTTATTTTTAATTTTTACTACCTTAATCAGAGTCCATACTGAAGTAGGTGTACCTTATATGTAGTTAGCTTTATTTACTTTGTCTTTGAATTATGTTGATTCGCTTAAGGGCTCATTGATGCATAGAGCCACAGCGTTTACATTGTAGAAACAGCTGGAGACAGAAGTACTTGGATTAATCACCCGGCTAATAGTTTTATGCATAAAACCTTGCCATGCAGCTAATAGTTTGACATCTATACTAGATATGTCTTGTCTCATAATGGTTATCTTTTTTTTTTTTAATTAATTATTTTTAATTTATAATTTTATTTGTTTTTGGTGAAGGAAAGCTTGTAGGACAAGCCAGTCCTAAAAGCTGCATTAAAAATAAAAGTTTTCAAGATTTAGTTACTGCAAAATATCATCAAACCGTAGATGAACAAAAAGGTAGGAGAACAAAATAAGCAAAAGTCAAAAGTCATTAAGAGACAACAATAACAATAAAAAGAAAAACCTTCAATGAAGCAGCATAAATTTGGCCAGGCAAGAATAAAGGTTCTTGAAATTGGTTGGCACCTCCAGGAATTCCATGCAGTTTTCAGCTTCTTAGCCTTTGACCCAGTATAGTTCAAAGATTTATTTAGATCATTCTCTAATCAAAACAAACCCATCTTGTTAGTGGTTGAACATTTTGTTTGTAGGCATCAACGACATTAAGCTAGCAAATTAGACGTAGTCATCATTATTGACAATGGCTGTTCGTTTTCACTGTCTATTAGTTATTTCTTCTATAAGCAGGCAATACTCTGGGAGAAATTGCAGGGGAGAAGGCTGGCATCTTTAAGGTGGTTAATGATGCAGTTAAATGCTGCAGAGATGTTATTTTTGTGCTACAACTAAATTGTGTCTCTCATCTCAAATGACTTTCTTGCTCTGCTTTTCCCCTTTTTTATTTATTGACATAGCAAGGAGTTCCAGCTTACACTGTGTCCCAGCCTGAAGAAGCAATGTCTACTCTAAAGGCTAAAGCATCTCAATTAGGGGTAAGCGCCATTTTAACATATCCATATTTACTTTAGGTTAAGCTATCTTGTATATGGTTAAAACTCAAATTTTAGAGCAACTGTAGAATTCCTAGGCAACGGTATCTAATCTAATCCACTACAGATTTCTCTTCAAGTTGCATCACCATTGGACAGAGGTTTATTGGATGGCCAACAACTTGGACTTGATGGTGAGCATCAGTATATAAATGCAGGCCTCGCCATTTCCATGTCACGCAGCTGGCTGGAGAGAACTGGACATTCAGAAGGCATATTTACTCAAAACACTGTAAGCTTGATCTTAATGGATGAATTTTTGGCTTCAGCATTGAGGAATTTAACAATAATGTTCGACATGGTAATAGAAGAGTCTACCAGAACAGTTTATAAGGGGACTTACGCTGTCCCGTTTACAAGGACGAGCACAAATAGTTCCTGATCCATATTTTAGTACCCAAAGCTCAACACTCGGTCCTGGTGGCTTGGTTTTTTATTTAGATGGAGCACACAGTCCAGAGAGTATGGTAGTGTGTGCAAGATGGTTTTCTAATGCTACCAAAGAAACTGCTCGGTATATATACCACCATGAGCAGCCTGAGAATAGTAGCAGTGCTAGACTGGTAAATCTCATTTTCTTTGATATTTCCATTACCTTGTCTAGATATTCATGCAATATTCTTTGTGGAGGGTTTTTATTTTGTTTAAAGTAAATTTGGCAATTTCTTTTTCTTTGTTATTATATGTTCCCTGGAAACCAGGTGCCGATACTTATATTCAACTGCATGTCAGTCAGAGATCCTCAACTGTTGCTTGCACCACTCATGTCTACTTGTTCATACAATGGTAAATTCTATTTCTTCTTGATATTTGAAGAACACCACTTCAACTCGTGCAAGTAGAGTTCTGTTGTTCAATTACAAACACCCTCCTGATCTTTCTCCCATTAACTGTGAGGCCTGCTAAATGGGCACCTCTACGTTGGAACCTACTACCAGTTCTATTGTTACCATGCTACTATGTGATAAGTTGAACTCTAGCACCATCCCTTGTATTTTGTTCTCTATCATTTAATGCCTCAATATTTTATTTTCTTGTAATTGACTTTAATGATTCACTTTCATCATTGCCATTCAAACTTTTTTCTTTTCTTTGATTTGTTATTCCTTATTTTGTTATTGTCATGGTTTGAAGTTGTCGTTATTTTTGACTTGTATGACTAATCTTTTGCCTTACAGATAAGTAACTAAATTTCCTTTTTGATTAATTTACTTTATAATTTGGGTTGGGATGTGAGATCTGAATGTTCATTGGATGCACTTAAAATTAGATAAACAAGGGTTGCTTAAAGTGTTTATAAGGAATTGCATTACTGGTAGACTAAACATAATATGATGAATGGTTGAGCAAAAATACTTAGTAAAAGTAGAGCTAAAACAGTTTGCAAATCTCGACAGGAGTTAGTTGAGAAAAGGGATTCATATAACCAACGTAAGTGGATAAGCCTAAGGATGATGACTGCGTGTTTTAAGTGCTTATGGATAGTAGCTATAAAAGACAATGCATAGTATTGTGCTTTTTTCAGAAAGCATGGATGAGTTACTGCAAAGGTGAAAAAAAAGGGCTTATGAAGGAGATGGTCAGTTTACCATGTACAGTTATTTACATGCCTACTCAAAAATAAGCCAACCCTGCTCAACTATGCATTGTCTTTTATACAGTTATTACACTTTTTTTTCCTTTTTTGAAGGGGGTTAGCCTAGCAAGCCAACCCTGCTCAACTATCTTTGCATAGTACCATGTCATCTATGCACTTTCATCTTTTGTTGTATTAGTTGTTTTTATTGGATATACTCAACAAGTACTTTGAGAATCTTTTATTTCTATGATAATCCAATCAAAGGGTGAGCCTCAATTATAGTTGGGTTCTCTCATTGTGAGGAGGTCTCAGGTATGCATTACAGAAGTAATCTTCCAAAATGTAAAGATGAACCTGTGTATTTTAATCTCTTCTCTGACCCTATATTAATAGGAGCTTCATGCGTTAGATTGTACCCCACCTGTAATATTTAAAAAAACAATAATGGTTATATGTGGGAGTATTAGCATTGTATTTTCTGATTCTCTAATGAGAATTCCTAAAGGCTTGGAGTGGTCATATTTAGTGATTGTTGTCATTGGTAGATGATTCTTATAATTTGAAATCTTCTACCTTTTTCCCCTGATTTGTTTGTCATTGAATAGAATGCTTATTCCAGATAAAGCAGTTTGAGTTTCAGGAAGCTTCTTTTGCAAGGATATACATGAAAGTACTTTGGAAGTTTTTTAAAGCTAATTAAAAAGAGGAGCTCAGCAAAAAGTGCTCACAAAAAAATGGTAGAAGAGAGCTTACAAAAAAGTGAAAAAAAAGAGCTTCCAGAAAGGAAATGTTAAAGGATAGCTTGTATTGTAAATAACAATTTAAATAAACCACTTAACTTAAACCTGGAGGCTTTCTTTGAATGAACGAATATTTAAATGCCATAGGAGTGTGATGCTTCTCCATCATTCCATTTAGACTTGATTATGATGATTTTGATGTCAAGTTCATCATTATCAATGGTGTCTTCTAGGGTAGGTGCATGTTATGCAAAAACCTGAAAAATGTTAAGTCTTTATCTCTAATTTGGCTTGTTTAGTTTAGTCTGTTGTATATATTGTTCTACTTTAGTTAGAGTTTAATAATAAAAAAAATTAGAATCATACATTTATACTCAATGTCAAAATCTCAGTCATCTCTTGGCATTTGATCCCACGGTCAGGATGAGAATCCGTGGGAGGCTCACCTGGATCACGCCAATATCCTTCTATATTTGGGTAGCTGAATTAAGAAGGATTATATTGAAGCAATTATGTATCAATTAGAAGTTATTTGTTTCTTTATTAAGACATCTTGTATAGATCTATAAATAGGGATAATTTTGTATAATAAGTAGAAGGTATTTTTACCCTTCTTAAATTCTATGAATTCTAACATGGTATCAGAGCCAACGTCCTTCATTGCCGATTGAAGAACGATCCTAGAATTGTCGGAGGAAAAGAAGAAGAAGAATCAATGTTTAAAATTGCGTATTCGGGTATTGAGGCGTTTTTCATTCGTGAGGCGAGGCGTAAGCCTCAAAATCAAAAGATTGCGTAAACATAAAATGATAAATTTTTTATATACTAATGAGTGAATAATATAAAACATAAAAAAGCATAAGATATGAAGTGAAATCAAAATATCCCAATAATAAGATAATTTGAAATATAGTTTAACTCAAAATTCTATCTTTCCCAAATCCCAATATTCTTTTCATTAACATATAATTTCAATTTCCAAAAATAAATAGGAATGACATATCACATAAGAACTCATAAGTCATCAGCACTGTCATCACTAAGGAATTCTTCATTTGAATCATCATTATGATGAACTGTTCTCTCCCCTTCCTCCTCTCATATAAAGTCCAATGTCGGGCATTTACTTCAAGATTTATGTAGGTTTTAATATATATAGCGTGAGGCGTAAGCCTCATGCCAGTGAGGCGAGGCGAGCCTCAAGGCGGGTCTCAACCAAGTTGAGGTGCAAGCCTCATAAAAAGAACTCGAGGCGTAAGCATCGAAGCGTTTTTTACTGGAATTGCGCAAAGGCGGGCCTCAAGGCGAGCCTCATATTGCGCAATTTTAAACCATGAGAAGAATAAATCGGAGCTGCCAGATGCTGCGGATGCTGCTCCGACTCGAACGAATGCAAACAGACGGAGTCGAACAACTAGACACCGCCCGAAGCTGCCTACTGTTCCGGACGAATGCGGCCTGCCCTCAGCTTTCGATCTGGGACGGGATCTGATGGACCGACCGCTCCGCAAACATTAAACCCTGAAGCCTGAGGCTGAAGCCGGAAGTCTCGATCTTTTGCGGAGAAGCTCAAGCCTTGCAGACGGACGAAGCCGTGCGGAACAATTGAAGCCTTGCGAAGACAAAGCTTTCAAAAGGACGGAGCTGTGCCGACGAAGCCAAATACCCGACGAAGCCTACAGGACGGTGTGGGAGTAAACACTCTCGTTTGTTCTTTTTTTCCGGATTCATTCGGGAAAAAGCCACACGAAGCTCTTGGACAGGCGGACAATAGCAATAAGTCTTAAATCAGATTTATGATCTGATTAAGATCTAATATCAGCCTTTATTGCTGATACAAGCAAATCAGCCTTTATTGTTGATCAAATCAACCTTTATTGCTACTATAAATACAGCCTTCATTGCTGGAAACCTGAGGAATACAAAATTCCCACCACCGGCCTTCATTGTTGGAATTCTGAGAAATACAGGTTCCCGCTTCCGGCCTTCATTGCTAGAATTATGAGAAGTACAAGTTCCCACTACCGACCTTCATTGCTAGAATTCTGAGGAATACAAGTTCCCACAATCGGCCTTAATTGTCGGAATTTTGAGGATAGTTTTTCATCATCGGCAATCATTGCTGTCTTTCTATTGTGGTTGATATCCTATCTATAACAAATGCAGCTCTACCTCTTAGCGAGTAATTGCAAGCTGGTCTCCAGCTTGAGGGGGAATGTCAAAATTTCAGTCATCCCTTGCCATTTGATCCCATGGTCAGGATGAGAATCCGTGGGAGGCTCACCTGGATCACGCCAATATCCTTCTATATTTGGGTAGCTGAATTAGGAAGGATTATATTGAGGCAATTATGTATCAATTAGAAGTTAATTATTTCTTTATTAAGACATCTTGTATATATCTATAAAAAGCAATGTTTAAAATTGCGTATTCGGGTATTGAGGCGTTTTCCATTCGTGAGGCGAGGCGTAAGCCTCAAGGCGTTTTGAGGCGTAAGCCTCAAAATCAAAAGATTGCGTAAACATAAAATGATAAATTTTTTATATACTAATGAGTGAATAATATAAAACATAAAAAACCATAAGATATTAAGTGAAATCAAAATATCCCAATAATAAGACAACATGAAATATAGTTCAACTCAAAATTCTATCTTTTCCAAATCCTAGTATTATTTTCATTAACATATAATTCCAATTTCTAAAAATAAATAGCAATGACATATCACATAAGAACTCATAAATCATCAGCACTGTCATCACTAAGGGGTTCTTTATTTGAATCATCATTATGATGAACTGCTCTCTCCCCTTCCTCCTCTCCTATAGAGTCCAATGTCAGGCATTTACTTCAAGATTTATGTAAGTTTTAATATATATAACGTGAGGCGAGGCGGGCTTTAAGCCGGGACTCAACCAAGTTGAGGCGTAAGCCTCATAACAAAAACTCAAGGCGTAAGCATCGAGACGTTTTTTACTGGAATTGCGCAAAGGCGGGCCTCAAGGCGAGCCTCATATTGCGCAATTTTAAACCATGATAAAAAGGGATAATTTTGTATGATAAGTAGAAGATATTTTTACCCTTCTCAAATTCTATGAATTCTAACACTCAATAGTAATCTCCTAATTATGCATATATTTTATTCCCATTGTGAGTTTGATATAAGCATCAGTTTATGAGGCTCCTTGTTCAACGCAACCCAAGGGTACAATGATTTGTCTGCTACCTTATGGTTTGATCTCCTAATATATTTAAGCCGCCCTCAAAAGTTGATAATAATAAAAAATTTACTCATGCTTGATGCATTTCTCTTTGTATGTTTCAAATTCATTGATCTTTTTGGTTGGGCCGTTTGACCAAAATTCAAACCTCAAAGCAAATGCAGTCACTTGTTAGGTTTCTCTCAGATTATGTTTGGGTTAACAAAGCCCATTCACTCTATCACTTCGTATGGGTCTCTGTTAAGAAGTGGCAAGCTCTTCGCTGTGACAGTTTGCCCATCTTATGGGTTGATTACCTTGAGTATGATTTTTCATCATGAGTATTTTTGGTCAAGTTTTTTTGTCTGGGTTCAAATTTCCAAACTAAAATCTACATTCTTATGTTAAGGTAAATGTTCCCTTTGTCATCTGGGTTCAATCTTCTAAATATATATATAGAAAAAGGGGTAGATTCAAATTCCTCCCGTTTTAAGTGTCCCTTTTGGGTCTTAGGATTGGGTTTAGATCATCAAAAAAACCCAGATGCAAAATATTCTAATGATATGCTTGAATGAGAGAAGATACGTTGATCCTATGTTAAGTTAAATTTCCCTTTTGCCATGTGAATCCAGTCTTCCGATCAGATACAAAGAGGAAGTCATCTTCATCTAAATGCCTTCAAATCCCTTCTCCCCATTTATGGGATAAAAGAAGAGGATGAGGATGTGGATGAAAATAAAAAAGAGGTTGCTTGACATGGGGTATTATAGAAGGAAGGAAATAAAGAGGGTTGAAATATATTGTCAATTCAAAATGAAGTTTTATAGAGTCATGGAGTGGACAAACTTGATCGTCATCATAAGAAGAATATTATTTTCAATACTTGAACTCTTCAGTGATATTTGTCATTTTTTTTTTCAAGAAGCGAACAATGGTACTAGACCAACTAAAGAATAGTCATGTGTTTTAGGTGTCTACTTTCACAAGGCCCTTTTTGTACCAAATCAATCTACGTTCAATAACGTTGGCTCTTTTACATCAACACAATCAAATCCTCAGCAAGTTGACTTATCATGGCAAATAACCATCCAAAGGGTTTGGAAAAATACAATCAATGGAAATAAAGGTACATGAAATCAGAAAACAACTTCAATGAACTTCATTTTACTGGTATCACATTCTGTTAAACAACTAATACTGCATAGTTTATTTTAGAAAATTTTACTAAGAATTTTACCATTTTTTTATGTTCTTATTGTCAGGACTGATAGATGACAAAGTAGCAGGTGTAAATGAAGTCTGTAAACAGGGAGAACAAAGAATTACTAGGAATTTTGAGAATAGTGCAATTTTTCCATCCCTTGCATCAGCTATTCAGTGGCTCAGAGAATATGCACAACAAAAACGGCCAATCCGTCTGCAGGTAAATTATCGTATTGGCAAACAACCAAAGATTGATTCATGAAATCCATAAAAATCAAGAGAAATCACTAGATTGTCTACATGTTGACCTTTAAAGTCACATATTCAAATGATGGAAATAGCCTTTCTTCAACGAGGGTGTCCAAGCATCACCATCTACTCCACATAGCTAACACCTTAATGTTCCAGATATTCCATACGAATATATCTTTTTAATTATGAGATGTTATGTTGACTACATGCTATCTTATTAATCATATAATTTCGATTATTCAAGGTGATGTCACCCCCTTCTGGCCTTCTCCATTCTTTATCAAGGGCAATTTCCTTTTCCTATTACACTTTGAGTTTTTAGTTGTCTACTTTGTGCATTCATTTCAAAGTGGCGACAAAGTCTCCCCTTAGATCATTCAGTGTTTCATTTTAGGATTTTTTTTTTCTAGAAAGGATATTATTATTATGATTTGACAATTAAACAGATGTCATTTTTTATGAGTTTTGTCTCTACTTTTGATGTAGGCAAAGGGGGGGTCAACTCAAACCCAAAATAAGTTGGATTTTACTTCCCTTGAGCTTACAAGCTCAATCAATTTGAACTGGAATTTTACCTCATTTATGAGCTGATTTTTAGTTCATTTATTGAACTAAGGGTTAGCTCATTATTAGCTAACATTTTAGTTCATAGTTATCTTTTATTAAATGTACTTTTTATTGTTTTTATATCTTTAATTATGTTTATCCCTTGGAATTCCGAAACCTGCCTTTGGAATTCCAAGAAGTGTTGTTTCCCATGTGTGGCTCCTTGGCTTCCACCATGGGCTAT
This sequence comes from Dendrobium nobile, assembly GCA_022539455.1. NCBI lineage: Eukaryota > Viridiplantae > Streptophyta > Magnoliopsida > Asparagales > Orchidaceae > Dendrobium > Dendrobium nobile. Next base: position 12,594,006 of record CM039723.1, on the reverse strand, counting down.
TGTTTTTTGTGCCTTTGCCCCTTGGATTTCCGGCCGGCTGCTGGTTTTTTTGAACCTGGGAGTTTTCCCGTGGCTGTGGCACCTTGGTTCCGTGCGGCCTCCTTGGCTCTCGCGGCTGCTCCTTCGGTTCTTGGGCTTGAAAAGCATTTGGGTTTTAATGTTTGTGATATTTAGAATTCCTATGTGAATTCATTGTTAGTGTCCTTTTGTATTCCCCTTTCATACCTATAAATATGAGGGGCTTGTAATGTTTGAAATAGTGAATGATATGTGATTTTTGGAAATGTAAACCTGCGGGTTTCATTGGAAAAGCTTGCGAGCTTTGTCCGTCTTCTTTCTCATCCCCTCCGGAAATCTGTTAGGCGGGCCCCTCCGGTCCTTACTTACTCTAGGCGGGCCCCACATGGAGTTAATTCAAGGGTTGGAGGGAAATTTTGAATGGAAAGGGGGGGGGGGGGAAATTTGAATAGAAGGGCTGTTTAGGAATTTTGTATGGGGATGAGAGTTAAAGAGGGGGAAAGGGGGGGAATTAGGGCCTCATCTTGAATTTGAATGAAAAGTTTGAGATCTCATTGTGTGCTTGGGCTCTAGGGTTTGCTAGAGACTTGTGGAGAGTTGTTCTTCCTCTCGAATCGAAGAACGTTGTATCTTTCTTTATTTTCTTGCATCTACTAGTGAAGATCTTGCTTTGTTTCTCTTATTTCCACTGTTTGGTGCAAAAATCTGCTGCGAGGGTGCTGTCAAACTGCTGGGACAGCAGTTTTTCCTCTGTTTTTGTGCTAATCTTGATTAGGTTTGCTTGCGAACTCAAGTATTACCTTAGGGTTACTTGCGAACTCAAGTATTTCCTATCAAATTGGTATCAGAGCGTTGTCTTGGGACTGTTGGAGGCGGAAATCTGAAAATTTCAGCAATTTTTCTTTCCTTCTCAAGAAGTTCTTCTTGTAAAACCGTGGAGGGAAGATGGCCGGAAAGAAGGTTGATGCACTGGAGGGAGAAATAGGCCAACTGAAGGCTGATTTGGAGGAAAGAACCATTGATTTTCACAACCAATTCGCTTCCATTCATGAAAAGATGGAGGGAAGGTTCACTGCTTTGGAGAATATGATGAAGAAGATGCTTGAAGACAAACAAAATCCGGTGACATCGGAAACAAGGGAGGCCACAGGCGGCCATTCAAGAGGAGGAATTCCGAACCCATTAAGGGGGAGGGAGAACCCGGAAGTGGAGATCCTCGAGGGAGATGATGGAATACCTCCTCTAGAACCGCTTTCTAGGGAGGAGATGAGTATGGGCTATGAAAGGAGGGGTGCAGAATTTTTTGGGAGAAGGGACGATGCTTACCACCGTGGTGCTGATTTGGAAAGAAGAAGAGGGGAATGTGATGAAGGGATCGGGTATGATCGTAGGAGGGAAGATCGTGACTACTGGGGAGCACCTCCTCCTAGAGGGATAGGAGGTTATGGAGGAGTTAGGGGACACGGTGGTGACCCGAGAGTGAGAAAATTGAAGATGCCCATCTTTGAGGGCGAAGACGCACATGGCTGGATCTACAAGGTGGAGAGATACTTTACAGTCAATGGGTTGACTGAGGAGGAAAAGTTGACAGCTGCAGGCTTGTGCTTAGAAGGGAAGGCTCTGGCGTGGTATCAATGGCGGGACATGAGGCGACCCATTCGCACCTGGAGGGAGTTCAAGGACTGTCTACTAGAACGCTTCCGAACCAGCAGGGGAGGAGACTTTTATGAGCAATTTTTTGCCTTGACACAGGAAGGGACAGTGGCAGAGTATCGTGATCGGTTCGAGTATTTGGCCAGCAGACTGGATCGGCTCTCAGAGACAGTATTAGAAGGAAACTTTATGAAGGGGCTGAAAGCAGAGATCCGGGCAGCAGTTCGGGTGATGAGGCCACGAGACCTTGGAGAGGCCATGGAGCTAGCTCAGCTGGTGGAGGACCAGAAGCATCTGGAGAAGGGGATTAGGGGAAGCAATTCTGGGGGATCTTACAGGATGACCACTACTTTCTTAGCTTCAAAGGCACCGGCAACAGGGGGGTTGAGGGAAATACCCAAAGAGAGAACTGGAGGGGGAAATTTCAAAAGGCTAACCGAGAAGGAGATACAGGAGAAGAGGGCAAAGGGGTTGTGTTTTAGATGTGATGAGAAATACATGCCAGGGCATAGGTGTAAGGACCGAACTCTTCAGGTTCTCACCGTCTGTGATGACGAGGAAGCTGAGGAGGGAGGTGGAAGTGGATTAGAGATGGAGGATGAGGAGAAACTACATTTGGATCTAGCAGAAGTATCCCTAAATTCTGTGGTGGGATTCACTCCAAATCACACTATGAAAGTGAGGGGAGAGATGGCTGATAGAAAGGTGATAGTGTTGATCGATAGTGGGGCAACCCACAATTTCATCTCCACTCAGATGGTTGACTTGCTGGGGGTGAAACTGGAGGATACAGGCGGCTATGGAGTGATGTTGGGCACAGGAAAGGTAGAAATGGGAAGGGGAGTTTGTAGAGGAGTAGTGCTGATGATTCAGGGGATCCAGGTGAAGGAAGAATTTCTTCCCTTGGAGTTGGGGAGCACTGATGTCATCCTGGGGATGAAATGGCTACAGACCTTAGGGGAGACCAAAGTAAATTGGGGTGCTTTGAGGATGGAGCTAATGGTGGAAGGAAAGAAGATGGTGATCCAAGGCGACGCAGGGCTATCCAGGACCGGCGTGTCTCTCAGATCCATGATCAGAACCATACAGGAGGTGGGAGGTGGATATTTGGTGGAACTGCAGCGCTTGGAGAGGGTCAGTATAGGGGATGAGGGAAGCCTTCCTCTGGCAGTACAACCGCTCATACAACAGTTCAGTGAGGTGTTCCAACCGCCTCAAGGCTTAACCTACCATTGGGGAGTATGCAACCAGTGCTGAACTGCCAACAACATTAAGTGAGGAGATGGAAGTGATCCTAGAACCTCTGGAGCTGAAAGATGTGAGACTTGACCAGGAAGGTAACAAAGAGGTGTTGATCGCATGGAAAGGGCTCCCCGAATTTGATGCTACATGGGAGCCATTTGAAAGAATGAAAGATCAATTTCCTTCATTTCACCTTGAGGACAAGGTGAGTCTTTGGGAGGGGAGTAATGTTAGGCGGGCCCCTCCGGTCCTTACTTACTCTAGGCGGGCCCCACATGGAGTTAATTCAAGGGTTGGAGGGAAATTTTGAATGGAAAGGGGGGGAAATTTGAATAGAAGGGCTGTTTAGGAATTTTGTATGGGGATGAGAGTTAAAGAGGGGGAAAGGGGGGGAATTAGGGCCTCATCTTGAATTTGAATGAAAAGTTTGAGATCTCATTGTGTGCTTGGGCTCTAGGGTTTGCTAGAGACTTGTGGAGAGTTGTTCTTCCTCTCGAATCGAAGAACGTTGTATCTTTCTTTATTTTCTTGCATCTACTAGTGAAGATCTTGCTTTGTTTCTCTTATTTCCACTGTTTGGTGCAAAAATCTGCTGCGAGGGTGCTGTCAAACTGCTGGGACAGCAGTTTTTCCTCTGTTTTTGTGCTAATCTTGATTAGGTTTGCTTGCGAACTCAAGTATTACCTTAGGGTTACTTGCGAACTCAAGTATTTCCTATCAAAATCTTGCGAGCTCTTTCCAACCTTTCGTCTCGGCTTCTAATCTCTTTCGTCTCTCCGCAAGTGCCACTCCATCTGTATCTTTCGTCTCTAAGTAAAGCAGCTTTAGGGTGTCTTTGATTTTTGATTCGAGTTTGTTAGATCGTCATTTGTAGTCTTTTAATTTCTTCTTTTTAGTTTAATTTGAAATGTAAGAGTTTGTTCTTCCTTATCTTAGTCGCATCTTTCGTGAATCAGTGAGTCGTCAGTTTTTTTTAGAGGGCCATTCGTTTGTGTGGGCGAGGGGTATAGGCTCCCTATATTTCTTGCCCCCACCAATTTGGTATCAGAGCAAGTTAGGAAGTCCTAGGATTTGGTCGTCAAATTTTGGTTTGTCAAATTAGTTTGTCAAGTTTTATTTTGTTTTGTCGAGTCAAGTCTTGTCGTTAGTCTTGTCTAAGTTTAAGTTTAGATTATTTTTTCAGTCGGTCAAAAAATGGAAAACAACAAAAAAATTCATGGAAGAAAACGATCATGACAATCCTGATGTCCTACTCCCGTTGGACAGATGGATTTCTACAGAAGGCGATTCTACTGATCCGCTTCAAAACCGTCTATACAAGCTTCAGTATCACATGTTTCTATGTGATCAAAAATTCGAGAATGTGGGCTCCGAAAATTCGGCCCCGGCCTCCGCTCGCTTTTCTTATTCGGCGAGGGAGTTTTAACGAACTAAGTTCCGAGGTAAATTTTGGAAGGCAGATGGGTTTGTAGATAAGACACTACCCAGAGATTTCGCCCTCATTTGGTGAGGACTTTATGATCTGAGTTCTGGTTTCCTATAGGCGCAAGCCCCTATAGTTAATTACCCCTCCCGATAACGAGAGAGAACTTTCGATTAAGGCTAGTCGTCGATCAGATACGTAGAATATACGTGTTATCTGGCATATAGTAGCAGCAATGGGTTTGGAAATTGGGCTTAGATTTGGGTATTTGGAAAGGTTTGAAAATTTGTAATTTGAAGGGTTGAGAGATTGATATTTAAAAATAGAAATTTCACCATCGTACACTTAAAGCGGATGGTGGGGGAATGGATGATAGGCCCGATCAAGATCCCATGGTTCCGTCGTCCCGGGCCATCGTGGTCCCTGGTCTACTTAGTCAGAGGAGGTAGTCGACCCAACCTGACAGAAGGATCCTTGTCGGCAGCCATGGGTTGCTTCGTCCAAGGGTACCTTGTAGACCTGGGGTGAATGTTTGTCTAAGGGGACAAATTTGAATCCACCTTAGCTTACAGAGGGCTTTGTGCCCTATCGATCATATCCTATTGATTCATATCTCAAGGATTTAACGCCATTAAGGAGCGTATTGGCTCTGGCCATAACCGCTATCTGTGGTGCCATTTGGCGGCAAAACCACTCGGTTCAGAGGGCCCCGGGTCATAACCGTTTACCTGCAGTGTCATTTGGCGGCGAAACTGCCGGTTAGAGGACACGTACCACGTCCTTACTGGCAAAAGATTGTTTGAGAATGGATCCTAGTGATATTTTCGACTAGGCATTTGGCTCTTTTGTGAGCTGAAGTAGTTTTTGATTTGTCCGCATCGACAAACAGTTGCGGAGGGCGGATGGATTTTGCTTTAATTGCGTTGATGGATTTATTTCAAATTTAAATATTTTTGAGTTTTTGGGTTTTTGAGATTTTTGTGAAGTTTTCTGGAATTTGGGATTTTTGAGAATTTTCTGGGATTTTTGGATATTTGGAATGGCATTGGAGATTATTTGGCGAACCCCTCCGGTTGAGATAACCAATCAATACGGCCATCATCGGGGTGTTTGGGGTCATTTCTCTTTATGGATTGAACCTTGTCAACTCTGTCGGGCTGTCGACAGAGGATCGGGTTTCGTAGACTTTGTACCCTTGAAAGTGAATTCTTTTGATTTTAGGCATTGAAGGCCTAATATGAATGTATTAAAATAAATATTCTGGTCGCCACGGCCACACATTTATTTATTGGTTCGAACCTTGTCGACTCCTATTAATCCGTATAGGAGGATCGGGTTCGAGCCTGAATTCACTTGTCAACCCGCGCAGCATCCCTAGACGTCATGTGTGTACCAATAACACGCTCGCCGGGGCCCATGCGGGTTGAGAATATATTTATCCCTTTTAGTGTGCCTATGTGTATACAAACTATTTGTGCACGTGCGAGGGGATTCTTGGAATAGACGCCTTCTGTCTGCTTGTACAAGGATTGCAGATCCGGTGGCGTGGCGTAGCAGCTTCTGGATAGAATTGTTTGCTGCTTCGTACAGGTAGACTGTCGTGCACTATTTGTTGATTCTTGTAGGTGGGTCATAGTGCACTAACTAATCTCCTGCCTTGTTCTTATGAGCTCGCACTTGTATTCTTCATGCGTTGTGATTTGATTTTTTTTTATCCTTTCAGTACATCCGCTACTACTGCATCTAGATAGGTAGATGTATTTCTTTACAGACTCAAATTGACTTCAGGATACTGCATTTACTGAAGTCTTTTTGCATCTACCCCTGGGTGGCATGTGATACATACATTTGTCTTCGTAGAGAGCTTGTATATGTTGCAGATCCCCTTTTTTTATGGAAACTAAATTGGATGTATAGGGGTCTCCTACAATAACTCGTAAGAGCTCCTTGATTTCATCATTTGTAGGGTTAGATGCATTTTTTTTTTGTATCTTGATGCAGATTGTAAGTCATAATCACATGTGTTGCACATCGATCTCCAACACTAATAATGAACAACAATTTTTATAACTGACTGCTTAAATACACCTCTATGGATCAAGCTACTATTGGGATGCTTCTTGATCTATCTGTGACCCAACCATAATTCTTTCCTGATTGTTGTTGACTAGGGAGAAGTCACAACATTTAGTGTATGAGATTTATATACATCAAAAAGCATTAGTACTGTCGTTGATCATAGTTATGCATTATCATAGCAAAACAATCTTCCTTACGGTCTTCTTGTTGCTTGCAAAATAGTTGTTCTTAGAAGCCCTTTATTTTCGAAGGTGAATTGCTTGAAGATCTTTGCGTTGTTGCTTGTGAGAGAACCATAAGTCTTTCAATGATCCTTATTTGAACAATGATGATCGTCATTTGGCATGGTTCGAATGCCAATATTCAAGGAGAAATTCCAAGTCAAAACTTAAAATTTATTCAGGTAAGAGTCTTAGCTCATTCTTGAATCATCACTTGCAATTGTTCATTTACATTCATTTGAGTTCTTTTGTGTCAACATTCAAATCAAGCTCTTAATCCAAGCTTGAGTCCAAATTCATTCATAGTTCTCTATTGTTCAAATGTCCACAAGTTTATACATTTCATTTGCATTTCAATTGAAATGATAGTCCCCCAATATTTCATTGGAGATATTGTATCATCATTCAAATGAAGTTCCTTGTTGATATTTTGCCTTAATTATGTTGTTCAAAGTCAAGTCCAAATCAGGTTCCTTTGCAAATTTATGCAAGTTCAAGATGAGTTCAGTTCAGCTTGAGTCCAACTCAAGTCTTACACAAGTCCTCCATGTTCGTTCATATGGCAAGTCTAAGTCCTCACTTGGTTCAAACCAAGTTCATGTTTATTAAGCTTAAGTTATGATTCATTTAGATTTTGAGTTCAATTAAGTAGATTGAATCAAGTCCACAAGTCCAAGTTTTGCTCCAAGTCCTTGTCTGTATTTCAGACAAAATTTCGGCAGCCTCCCGGCGTCTCCCCCGTTAAGGGGAAAAACCAAGAGACCGCCTACCCGCCACGTCAATAAAGACGTGCACGGTTGGTGTTGGTGAGACACCGCGGCAGTTGTATTTTTTGTTTTCTCCCACCACGGCCAATAAAGGCGTGCATGGGGTTTTAAAAAGACATTTTTGAAAGATAACAATTGCTTTCCCCCCGCCCGGGGGTACTTATAAGTTACCCCGCTTCGCCGTACGTGCCGCACCGGGGTTCCATCCTACCACGGCCAATAAAGGCGTGCATAGGACAGTTCTCCAGTTTGCCACGAATATTGAAGTAGGGTTTTGGGTTTAGAAAAAGTTCATACCTCCGCGGGGTTGTAGTGGCTGACACGTGGATCGAGGGGTCACTCGCCTACCTCGTCGTAGGTGTCGCGCCGGTTGCCCCTCCCACCACGCTCAATAAAGGCGTGCATGGGCAGACCACCGACTCGACACGTTGGTCGAGGTAAGAGAGTGGGGGGGAAGCATTTTATTATTCTTTTATTAATTATAATTAACATTAATTAAATAAGATTAATTAAATAATCATTTTTAATTAATCATTTTTTAATTAATTATAATTAATTAAAATAATTAATTAAAATTATTAAAATTAATTAATATAATAAGTTATAATTAATTTATAATTAATTAGAACTTAATTAACATTAATTAACTTAATAAAATATAATTAATTAATATTAACTAATAATAATTAATTTATAAATTCTAATTAATTAAAAATAATAATTGTAATTAAATATATTTAATTAATATAATTATAATTAAGTTATTTATAACAACAATCAAATTAACCCCTTGTTTCGGTGGATTCAAGGGATTTGGCCGAGAAGCATGTGAAAGGGAGCAAAGTTACCTTCACAGCCGGCTGCTCCCGTTCTTGCTTTGGCTCAAAATGTCGTAACTTCCGTTCCTAACAGGAAGGGAAAGTCGTAGAAGGAGCAAAGTCGGAACAGCCAAAGGGGTCGGAGAAGGCGCCGTCGGGCAACGGAGGAGGCGACGGGTTTGCAGCTCCTTGGGCTCGGTCGGCTTCGGTGAGGAAGAAGGTACGGGGATGGGAAACTCTTTCTTCCTCTCTCTCTCTCTCTCCCTCTCACGGGATTCGACCGAAGAGGTGCAGGAGGGGAGATCGGCTTCGGGGTTTTGGCTCGAGGGAAGGAGGAGTTGTGAGCGGAGAAGATCGGGAGATTTCTTTGGCGTTGGAGAGGAGTCGTGAGCGGAGAAGAGGTATCGGGAGAGCAGAGAGCGAACGGGGGAAGAGGAGTCGTGTTCGGCTTCGTTTTATAGAGGCGAACGGGGCTCGATCGAGGAGAGGATCGCAGGATTCGCGCAGGAGTTCCGGGAAATGACGCAAACGGCGCTGTTTTACAGAGGATCGTGCGGGATTTCGGCATGATTTCAGGCGAATTTCACGGATCCGCCGGGTGCAAGGTTTGTACGCGAGATTTTTTTGTTTTATTATTCTGAGGTTAACAGAGAAGTGGAACAGATTTCTGCAAAGGCAATTAGAGAAGGAACAGGAAGAAATTTTGAAGAAATTTGGTGAGAAAATCAAAGAGCTGGATGATCAGTATGCACCTCCTCAAGAGAACCCAAAGCTAACTCATCGGGAGATGAGTTCTCAAGAAGGGGAGTCTAATGTAGGCAAAGGGGGGGTCAACTCAAACCCAAAATAGGTTGGATTTGACTTCCCTTGAGGTTACAAGCTCAATCAATTTGAGCTGAAATTTTAGCTCATTTATGAGCTGATTTTTAGTTCATTTATTGAACTAAGGGTTAGCTCATTATTAGCTAATATTTTAGTTCATAGTTATCTTTTATTCAATGTAATTTTTATTATTTTTATGTCTTTAATTATGTTTGTCCCTTGGAATTCCAAACCGGCCTTTTGAATTCCAAGAAGTGTTGTTTCCCATGTGTAGCTCCTTGGCTTCCACCATGTGCTATTGTTTTTTGTGCCTTTGCCCCATTAAATCTGAAATTTTTTAATAATTAACAGTAAGCCAATGCTTAGTAAGTAAAACATGACTATAAACTACAGTAATTCAAGAAAAAATAAGCAATATACTAGATGTCACATTTCATTTAAAAAAGTTATAAATTGATTTCTTCCTATAAACATAATATTAACATAAACATAAACATAAATCATAAAATCATATCCTTCATATTCATTTTCATTTTCATATCAATATTCGTAACTTTCTCATTTCGTATATATTACAACCGTCACAGGAGCCATTGTCTAGTACCAAATAGGGGTGCAAACGAGTCGAGTTGAGCTCGAGCTAGATAGTGTTCGAGTCGAGCTCGACTTTCAAATACCAAGCTCGAGCTCGAGCTCGAGTCGAGCTCAAAATCCGAGCTCGAGCTTGACTCGTCTCATATTTCAAGCGGCTCGTCGAGCTCCGCTGCAAACTCCATCCCGAGTAGGCTTTTCGAGCTCAGTCGAGCTTCATTTCGAACTCCTTCGTCGTCACGAGCTCGCCATTGGCTCTGCTTGTCCGTCGTCGAGTTTGCAGTCGAGTTCGAAGTCAAGATCCACTGGATTTGATCCTTCAGCGATGTCAAGCTCGCGTTCGTCGTCGAGATCTAGAGCTCGTCGTCTCGGTCGAGTCCCAACTCCCACTGGATCTGATCCTTCCGCCGTCGAGATCCAGAGCTCGTCTTCGCGGTCGATTCCCGACCTCGTCATTGCGTCCACCATCGAGATCCAGAGCTCGACGTCGTGGTCGAGTCCCAACTCCCACTGTATATGATCCTTCCGCCGTCGAGATCCAGAGCTCGTCTTCGCGGTCGAGTCCCAACTCCCGCTGGATCTGACCCTTCCGCCGTCGAGTCCATTGCGGCCGCCGTCGATTCCCAACTCCCAAGCTCGTCGTCGCGTCTGCTGTCGAGATCCAAACTCGAGACTTGATGCCATTTTTTTCCAGCCCAGTCGCACACACGAGCTACTCGTCGAGCCAACGAGCCGAGTCGGAGGTCTGGTCGAGCTCGAGCTCGATAAGCCATTGAGCTCGAAATGGTGTTCGAGCTCGACTCGTGAGCTCGATAAGCTCGACTCGTCGAGCCAGTTATCGAGTCGAGTTCGAACCGGCTCGCGAGTCGGCTTGACTCGTTTGCACCCCTAGTACCAAAAAGTACTCATTTACCATTACCTTTTTCCATAACTTTTACCATTTTAACGTGCACGAGTACATCGTCCCTAGCTAGTACCATAAGGGGCCATCAATTCAGCATGCACATACAAGCATTCTATAATAATCATATCATAATCATTTCATCTCATTTCTATAACATATGAACTTTATGTAATAATGCCATGAAGTATAACATATAAATCGCATGATCAATCATAGGATAAGAATAGCATAATCATGATCTAAAGTAACCATAAAAAAATTTCATAAACATGCTTGACATTCAAAACACATAATTGGAGAGAAAACAAAGATATCACTGTAATAAAGAACCATAAATACTTACAAAAATTAGGAAATTGATTTGATTACTCCACTCGAAAGCCTTCCTTCGAGGTCCACGATTATCACCTATAAGCATTAATTTCTCCTTCAAAATCTTCATAATAAATCTAAATTAAAATATTGTTCTCTTTCTAAACCACCCTAAGTTCTCTCTCTCCCTTTCTCTCTCTCTCTAATTGATCACATAAAGCATGTATATATTCTAAAAAATTCATATTTTAACCAAATTAACCCTTTTACCCTAACCGAATTTAATTTAAACTAATTTCTATTTTCGGATTTAAAATAAATTAAAATTACAAAAATTGCATTTTGTGGGAAAAACCTAATCTATAGCATTAAAAACCTTCCTATGATCATTTGAAACAATACTTCTCAAGAAATTTCTTAAAAATCTATCAATATGAAAAAAACCCTAATTTTTCTAACTCCACATTTTGAAGAAAAAGCCTCATTCCATGCATAAAATTATCTCCTAATCATTCCCTATACATTTCCTAAAGAAAAGAGAAGTTTGTCAAACCCTAAATTCTTCATCTCAAAATATTTAAGAGAAAATAAAGATTTCTAGGTTTAGAAACATACCTTAGCTCCTTAGGCTTTCCCCTACAATTTCTCTCCAAGAACCTCGCCGGAAAACCGCCCTACCACCGTCGCCGAAGCCTCCCGCTGCTCCCTTCCGTCCGCCCCCTTACGTTCGGTTGCGTGCTCCCTTGGTTCGACCGAACAAAACGTGTGAATGAATCGAAGAGGGATCAGCCTCTTCATAACTTAGGGAGTTAGGGAAAATCCAATTACCCAAATGCCCTCACTTAAAACATCCATGCTTTAATAATCACTAGGGGTAATTTAGTTATTAAGAGATTTCTGAAATTTTTATTTTTCAAATTAAACGAAATTAGATATAGGTTTATATATCAATTTGCTTAGAATTTTGCATAGAATTTTATAAAATTATCTTCGTCAAATTCTGATGACTTTGAAAAATCTACTTAAATCTCGTTGCGGCCCATCGAAAAGTGTGCAATGATTAAAATGGTATTTTTTGGGTTTTACAATTCTTCCATCCTAATAAAAATTTCGTCCTCAAAATTTACATACAACATTTAGTTACAATTTAACCAACATCTTCCATTTCAATTAACATAAACTTCAACATTGGAACATAACAAACTAATCATCTGATATATCATAACAAAATAATCCGATTAACCCAAAAATATCTGACATAACATAACAAGATAAACTACTAAATCCAAAACATTTGATTTTATTTAACATTACAAGTCACTAAAAATAGCCAATAAAGCAATCTCAATTATCCTTGTCAACATCCATGGATTCATTAGGCTCATACTGAGTCAAAGTGTAAACTCGCGGTCTAACATTCTGTCTTAATTGATTTTGCACTAAACCTACAACTGATGGTTCTATCATCTTTTGTTTGCCAAAGTTCTCTGTGAAGGTACTTCATTTGATCTCATTTCTCATGAAGTCTTCTGAACCAATGCAGGACAATGTTTTGATGTGTCCAAGCTGATGACACCAATAGCAAGTGTTAGAACCAATCAAACATTCACCCTTATGTAATCTGCCACACTTACTTATAGAAATAGAATTTTTTGAATCATATATCATTCTATTGATCAACAAGAATTTGGCACTTTTACCAACTTTATTTTAAGGAATCTCTAGATCTAGAAATTCATTTCGTACAACTGAACATTTTCAAACTGTTTCTTTTTCAGAACCAAAAAGATTTGTGCCAAAATCACAGATGCCAGCAGTCTGTCTCCCTTTAATGAGTACCCTGGGTGACTACCCTTCTCTTTCAGTAAATATGACTTGATTCTTCACATATCTTTATCTCTAGCACTTTCTTCTCTGTTTGCCTCCCAGTCAAGCATCAAAGGAATGGATAGTGCCACTGTCTGTAGCTCCTCTATACATTTGGACAAAGCATCTGCCGCCTTGTTCTCCACCCCCGGTCTATACTAAATCTTAAAGTCGTACCCTAGCAACTTGGATAGTTACCTTTGATGCTCCTCCGTCACCATCCGCTGTTCCAGCAGGTATTTCTTGCTCCGCTGATCCGTCTTGACAATGAAATGCCTCCCAAGTAGGTAGGGCCGCCACTTCTAGATGGCCAAAACGATGACCATTAATTCTCTCTCATAAATTGATTTTAGCCGGGCTCTAGCAGTTAATATCTGGCTGAAATAGACAATGGGCCTACGACTTTGCATAAGCACTACACCCAGCCCGTACCCGGACGCATTTGTCTCCACAATGAAGGTCTGAGTGAAATCTTGAAAAGCTAGGCTGACACTGTAGTCATCGCCTTCTTCAAGCTCTCAAATATTGATGTGACTTCCTCCCCCCATAGGAACCCGTCCTTCTTCAACTGCTCAGTGAGTGGCCATGCTATGGAGCTGTATCCCTTAGCGAACCTCATGTAATAACATGTCAGTCCTAGAAATCCCCTCAACTCCTTCAAATTTTTCGGCACTAGCCATCTTAGCATTGTTTCAATTTTGGACTGATCTGCTGCTACTTCTTTTGATACCACATGTCGCAAGTACTCTACATTGGCTTGTGCAAAACATCATTTCTTCAAATTAGCCCTCAACTGGTGCTCCTGCAGTACCTCTAACACCATTTTCAAATGCTCCCTGTGCTCCCATGTCTTGATGTAGATCAGGATGTCGTCAAAGAATACCAGTACAAATCGTCTGAGATAAGGTTTGAAAACCTTATTCATAAGGGTCTGGAAAGTAACTGGAGCATTGGTGAGGCCAAATGGCATCACCAGGAACTCATAATGTCCTTTATGAGTTCTAAAGGTCGTCTTGGGTACATCCTCCTTCATTCATATCTGATGGTAACCCGATTTCAAGTCTATTTTTCTGAAGATCATAGTCCCACTCAATTCATGTAGCAGCTCGTCAATGACTGGTATAGGAAACTTGTCAGGTACAGTTTTCTTTTTGAGTGCTATGTAGTTCACACAAAAACGCCAGCTGTCATCCTTCTTTTTTACCAACAGAATGGGGCTAGAGAAGGGACTGATGCTGGGTCTGATGATCTCTGCCTCCAGCTGTCACGACCCAACCCGACCAGGACGGATCCCGCTCGCATCGGGTCGCGGCGGCCAGACAGAACGAAACTGACTGAACTGATTCCAGGATCTGGCTTTGGAATTTGTTTCAGAACTTTCTTCCGAACATTACACACAGAAACAGACACACACAGAACTACTATAAACATCAAATCACAGCGGAACAAATCATCTATCTTCTTCCTCAAAAGAATCATATACAATTACTGTCATGCCCCGAGATCTAACTTGGAAAGAATGTCGATCAAACCAGCCATTTACCAGAGTCATCTATAGTCTCCAATTAATAAAGTCTATAAATAAAAGTCTATAAATTTAAAACATCCATATACAAGTCGATCCATATCTCAAAACATCATATACAATACTCAGGAACTATGCTAAAACCACAGATACTGAAATCTATCCTGTCCTGAGTACAAAAGAATCAAAATCATCAAAAGAACTAAAAACCTGTAGATCCTGATCAACTTCTATCCCCCTGCTCCCGAGCCCTGACCTGAAAAGTAACAACCATATATAATGAGCTTTACAAAGCCCAGCAGGTCACCTACTACCTATAACTGAAATCAAAGCACGGCGATGCTATCAATATGCATGTCAATCAATCAAATTCATATCAGTCAATGGTCAATGAGTCTATGCAATACGGAAATCCATAGTCAATGAAATCAAGTCTATGCAGCGGCGGGCGAATCGATAAATCCATCTCAATCAATACACGTCAATCTCAAAGAAATCCGTACACAATAGAAAATCAATCAATCCGTCCAATCAGTCACTATTATCAAAATCAAATCAATACTATCTAGTCAATAAAATCTATCGGAAAAGCAATACGATAAATCCCAATCTATACTAGCAATGAATCAATGCAGCAAGTAATACGGTGCAGAAACAATAGTATCAATGAGTCTAAAATCAATAATGTCAATGAATCTATAGTGTCATGTCCATAGCATCAATTGAATTAATACAATATCTATACTCAGTAGTATCCATGCTCAATGATCAGTCATTGCTCTGAATCTATCAATGAAATCCGTACAGTAAAAGAAAATCTGTCAATCCAATCCAATTAATAAAGCAGAAATCGATAAAGCAATAAATCTATAAATCCGTATATCAATACAGTAAACATGCATTTTAATACAATAATACTGAACAAGTACAATCAACTGGCTATGTTGCTGTTGTAGAATCCATATTGCTGTTGTAGATATCCATACGTTGGTTTCAATAAAGAGTCGTCACTCTATTGCCCGTCGGCCGCCCGTCGGCATTTCTATAAACCCCTTATGACTCCCATCCATATATCCATAATCGATGTTTAAAGGAAAGTCCGTCGGCCCACCATCCTGTACAGGTCAATCAATCTCCAACCAACGTTCAACCAGGTTCCACTTGTGTTCCAGTATTCAATAGTCAATCAATATTCAATTCAATAATCAATTCAATAATCAATATTAAAGCAATCTAGAACAATCATATCAATATTCATATACATAGCAATGCAATCTATCAATTTCAGACAATTCAGAAATCATACGAAAATCGGGCAGAGTAACAGCAGTCTACCGATTTACACAAAAATCCTACAAAATCACAATTCACCAAATTACAATAGAATGTTCACGAAATGAACAAAATCCAATCGGCCCTGGACGATTTCTCAGGACGATGCTCTCGGGATTCTTGTCGTATCTGATCATCCCCGGCCGATCCAAAATTGGCCTGGACGATCCAGTCCAGAAATCATTCCAGAAAACACTCCAGAAATCAGCTGTTTTCAATGCACTGATCGGCCTGGACGATCTCAATATCGTCCCAGCCGATTCTGGGAGGAAAATCCAATTCAGAGAGGAACAGTAAGGGAACGAGATCTCACAATTACAGCTCATGACTTTTAGACAGAAAGAAAGACAGAACAGAAAAGCCATGACTGTACAAAAATCAAAAGAACAAAATACCTATAACAGATCAGACTCTAAACTTCTATTCCTGGACTTCCTTCCCTTTCCCAGAACCTGAAACCACGCAGAAAACAAGGATGAGCTACAACAGCTCAGCAAGACATCAAACCTCCAATCAAAATCCTCAGAGTCCACATCAAACACAATCAGACAGAAATCCGTACAGAAATCAGAACAGAATCGTATATCAAATCAGAACAGAATTAGAATCGTACAGATCAGATCAAATCAGAACAGAACAGAAATACATCAATCAGAACTGACAGAACATACAAAGAAATTCAGAAATCAGATTAAATCATATCAGCTTAGCATTCATATCAGAACAGACAGAATCGTACGGAAATCAGTATCAAAACAGATCAGAACGGAACAGAAACGTATCAGAATCATAATCATACAGATCAGATCGAATTATATCATACGGAAAGCGAAAATCATAACAATTCAGAACAGATCAAAAGGCATAATAGATTCCCTGACACTGATAGAATCTCAACGGATTCTGGCCCCTTATGCCTCCCTTCCCAGACACTGACAGAATCTCTTGGATTCTGGCCCCTTATGCCTCCCTTTGTGCTCACGGCACCAGAACAGATGTGCTTATAGCACCAGAACAGAATTTATCATCGGATCCGGAACTTGTATTCAGAAACAGATTTCAGAGCTCATTTCAGATTTTTTTCCCTGACACAGACAGGATCTCATAGGATCCTGACCCCTTATAACTCCCTTTTTTATAGCACACAATCATATCAATTCATTTCAGAACAAATCCGGACAATTTCAGAAGTCATACGAAAATCCGGCAGCGTAACGGCAGTATACGAAATTTACACAAAATTTCCTAAAAATCACAAATTACCAAATTATCACAGAATGTTCACAACAACATTGCAAGACTTTTATTCTACTGCCACAACATTTTTAGACATCGTGAAAAATTGCAGTCGAAAGAAAACACCGCGGAATCAAAAATACCCGGTCAAAATTCTCCAGAAAATAATCAAAATGTGCACACTCGGCACCTCAGAAACATATCAAAAGTTACGCGGTAAAAATTGAACCAATCAGAAAATACGGACGAAATTCGCTAACAAAAACGAAATCCGGACAGAAAACTCGTTCAAATTGCACCGTTCTGAAAATTGAGAAAGGCGGAATGTGCCTTACCCTTCGTACAACACTTTCTCGAACAATCTCGTCGGACGAAAACGGCCCGGCGTCGCCCGAAAATCAACTTTTCCAAAATTGCCCTCGACCTTCTCTCTCCTCAAACTGATTTTTATAAAATATCTGATTTTCTCTCTCTTCAAAATGACTTGATTTCAGCTTTAAAATACTCTGATCGGCTCGGCCGATCGCACGATTGTCCTGGACGATCTGACCAATTTCACATCGGCCTAGGACGATTTCTCAGGAAGATAATTAATTTCCATGACGATTTGCTCTCTGACTTGTGCCATGAACTGATCGTCCCGGGACGATACAACATCGGCCCCGGACGATACCTACAAGAAATCATTCCTGTAACTCTGTACAGAATCTGGAGCAGAATTACAACTGATCGTCCCGGGACGATCCAGAATCGGCCCGGTCGATATGAACAAACCTGTTGTTACAATCTCCCCAACTTCAGAAAAATGTCGTCCTCGACATTGCCCGAACAGAACTCAGTCAAAACAAATACGGGTACGACTTCCTCATGTCCGATTCTTTCTCCCAAGTCGCTTCCCGTGCAGTTCGGTGCTTCCACTGCACCTTAACCATTGGAATCTCTTTATTTCTCAACTTGCGCACGTCGTGAGCTAGAATCAACTCGGGTTCTTCCTTATAACTCAGATTCTCCTGAATCTCAATCTCATCAGCAGACACTTTCTTTCCAGAGTCAGATATCCACTTTCTCAAAGTAGATACGTGGAACACATTATGCACATCGGACATCTGATCAGATAGCAACAGTTTATAAGCAGATTTTCCAATCCTCTCAAGGATTTCAAAAGGTCCGTTACACCAGCATCTCTCTAATCAACATTTCTATTTCATCCTTCTGGAACTGATGGTAGTGATAAGGCCGGACACTGATGGACGACACTCCCTTCTTCAATACGATGGCATGCTCCTGCTCCCCTATGGTGGCAATCCCTGAGGTGGCTGAAACACCTCTTGGAACTGCTGAATCAACGGTTGAATGGAGAGGGGTATGTCTCCTCCCTCCAATTCACTCCCTTCAAATTGTGCAACTCTACCAAATACCCTCCGCCTGCCAACTGGATGTCTCTCACCATCGTTTTAAGAGAAACCAGTGATTTGGAAAGCCCCGCATCCCCCTTAATCACTACCTTCCTTCCATCACCATCAACTCCATCGTGAGTGCTCCCCAATTCACTTTGGTGTCTCCCAAAGTTTGCAGCCATTTCATCCCCAGGATGACGTCCGTGCTCCCAAGCTCTTGTGGAAGAAAGTCTTCTCTCACTTGTATCCCCTAGATCGTCAGTCGCACTCCTTTGCAAATCCCCTGGCCTTTCTTCACCTTTCCCGTACCCATCATCACTCCGTAAAAGCCCGTGTCTATCAATCTCAGTCCCAGTTGGTCGACGACCTGGGTGGAAATGAAATTGTGAGTAGCCCCACTATCAATCAACACCACAACCTCCCTATCCTCTATCTCTCCCTTCACCTTCATGGTGTGATTCGTAGTGAATCCTACCACTGAGTTTAGGGAAACCTCAGCCAGATTCAAGTGTAGCTTCTCCTCCATCTCCTCCTCTGTCTCCTCTTCACCTCCCTCCTCAGTTTCCTCTTCATCGCAGACGATGAGAACCTAAAGAGTTCGGTCCTTACACCGATGCCCTGGTGTGTACTTTTCATCGCATCGGAAGTACAACCCCTTAGCCCTCTTCTCCTGCATCTCTTTCTCTGTCAGTTGCTTGAAGTTTCCCCCATTTCCTCCTCATGTCTTCTCCTTGGTGGCCTCTCGACTCCCTCATGTTGCAGAACCTTTAGGTGCGAGATGAGTGGTCGTCATCCTGTACGTGCCTCCGGTACTGCTACTCTTGGCTCCCTTCTCCAAATTCCTTTGATTTTTCACCAGTTGGGCCAACTTCATGGCGTCCCCCAAATCACGGGGCATCAAAACCTTCACTGCTGCTCGGATTTCCGCCTTCAGCCCTTTCGTGAAATTTCCCTCCAATACTGTCTAAGAGTCGCTTCCCTGCTAGCTAAGTGCTCAAACTGCTCCTGGTAATCTGCTACTGATCCCTCCTGTGTCAGAGCAAAGAACTGTTCATAGAAATTTCCTCCCCGATCGGTTTGGAAATGCTATATTATGCAGCCTTCCCTCGCTCTGCCATAGCCCAAACTCCCTTCGAAATCCCCCATTCTTTCTTCAAAATCAGCACCTCGACAGCCATAGTATCCCTCCTGGCGATCTCCATATCCTCCTCTTTCTTCCCTCTGGACAGGCTCTAGACGGGGTCTTCTTCCTTCTCCTTCCACGATCTCCACCTCATCTTCCTCTCTACGGATTTTGGAATTCTTACTTTTTCCTTCCAACCCTTTTGCCACTGAAGCTGCCGTTTGATTTTGAATCTCTAACATTTTCTTCATCATATCTCGGAAGTCGCGACTTGTCTCTCCATGGAAGAAATCCTTTACTCCACTATCGTTTTGATTTGATTCATCTCCACTTCAAGTCTTTCCTCCAAGACATCTACTTTTTTGGCCGCCATCACAAACCTGCGTTTGTAGATTCACAAAAACAGGATTTTGGAGTAAAAAAACAGCAACTTCTTCCTATTTGGAGCGAAAAGCTGCTGCTGGAATCCATCAAAAACAGCCCTCCACCGGTCCCGAGACTTGCTTTGATATCAATTTGATAGGAAATACTTTAGTTCGCAAGTAACCTTAAGGGAATACTTGAGTTCGCAAGCAAACCTATCACTAATTGAAGAGAAAACAGCGAGAATAGAGCAAAATTAGTCCCAAAACAATAGATTGCAATAAACGAACAAAAAAAACCAACACAAAAGCAAGATACAAGTGATCCTCAATTTGAGAGGAGGATCGTCTCTCCTAAATCTCTAGACAAAAGATTCTAGAGCCCAAACACTAAGAAACCCTAATTCTCAATCAATCAAAACATGAAAAACTCCTAATCCCCCACATCCCCTTTAATACAAAAGGTTTCCTAATATATTTTTCCTTCCAACCCTAATCTCCCCACTCCAATTGAATTTTCAATCAATTGGCATAGTGGGGCCCGCCCCATTAGGCGGACCAAGCAAAGGAGGTGGAAGCCTCCGCCTCCTATAGACTAGTGGTTACCTTTGGGCCGGTTGGTTCTGGATCGATTCAGTGTGAACTGGTCTAACAGATTTTTATAACTTTATCTGGGTATGGACCTGAAATAATTTACATTGAGAATTGAGGATTTTTTTTAGATAGAGTTTCCTCTTGTTGAGATTCATTATCAATACGGTCATCATCAGTGTGAAATTAAAACCACTTGAAGTTTTTATGTTCGCAACATGAAAATTTAATTTTTAAAATAGACCTCTCCGGTTGAGAGTTGTTTTCAAAATGACCATCATCAGGATAACATTGAAATCATTTGAAGTATTTATATTTGCAATTAAAATTTGATTTTTGAAATGAATCTCTTTAGTTGAGATTTTATTTCAACATGACCATCGTCGAGTAGTTTGGATATTTTATTTTGTTATCTTGTTGACTCTGGAAACATTCTTGCAAAGGATTTTGTCTTATTTGATCACATTTCATTATAAACCCATGCAGTGTGCTCAGACAAGTTCAGACATTTAGTGTATTTATCGGAGCACATGGAAAAAATTTGATCTTTAAATACTTATGCATAATTTAAATGATGCGCATTTTATGAATTTATAGTGCATTTGCATGCAATACATGTGCATGGTGCGCTTACATGCTTTCCGATGTTGAGTACTTTTTCTCAAGATGAATGAAATTTAAATTCGTTATTTACTTTAACCCATGCAGCATTCTTGGTTTTCAAGTTTATGAGTTTGGTGTATTTGATTAGAGTACGTGTGGGCATTTCAGTTTGAAAGGGGTTTGCAAATTTCAAGATAATTTTTAGCCATGTAAAGTAGTTGTGCATTTTTCAAAATGAGGTATTTTAATTCAACTTGCTTTTAATCCCGCGCGAAATTCTCAGATTTTATATTTGTCGGAGGATTTAGTATATTTGTCAGAGCATTGATTTAGAAGAGGTGATTTTAGTTTAATTATGCTTTTAATTCGGCACAACATTTTCAGACTTTGTATTTGAGCATGCATTTTGTATGTTTGTTGGAGCACATAATGAGAACTTCGACTTTTTTTTTAAAGTAGTGTACATATTTTTTGACACATTTACACAATACCCATGCACATTTTTCATTAGATGGTGCATTCGAATGGTGCATTTACACATTTTTCTATGAAATTGCGCACTTTTTTGTGTGCCTATGTGATGTGCTTGAATGCTTCACATTGCATTTCTATAGCATATTTGCACACTTTTGCGTTCATATCATTCACATTGTGAGTTTTTGCGTTTATATATTTTTAGTTGAGTACTCCTGTTTGCAAATCATTTTTTAATTTGTTATTTTTAGATCCCCTGTTCACTGAAAAATTTGGTAGTCTCGTAGCCTATTCCCCTCGTAGGAGGCGTTATCAGGACTGCTAGGCTTGCCCACCACGCTTAAAAAAAAATGATTGTTGGTGTTATGTGATATCACTGCTGGGGTCTTGCACTCTGAAAAATGCTCATTTGGTCTTCATCGCGTGCATGAGCAAAAAGATAGATTTTCCATGCCACATTTGAGTGCCACATTTGAATAACACGTGTACTTATTTCGAATTTCTCTGCAATGTTAGAACAATGAAGACGAGCACATAGATTTAAGCAGTAAGAAAGCCATCCCAAATGAAGCCTAAATGGCCCTAAGCAAGAACAAATGATGGGGATGAATTCATATAACCCAATTCAAATAATAAAGATAATACTCATGAAAGCAATGGCGTCATGAATCTTCTTCAAAATCTCCAACCTGGCATTAATATAAGGCTTTGAACTCAACAAAGATTTTAGACACTGCAGGTGTCATGCAATTGACTGGCACTTTATTTGGCTCATTTCAGGTTCTTGTGACTGGCTCCCTGCACCTCGTAGGAGATGCTTTAAGATTGATCAAGAAATGAACTTTTATATGAATTTCAACTCATCTTGTCCCCCCTCCCCACTAGATTTTTATGTGAAGTTCTCTCCCTGATGCCTTTTAAGAACTTACTGCATGCTACATATATATTATCTTTATTCTCCAACAAGCAATCATTTATTGAACTGTTGGTTTAAATGCTCTGGAACATTCGAGAATCCTTCTTATGGTTTTGGTTGCTGCTTCACATCAACATCTAGAATGCCTTATTTTTTGTGGGATCAGAACTCTGTGAAGTCAATTTCTTTTGATTACTTTAAAGCAGACGATTCTTCTAGAATGAATTCATTGCTTCTCATCATTTTGAACATCGTGTTGTTTCCTGCAAGTTTCCAAGTCGAATAGACCACCCTTTATTAATATTTTTTTTCATCTAAGATGAGTTTGCTACGGAATCTTAATGATGGTTAGTATTGCTCTCTCTCTCTCTCTATATATATGCAGATTTTTTTTTACTATTATTGTATGAATTAGAAATAATAAGGCTTTGGATATCCTTAATGTGTAAGGATAGTTGGCGAAAAAAGACATCAATTCTTCGTCCTTTGAGAGAGATGGCCGTTTCACAAAGGTTTTATTTAGGATATTTTTCTTACTATTTTTTAAAATAGATTTTAGTATTAAATTTTTTAGTTTAGAAAACAATAATAAAGCCGTTCCAAATGAAGTCTAATCAGCCCACCCTAATCACTTAACTGATACTATAGAAAATCAATTATTTAGGGGATGGTTGTGATTATTTTATTTTTTTAAAACTTTTTTTTATTTTATGTTTTGAGTTAGAATAAACTATATTTAATATTTAAAATTTTTGCTATTTTTATTTTTATTAAATATTAAATAAGTTAATTGCTGATGGGATAGCAACGGTGGCAGCGGCGGCGCCCTGCAATAATAGTTCTTTAAAAATTTTTAAAAACTTCAGTTTTTTGACTATTTAAAAATAAATTCATTAATCAAAAGTGTGAAAGATTGCATTAAATATTATTCGGATAAAGTTTAATTAATCTTAATTTGTGTGTTGAATTCATTAAATGAGTTATTTGAATTCAAGCATATATTCATGATTTGTCTCTATAAATGATTATTTAAGTTTTAAAATTATATGTCAATGATTGTAAAATATTTTAATTAATTAATGTTATCAATTTGTTATGTTCTGAAGTCTAAGATGAAGATATCCATGAACTATGCATTTATCCTTTATATAAGTAGTAATTTTATGCTGCTCATAAAATAAAGGTGTTTTGTTAATTAAATAGTTTTACTTATTACCTCTCATATCTTGCACTTTTACTTTGGAACAATTATTACGTCCTCCGACCGGACATAGAGGAGCGTCCCGTCGGAGGCCAAATCGCGCCAAAAAACGAGAAATACCGAGCAATACCAAACAATAACGAGGAATACCATCACGTGAAGATTCAATATCGAGTTATACTGAGCTATTCCGTGCAATACTGAGTTATACAAAAGTTGTACCGAGTTTTTCCTTGAAAAAACTCGGTATTGCTTGGGATAGCTCGGTATAAATCGGTATTGGTCTTCACAGAGCGGTATTCCTCATTATTATCAAATAATACCTAGCAATACCGAGCAAATACCGAGTTTTTTTGCGGGATTTTGCCTCCGACCGGACGTTTCTCTACGTCCTTACACGGGACTTAATAAAAGTTCCTTACTTTGGATGCTTGAATCAATAATATACATTCATAATTATTGTACTTAACATCTTCTCTTGCTATTTTCTCTAGTTGACCACTATTGTTGAATTAAACATTAATAATATTCATTATATTAGAAATTATGTTAAATAATAAAGCTTCCAAAGTTTTTATAAAAAAATATTAAAGCTAGTTGAAATTAGTGTATAAAATTATGAATGGAATATGCTGATTTAAGTTCATTCATAAAATATGCCTGTAGCCTATAACTATAATGTATGCAAGTTGTAGTATATTTTTGAATAAAAGTGTCGATCATTAAAATAATTTTGAGCATTCTTTTGCACAAAAAGTATAAAAGCTAGAATAACATTTTCTTGACTTTTAATTTATTAAACTCTCAAAGTACCAATTCTGTAAATTTCAATGCTATCTTACTATTACAAATTTGAACTCTATAGTTACAAGACAAACAAAATTTGCATGTTTTTTATTGGAATATTTAGATCAATTACAGTAAACTTTCGCACACATCATACGGAAGCTGCGAACTTGAAACCTCTTAGTTGATAGCAAAATTTTCCAATCAACAGATCAATATGAGCTACGTCTAATTTTGCAAGTAAAGTTATTCATTTTTATTGTCTTTAAATGCCCAAACATCTGAACACTTAAACTAAAACTTTGCATTAAATTGTAAATAGTGGATGTCGGCGAGTTATGATGAGCCTACTACAATAGCAAGGGATATGCGCAATGAGCTTGTGAAGCTAGCATGCGCCTCAAGGTTTGATGGATTGGGGTAATTAGGGCTATATTTCGGGAGAAATTATTCTGTGCGGGCTCCGGATGTAGCTCTATGTCTGGAATCCAATTAAATTAGACACATGTATTTCTTAAAACCAGACGACCCGACGTAGACCAGTTATGAAAATTTTAAAATCGCGGCAGCCCGCTCATTTTTTATGTTTTTAAAAAAGAAACTCGCAAAAGCTCTCAAATATTTAGTGTTTTTGCTGAATAAAACTTTTGGTGCTTGAGGAAAAAAAAGATAAATTGGCAATGAGGATGGAGATTGGTTTGCAGTACTTCACATTCTCTGCAGAGCCATTGGAAAAGAAGAAAAAACTTAATAGTAAGATGTATTTTACTTACCTAATAATTTCTTTTCAATGTCTATTATGAGGCAATACAAGTTTTGTCTAGCTTAATTTTTCAATAGAGAAATATGTAGTAAATTTAAATACAATATAATTGTGTTCATCTTCAAAGCATATCAAGTTCTCAAAGAAGCCCAAATACTTTAACAAGGAATTTATAAACTAGGCAACAATGTTTTATGTGATTTTTTGTGATATTTGACACTCATTCAATTAGAATGCATTCTTAAAAAATTGATATTTCGAATGTCATGAAAGTGCATGCTTCTATAAATCATCTATGTAAAATTTTATTTAAAATGATAATTTTTTGAAAGTTTATTTATTCTCTCAGATGTAATTATTATCATTTTTTCTTTTTTTGTTTATGTAATGTTTTGTTCATTTTGATGCTTTGTACCGCTGTGCATCGTCGTGAATTGATGTGTACTGTTGTGTATTGTTGCTATATACTATTGTGTATTGCTGTGTACTGCTATATATTGCTGTTACATACTGTTGTATACTGCATGAATTTTTTAGTAGCAATACACAACAACAACATACAACAATACAAAATAATACACAACAATATATAATAATATATTTTAAAATTATTTATATAAGTGTTATATGATATTCTTAAGATGAATTTTTTTTGAACTAATCTACCTCTCTTGCCTGCCCCAATTAGGTTATCATTGAGTTGAGATATGTTCAAGCCAGCTTTTATTTGAACTTGAATTTAATTTGATTAATTGATCAAGTTTAATCTTTTACAAGTTGGTTTATTTATTTGGAAAGAACAAATACTTTTAATTAGTTTATGCAAAATTATAAAATGAATAATAAATTAGAATAATAATAAAATTTAATTGATATAAAATTAGATGTATTTTTTAATATTTTAAATAACTTTTAATTTAAATTTAATAAATATTTTTAATGAGTAGACCAGAATTAATTCAAATTTAATTAATTAGATGAGGGGCCGTGAGACTTGACTTGAGGAAATTCATGTGTCGCGCATTTTATCTGGATAAGCCAAAAAGGCATAAAAGGAAGGGAATCGCGTACAACATCTAAGCGAGTTCAGGTTCTCTCTTCCGTAGTCGTGCGAATCCCTGTACGCTACATTTCAAGCGATTTCTCGATCTCTCTTGCTGCGGCCACGACTTATATCTGTGGGTAAGCTGCTCGTCTTCTCGTTGGGTCTCTTGCCGAGGTGCTCTAGGTTTCCGGTGATGGCAAGTGGTGGCGGCTGTTTCCGCGGAGGGAGGGTGGTGGGGGACTACATGATCGGCCGGCAGATTGGCTCTGGATCTTTCTCGGTTGTGTGGCTTGCGCGGCACCGTGTGAACGGCGCGGAGGTGGCGGTGAAAGAGATCGTCATGGACACGCTCAGTAAGAAGCTGAGAGAAAGCCTCCTTTCTGAGATCGTAATCCTCAAGCACATTAAACACCCCAACATCATCGCATTGCACGACATCATTGAGGCATGTTACCGTCCTTCGTGCATCTCCTGTTTCTTCGTGCGGCTCTTTGCCTCTTTGAGCTTACCCCGGTTTTCGTGCTTATTATAAGTTAATTCGCGAGAATTTGTGCTGAAGTCGGGTGAAACGCAGCTCTTAATCACGCGTGTGAAATGAGAAGATGATTGAGAAATCCGTGCTTGAGGAAGATATAAATTTCTGTGAAATGCAGCATAGCCGTTATTGGGATAGCCGATGTCATTTTCTTACCGTAGCAAATCTTGTTGTATATGAGGCCTTAAATTATTGCTGATGTCGTTAGGTCTGGTGCCTTGATTAGGTCGAAGAAGAACAAAGAAAACAATTGTAGGACACCCGAAATAGCTGAATTGTAATCAACTCTACTAAGAGGCGAGTTTGGTAGAAATGGCACTGGAGATAGGGTTAATGCCAAGACTTGGAAGCTTTGTTTGTTCAATTGAAACTGGTGGAAAGTGATAGCAATTGAGTCCTCATGTAGATGTTCTGGATTTCTTTCAAGTGAATGAAGCAAGAAAATACTGATCATGAGAAAAAAATTTCATATTCTGAATTCATTTTATGTAGAAAAATGTCGTATTGTTGATTCACTAATGCGGTGCTTATATTATGTTTGGTTGGATTCAAAGTAGTTACAAATTGAAGACATAGAATGTCCTATTTTGTTGTGAGGTTAGTGCGTTCCTTTTATTGTTGATTCACTTGCTACCACAAATTTTGCCACATTTATTTTTCAGGGATTAGTTTAATTGCAACACATTTCTTCGAAGGAGTCACACTACTTTATAGACTTTTTGTGATAGCAAGTTCTTAAATATAAATTAGTCAACTGTCCAATCATTAGTGCCATTTTGTGTTCTCAAATTTTGTACATAATTTGCTATCTTGTTTTTTCTATTTCAGGCTTATGGTAGGGTTTATCTTATATTGGAATACTGCAGAGGTGGTGACCTAGCACGGTATATACAAAAACAAGGAAAGGTTCCAGAAGCAACAGCAAAGCACTTTATGCAACAACTAGGTTTGATGAGTGCATTAATTGTACATCATAGTTTTTTCATTCTGTTATAAGTTTCCTTCTAGTCATGAAATACTTTTGTGTTTTTACTTATGTATATTTGCTTTTGCATTCTTTCCAACTTGTTGAGCAGCTAGTGGTTTGTATGTTCTTCGTGAAAATAATCTTGTTCATCGAGATTTGAAGCCTCAGGTATGTAGCATATTGTGAGTTCTTAAAACATTCATCTTTTAGTTTTCATCCTTAATGGTCTTCTCCTACTTGTGTGTTGCAGGACATCTTAGGGTCTAGAATTTGTTAATGGGACTTTATGATGTAATGCACCAAAATCACGTGCATGTTAATCACACACACATAATCAAATTTACAATTCATAGACTATCAATTTGAGGAAGTTTTATCTCTTTTGATGAAAATTAGACAAACACAAACTTTGTCCCTAATGATAATTTAATGATCCTCCAAATTAAAATTTACTATCGAGATTCAAGATTAATAAAACCACTTAGATGTTTAGAAATCAAACTACAATCATAATTCCAAATTATATGAGTTGTGTCTAAATTCAATAATGCATGCAAACTAGTAATTAAAATATAGAATAGAAGAGATTAAGGAAAGAAATCACCAAAGTGTTAATTTAGGCCTCATGTTCGTATGAGGAGTTAGTTTCTTCTAGAATTTTATAATTACCACTTCCATAATCTGGAAAGATCCACGTCCAACCAACACTCAAAGAAGGATGAAACAAAAAACTTGAGAAATATTTATTGGAAAGCTATTCTTGACATGTCTAAGATATTGCTTATTTATCATAAAAAACTTCCAAATTCAACACCCTCTTGCCATCCATAAGTCATAGATAAGCTACTAAAGAATTGTAGCCAGCTATAGTATTGACCTCATATCACATTAGAAGGAGATGCAATTCACGCTGGCTATAGGAGCCAAACAACTATCCTGCTCGAACTTGTGCCACGCCTTTTAGGAGCAATCAATCATATTCAAATACATTTGCAAAAAGGTTGCAATCAATGAATTGAAGGACTCTAGCTTTCACGAAGTGAACTAAAGGTCTCCTTTTTTTTATCAAATAGTAAAACAACTGTAGTGAACCAAGCAGTAAACCATTGAACAAATAATTAAGCATAGATGAACCAAACTAAGTGTCAAAACCAACACAATGAACCATCGATTGGACACACAGAACCAAACCAGAGTATATGACAACCAATTCATTATAGGGAATCCTCATAGGTTTGTTTTCAATGAACAAAAGCATAAATTGGAAAAACTAAGAAAATAGAATCAATTAAAACAAAACTATTGCTTAAATTATAAATCTCAACTCACATTTTTTTGGATGAGTATAAACTTTAACATTTACATTAAATATGCCTTATTTGAAAACATTGGCTTTGACGAATTGAGCATTTGATAATCATCAAGCATTTGGGCATAATTATTGGGCTTCATGTATAGGAATTCATGAATCATCATATGTAGGTTTATCATGACAATGCATAAGATATATGCATTATCTCCCATCAGTAGTGGACCTAGTCTTTATCATTTAATATTGCTTTTGGGACAAGTTGTTTTGAGCTTTATTGTAAAGTGTTTAGGTGTCTTACCAATGAGGAAAAGGAAAAAAAAGTAAAAAATTCAAGTCATTTGTGACTAGTTTGTGGAATGCAGTCAAATTATATATACATTAATGACAAATACTAAAATTTTAAAGAAATTTGTTTTATAAATTATTCATCCCAATGCATTGTATCATTTTGATATAGCCTTGTCTTTCTAGTATTTAATTTCTTGAAGCATCCTATACGAAACTTTTCAGCATTTAGTCGTATCATTATTTATATAACCTAATTTTAATTCTGCACAACTCATTCACATCAACAGAGATATAATTTTCATAATTAATTGTTGATTCTACACAGACCTGTGGGATTTATTTTGATTATTTGTGCTAATATTAATATTGATCTCTTGCTCTTTCTCTATCTCCCTTTCTATTTTCATTTGTACCATTTGTGATCTTGTTTTCCTGACTTCTTCCAAACATTGATCTTGACGTGATCTAATTTGCTATTGTTATAATTGTGAGTGAGCCATGTTCCAACAAGCATTCGAGTAATAGAAATTGTATATAGACCGGTTATTCTAGAAAACTATAAGAGCAAGCCCATAGCTAGAAATCTTATTTGGTACCTGATATCATGGATGTTTCCTTCTACTCAATAATATCTTTGAGAATGTGAACCAAAATATGTGCCTATGGGATAATTCAAGTGGTATGTCTCTGCTAAGTTCAGGTTCTTCAAAATCAGAAAAACCAATTACTTTAGTGATATTTAAAGATTCAAACTTCACATCATAACTTGTACAATCTACAGATTTTGGAATTATTCTCTCTCTCTCTCTCTCTCTCTCTCTCTCTCTCTCTATATATATATATATATATATATATATATATATGCGCACGTGCGTTGAAATCTGCTGAAAAACAAAAACTTGTAATTGGTATCAGTGGGAGCGTAATTGGGGTCTTTCGCTGAAGCGTTCTAAATCATTAGATGTTACAAAAAAAGGTTGGAGCATGAGCATGCTTGCATTGCCATTTATCTAAGTGGTCTAATGTTATGATTATTATATGACAGAATCTACTCCTCTCATCATCCAATGAAAATTCTGTGCTGAAAATTGCAGATTTTGGCTTTGCAAGGTGAGACGTGTCTATATTTTTTTATATCGTTATTTTTTAAATG
The DNA here is from genome assembly GCA_022539455.1 of Dendrobium nobile. Lineage (NCBI taxonomy): Eukaryota > Viridiplantae > Streptophyta > Magnoliopsida > Asparagales > Orchidaceae > Dendrobium > Dendrobium nobile. The sequence continues at coordinate 12,563,681 of CM039723.1, read as the reverse complement.
TAATTTTTCATCTTATTCCCATTGGACCGAGTCTTATAATTTGATATTTTGGCATAGAAATTTCAAATTTTGCATTATTTTCATGTTGTTTATTCTTGATTTACTGTTATTTGCACTGAGCTTTTCCTTTCTTTATCTGTTATTTTGCATTCAGACACTAGATGAACTCGTCTTATTTTCCCTATAAACATGTGAAGTCTTTGCAAAATCCTTCAATCAACATGTTTAGGTCAATTGGATGCTTGGACATTTCTATAAACAATAAAGTTTTACCATCTATTTAATTCACTTTTGAAGTGAACCTGGGGTACATTTTATTCTTTAGTTAAGCGAGTTTATTCTTAAGCTGGTTTCTCTGCATAGTGTAATATCCTTTTGTAGTATGTACTGCTTTAAAGCTAAGGGTAATTCTCCTGGCAGGTCTTTGCAACCTCGTGGCCTAGCTGAAACTTTATGTGGTTCTCCTCTATATATGGCTCCAGAAATAATGCAGCTTAAAAAATATGATGCAAAGGTGACACCATTGATCCATTCTCATAAGGTTTTTGTCAAAATCCTTCTCAAGTTAGTCTATTTCTTACTGTTGGATGTACAGGCAGATCTCTGGAGTGTCGGTACAATTTTATTTCAGCTAGTGGTAGGCAAGACTCCTTTTACTGGTAGCACTCAATTACAGGTATAATTGCTTGATTTTCACTGGCACAAAAATAACCATATAATGCTGATAAAATATTTTTCTTTTTTTATCAGCTGCTGCAAAATATAATAAAATCAAATGATGTTCATTTTCCACCAGAAAGCAATTTGAGCCATGAGTGCATTCATTTATGCAAGAAGTTACTACGCCAAAATCCAGGTACCTCTTATATTATAATCACTTCAATGATCTTTGTATAACTTGAATAATACTTGATATGACATAATGACAGTAGAAAATTCATTTAATGAATCACAGATTTTGATGTAAGTTTAGATTTCAAATTACCCAAATATTTGTGTCAAAATTTTAGGAATTGATTTTGAGATTATTTGAATTCCATTATGAACTACTTATAGTTGAAGTAGTGCATTCAACAAGATGTATCCAACAATACAACAAATGCTTGAATTTAAGTTCAAATAAGCCTAAATCAAACACTCATATGTAAAGTTGAAACTATTTGAGAGAGGGGTGGAGGGGGGTTTCAAATGTACGTTGAATTTGGCGTCCTTATAATCTAAATGAGCATATTGACAAGATAAATTTGGCAAGTTCAATGTCACTCAATCCAAAATTCACTAAGGCACTTATATGATAAAAATACATGTAATGGTGATATGTAATTTATTAAAATTATCTAACAAAATGATGGAAATAGTTGGGACACTCCTGAAATATATAAATAGGTCAAGTTTCTAAGCATTCATAAAATATTTTTAGTAGAAAAAATTGAGATTGTAGTGAATTATAAACTTTGTTTGCCATCGATGTCTAAAGCTAATCAAGCCTATGCCTACCATAATTCATTTCCCATCGTTGCCATGGTCCGCCATTGCCATCACCCACTGTTGGCCATTGACTAACATGGATATTTGCCACCGTCTAACATCCGTTAACACTAATGTTCGATGCCCTCCTTAGATCAACTAACCCTTTTTTAGCAGGATTGATCTAACAGTCTATTTCCACTTAACTTTCGGTGTTCTTCATTGAACATTGCTAGAAACATTCCAATGACCAACCCTTTTCTTCCAACGCCCAGTTTCTTGATCGCTTGGGCTCCCCTCCTATTAGGAGAGAAAGCAATTCAACCACCTGCTGCCAAATGACTTCTGATTTTCCTCATTGATTGTTGCCAAACATCAGTCAATTTTTTGATACATACTTAAACTCTTAAAAAATTCACAAAATACATTGTTTGCCAACCCAACGAATTAATCTTTCATAGATTGCCAAATTATGATGCATGGACACGGTGAAACAGACACAACACGACACTGTTTGGCGTTGAAAGTTTAAAAAAGATGTTTTGAAAAGGATAATTTTCTTTGGAATTTTTGATTTTAAAATTTCAGTCTCAAAGTCGAACTGATGTAGAACGAAAAAGGAGGTTTTTTTTTTTTACTTTAGAAAGGTTTGTATGACTAGGTGTACAACAGAAATTGCTGGACAGCAATTTGCTGTGGTAAATACATCAATTATTAGGCTTCTAATTGCTGAAGATTGACTGGTGTTCAGCTGGGAAGGCAGCAGGGATGAAGCCTTGAATGTCTGGAATTTGTATTTGGCGGTGTGTTAAATGTAGTGGCTGAATTTGAGGGAGGAGTCCAACCAGCAGGGAATTACGGTGGCTGAGAGTGAACGTCAATTCCAGGAAAAAAAAGGGGAAGCATTAAATGAGGTATCAACGTGGGATTTTCACCCACTACAGATTTTGAAAACTTAATTAAAGGTTTTGGCTTTAAAACTTTTTAGATGAGGGAATTCAATTCCTTGCATCCGTGGAGATGTAAATAAATTAGGGAAATAGAATAGGAAATAAATTCCATGGAATTAAGTGAGTTACGGGAGATGTAAATTAAGGCAAATTGTTTTGGACATTGGAATTAGGAAAGCATGGTATTAAATCCAATTTGAATTGAAAGTTCAAATTGATCCTTTTGAATATTTTGGCTGGAGCAAATAGGGAGGACAGGAAATAAATATGAGTGAATGCCAAGGTAGAGGTGAATTAATCCTGAAATTAATTTCAGGATTTGAATGAAAACGGGGGGAAATTAATTTGAAGATTGATTTCAAATTAAGATGCCATTAATGCCTCAATTGGGGAATTGATGGGAGGAACACCAATTAGGAAAGATCCCAAATTGTCATGAATTTTCCCTCTTAATTTTGCCAACCCAAATTGGAAAGAGGCATGGCCAAGGGAGAATGAGGGGGTGAGGTGGCCGGCGGATTGTGAAAAGGTGGCCGGCGGGATGGTGAAGAGGTGGCCGGTGGCTTGGGTGGAGGATGGGGATGTCGACAAGGAGAAAATGAAAAGATAACGAAAAGAATAAAACCACGAACCCGGCCGTCTCCAAGGTTGGTGGGTGATACGATTTCTCTCTCCAAGGGATCTCAATTCACGAGCCCAGACCCATCCTGCGGCTGGTGAAACTCTCGATTTCTCTCATAGAAATCTCACTCTCGTCCTCTCTCAAGAAAAACACAAGTGTGGAAAACAATTTTTCATATCAATCAACCATCTCTTACAATAGCTTAAGACCCTTATTTATAGGCCATAACATGAGACAAAATAGAAAATTACAAAAATGCCCCTTGGGCCAAAACACTCACATAAACTATCCTAGGGGTAAAATAGGAAATACATAAAACAAGAGCTAAAATTCAGAAAATAATACATAAATGAAAATTTAAATAATGCCTGTCGATTTACGACGCCGCCTGTGATAGATGCGCCAAATCTTCGTATTGATGTCCGCATCATTCTCCCCAGGTGGGAGAATACTTGACTCCGTCGAGTAAGTATCACAGCTGCTCATGTTCTTGAGAGAGATTTTTAAAGCGTCCACCAATTGTGGAGCAAAAGATTTTTTTGTAATGATATAATCGGGTCCGATGCAAGCTTGACCATTGTTAGATGGAGCAATTTTTGATGGCTTTAGGACAACAACATTACCAGCTGCAATAGCTCCTATGATAGGATCAATAGCGAGTACTTCCTCTTCATTAGCCTCCTTGTCAATCAATCCATCTTCTTCTTCATGTTCTTCTTTGATCACCTTAGGTTCCTCTTTGATTTGCACAGTGATTGGGAGATTGAAAACTTCATTAGCCTCCATCCATTTGTCCACTCTATCCCTTATCTTTCTGTCTCTTAGTGCCATTTTTCTATCCTTTGATGAAGGGGATCTTGAAGAGGTGTAGAGCGATGGGTCCGTCCTACCTTGCTCTAGGTTATCGAACCGTTTGATTGTTTGACGGTGGAGGTCGGCTAAGTCCGCTTGAGTCTCCTTGAGATGTTGACTAATGGCGGCCACTTGACCTACCATCCAGTCTAGAGTCCTTCCAAGTCGATCCGAGTCCATGCTCTGATACCAAACTGATGTAGAACGAAAAAGGAGATTTTTTTTTTTATTTTTTTTTACTTTAGAAAAGTTTGTATGACAAGGCGTACAACAGAAATTGCTGGACAGCAATTTGCTGTAGTAAATACATCAATTATTAGGCTTCTAATTGCTGAAGATTGACTGGTGTTCAGCTGGGAAGGCAGCAGGGATGAAGCCTTGAATGTCTGGAATTTGTATTTGGCAGTGTGTTAAATGTAGTGGCTGAATTTGAGGGAGGAGTCCAGCCAGCAGGGAATTACGGTGGCTGAAAGTGAACGCCAATTCCAGAAAAAAAGGGGAAGCATTAAATGAGGTATCAATGTGGGATTTTCACCCACTACAGATTTTGGAAACTTAATTAAAGGTTTTGGCTTTAAAACTTTTTAGATGAGGGAATTCAATTCCTTGCATCCGTGGAGATGTAAATAAATTAGGGAAATAGAATAGGAAATAAATTCCATGGAATTAAGTGAGTTACGGGAGATGTAAATTAAGGCAAATTGATTTGGATATTGGAATTAGGAAAGCATGGTATTAAATCCAATTTGAATTGAAAGTTCAAATTGATCCTTTTGAATATTTTGGCTGGAGCAAATAGGGAGGACAGGAAATAAATATGAGTGAATGCCAAGGTAGAGGTGAATTAATCTTGAAATTCATTTCAGGATTTGAATGAAAACGGGGGGAAATTAATTTGAAGATTGATTTCAAATTAAGATGCCATTAATGCCTTAATTGGGGAATTGATAGGAGGAACACCAATTAGGAAAGATTTCAAATTTGAAATTTGAAATCCCAAATTGTCATGAATTTTCCCTCTTAATTTTGCCAACCCAAATTGGAAAGAGGCATGGCCAAGGGAGAATGAGGGGGTGAGGTGGCCGGCGGATTGTGAAAAGATGGCCGGCGGGATGGTGAAGAGGTGGCCGGTGGCTTGGGTGGAGGATGGGGATGTCGACAAGGAGAAAATGAAAAGATAACGAAAAGAATAAAACCACGAACCCGGCCGTCTCCAAGGTTGGTGGGTGATACGATTTCTCTCTCCAAGAGATCTCAATTCACGAGCTCGGACCCATCCTGCGGCTGGTGAAACTCTCGATTTCTCTCATAGAAATCTCACTCTCGTCCTCTCTCAAGAAAAACACAAGTGTGGAAAACAATTTTTCATATCAATCAACCATCTCTTACAATAGCTTAAGACCCTTATTTATAGGCCATAACATGAGAAAAAATAGAAAATTACAAAAATGCCCCTTGGGCCAAAACACTCACATAACTATCCTAGGGGTAAAATAGGAAATACATAAAACAAGAGCTAAAATTCAGAAAATAATACATAAATGAAAATTTAAATAATGGCTGTCGATTTACGACGCCGCCTGTGATAGATGCGCCAAATCTTCGTATTGATGTCCGCATCACGAACACTTCATTATGAACGATATATTACCCCGGGAGGCAAAGATATCATTCCTTAATGAGTTTATATAATGAAGCTGAAAATTTCACTTCGATTGTAATAACCAAATTCGAGGAAGAACTACAAGCCTAAGGGGTCAAAATATGGTTATATCTTTATTAAGGTATAAAGAAATTTAGTTTTAGTTCAAATATTAATTTATTAAAGTTTATTTTAAAATGTATTTTATGGTTTGATTGATTACTATCTTTGCTGTTCACTAGGGTCGTGAAGTTTATTTCACCTTTCTTGGGGCTAAGCTAATAATATCGTAGCCCAAGTTATCCTGTAGTAACCGATGTAAATTAGTTGACTTGATTGATATTGAGTTAAGGGTTGATAAATCTTAAATCGATTGATTGATTACTAGTTTGAATAATTAAAATGGAATTTTGAATTTTAAATGAATTATTGAGTTTTGGAATGCAGTGAATTAAGGATCAAAAATTGATTTTTTAAATTAGAGTGAATTTTAAAGTTTTAGTATTTTTCCTTAATAATAGACATTGAGATGAGTAATAAGACGGTAAGTTTGCTAAATTTGAAATTTTATATATTAAGTTAATTTTTTTTTTAGTTTTGACTTGTTTTGAACTACGATTAATCGAAAAGTTGATTTTTTTTAGTTTGATTGAATTTTGGAGGTTTGATATTTTTAGAAAATAGTATTTTTTAAGTTGAGTTGAATGACATTGAGTTTGATCAAATTGGAATTTTTTAGAATTAATTATGAATTTTTAAAGTTTGGATATCTTATTAATTTTTAAAATTGTTTATTTAGAAATGATGTGGGGATTTTGATCCAAATCAATCCCAAACTCCTTGAATTCATCACTAAAGGTCAGAAATGACCTAAGGGGACAATTCCAAGTGTCCAAGGATTTTTTTGAAAATTTAAAAAAAAATTTTAAAGGTTGATTTTCATTGAAAATTAGATTAAGGTTGTAATTGAAGTTGTTTGATAAGGTTTTTAATTTTCATGGATGGCTGATTCAATTTTGATCAATTTGATATGTTATATATGAATTTTTAGGATTTAATTTGAATTAATTATAATTTAATTAAGGCTCTAGGCCAAATCTATGGGTGATTTTGGGTTCCCTAGTTGGTGGACCAAATGGGCTCCATTTCTAGTGAAACTTGGGCCATGAGTTCACCTGACCTCAAGGCCCAAGCTCATTGACTTTGGGCTTAAATTGAATCCTCTAATGTGGTTAACCAAACCACCTAAGGTACCATAGGGTTACCTTAAAAAAATTATAACTCACTACCTAGAGGAAGGGGGAGGATTCACAATTGACACAAAAAAACACAACCTAATTCTCATTTGATAGATCATTATGTCAATTTAAACTTAGGGGATCAAACCATGACCCATAAGTTTAAATTGAATCAAACAAATAAAGGGGAGAAAATTTGGACATGTCAAAGACATGCCCAAATTCAATTCTCCAAAATCTTAGGTTGTGGTGAGTTCAATTTTAGGAGAAATGCTTGAAATACCCCTAGGATAACTACTGGAATTAATTAAGTTGCATGCAAGTTCACAACTTGATATCATAGGGTTTTTAAAGATCTCCTTGAGATCTTTCCAATGAGCCTAAGAACACTTAATTTGGTCAAGTAGATTGGTTAAGTAGGATGGATGACTGCCAAGTGGAGGGGTCATCTCTGAGCCTCATGAGGTTGACGCCAGTGAGCTCAGGCTCTGAATGCCTTTGGACAAAGCTCGAGATGGAAGGGACCACTGGAGCTCTAATCTTCTTGCTTCGGCCGCTGGTAGCCACTAGTTGGGTCAGGATGAAGTGGAAAGTTTGCTAGAGGTTGGGTGAGCTCAATTGGGTAGAAGGCAGCCCAATTCAACAATGGGGTTTGGGTTGACCCAAACCTGAAAGGTTGGGTGCAATTTGGGTAAAGCTTGGTCATGGGATTGATGTGGGAGGTGCATTGGGTCAAGGGCTACCTAATGCAAGTGTCAATTGGGTCTGGTCTGGTCTGTGGTTAGAAATGGCTCAGGTCAAAGTGGTCAAAACCACTTTGGCTTAGCCCAAGTGTTGACCTAAGTCAACCCAAGGGTTCGACTGGCTAGGGTAGGTGTGTTGGAGCTAGGGCCACCCAATGGAGGTATTGGTTTGGCTAGGTGGAGCCTAGGTTCGAAAATGACTCAACCCTTAGTGGTTTTGATCACTTTGGCCTAGCCTTATTCCCAACCTAAGTTGACGCAAGGGCTAGGTCAGCTAGGATAGATGCGTTGGGTCATGGGGGACTCAATGACGCCATTGGTTTGATCCAATTTGGCTCATGGGAGATCTCTCTTTGGACATTTGGGTCAAGCCAAGGGGTTAACTCAAGTGAGCCCAAGGCTTGGGCCTTCAAGATGGATCTCCTAAGGACCCAATGGATCATCCCATGGGTTTGGCAAGGCCTTGCTAAAGAATTTGAAAGAGATAAAGGTGTATGTAAGCTTGGTCAAACTTGATTGACTTAGTCAACTAAGTTAACGTAGGGTCAAGGGTTGGGTGCACAGAGTTTGGATTGACCATTTGAGTCTAATGGAAGCGGTTCCAGGTGCTAAAGAGTTGATTTGGGTTGAAATGTAATTTTTAAAAGTTTAAGGGGAGTTTGGTCAACCATAGTTGACTTGGTGAACTAGGTGAAACCAAGGGTTGAGTTTGAGCTCAACAAGTTTGAATTGATCAATGGAGACCAATAAAGGTGGTCCCATGCCAAGAAAAATTCATTTGGATTGGGTGTTTAAACCCTTAAGAGATATTTTGATCAACCATGATTGACTTGGTCAATAAGGTCAAATTAAAGGCTAGGTTTGAGCTTAATGTATTCCTAATGATGTTTAGGATGCATTAAAAGAGGTTTCAAGATTTGATATGATTTGTGCTTTGGTGAAAAATCCATAAATGCTCTTAAAGGAAATTTTGGTCATTTTGACCCTAGTCAATTATGGGTTAAATTGGGTATAGCAAAGTGCAGTTTACTGGTCAATATGTCATATTAGAAGCTATGGGCATGATTAAGGGTTTTGGGGAAGATACCAAAGTCAATTTCTACTAAATAGTAAGTCTAGTGACATAAGCTGTAAATATTTGGAGATTTTATAGCATTTGGAAATCCAGTCAATTTTTGGGGTTAGAAATGTTAGATTGAGCTCAAATTTGGATTGTTGACTCTAGGGACATGCTTAATTAAAATGCAATTGATAGACCCTAAATAAGAAGCCATTTGTCCGGGTCTCAAGGTGACAGAAAAATCACCTAGAAAGGGTTTTATGACTTGGTTCCCTAACCCTGAGATTTGGTTTGGAATCCTGGATTTGGATTGGATTTTTTGGACGGGAATGGTTGATTTTAAAATACCCACATCAATGACAATCAAATGAATGATTGAGATTGATTGTATATGATTTGAAAGTTAATTGAAGGCTGGGCTAGAATTTGGAGTTGAGAATTGGACTGGAAATTGTATGGGAAAATCATGGTTTAAAATTGCGCAATAAGAGGCGCGCCTTAGCGCAATTTCGCCTCTTTAAGCCTCAAAGCTCATGCAATGAATTCAGGATTTGAGGCGTATGCCTCAAGTTTACTGAGGCGTGCGTCGCCTCACGGTTGAGAGGCGTCCACCTCTAAAAATTAAAAAAAAGCTAATGTACATGCTCCGTACTGCTAGGTATCGCTAGGTTATGCTCGGTATCTTTCCATACAAATAACTTACGAACTTTAAAAACAACCTAAACTTTGAAATTACTCTTACAATAAAAATTTATTCCGGGGGAACTCCGCCTGGGGGCAGCGCCCCTTTGGACCCTCGGCAGACCCGTATATTGTTGTATTCATGTTGTCTTATTATTGTGATATTTTGATTTCTCTTCATATCTTGTGCATTTTTATGTTTTATATATTATTTACTCATTAGTATATACAAAGTTTACCATTTTATGTTTACACAATTTTTTGATTTTGAGTCTTACGCCTCAAAACGCATTGAGGCTTACGACTTGCCTCCCGATTGCCCAATTTTAAACATTGGGGATAATAGACTTGGATTTTATTAAATGGATTGGAATTTGATTGGGGACCTACATGATTGACAGTGAACACCTAGCAATTATCACGTCACTAGAAGGGAGCTCAGGTTGGCCATAGTGACCTCATACAGAAATAATATCAACAGACATCGTCACTAGATACATTAATTATTAAAAATATAGGACAACAACACGGATTGAACTCGATATTATAGTTTTTATATCTTAAAAATAATGTATAAAAATTGAATAACTAGAATATTAAGAATAGTTGAAAAATAATAAATTATTTACTTAAGATTTATACTTATAATGATTAATATTAGGATGTCGATTGTCAGACGTCGATGTCATATTTCAAATACCAAGAGGGGAGGTTGCAATATTGTCAAGACTTAGGCATCGATGTTGATTTTGAGATGATTTTGAAACATATGGATGTTGCGAAGAAGTTGGGTGACGTTGTTATAATGACATAGATGCTATTGTGAAACCTTAGTCGCGATCCGCCATAGAGAAATAAAGATGAGAATGTGTGGGGAATGAAGTATTGAGTGTTGGAAATTGATTTGAGACTATTGAGAGGAAATAAAAAAAATTATTTTTTATTTTAACACTGTCATTGTCAAGTCCCAAGTCTTGGATAAGAAAAGTGGAGGGTTGCGTAAGATAGCCGACAATCAGCGTAAAACTTGTCAAATAATCATGACATGAATCCTTTAATACATTATGTTAATGCTAGGACATTTCCTAGAAGTGATGTACTATATGTCATGAATACAATGAGAAGTGTGCATGGGCCGCTTCATCGGCGCCTTGGTACAGTGTTAAATAGACAAGGGTTCCCACATCATGGACGGATGTGGACAAAGAAGCTAGTTTATTAAACTATAATTCAGATTGGATCTTGGAATGTATGTTCTTTTACCGAAAAATTAATGGAATTAATTGATATTATGATTCAACAAAGGTGGATGAGATATTTTGCTAAACTTTTTAATGAAGAATGTGAAAATACGATTGACTTTAGTGACTTTACCACCCTAAATGAAAATAAAATTTTTGTTTTTATCGACGCATAAGTAAAATCGAAGTTAGAGAGGCTTTGAAGAAAATTAACTGTGGAAAAGCTGTTGGACCTGATGATATTCCAATAGAGTTGTGTAAATGCTTATGCTTAGGAGATGGAGTTTTTTGGCTTACTAAACTTTTTAATACTGTTTTGAAGACTAAAAAGATGCATGATCAGTGGAGAATGAGTGTGTTAATTCCCATTTTTAAAAATAAAGGTGATGCACAGGAGTGTGTGAATTATAGAGGAATTAAGTTAATATGTCATACTTTAAAACTTTGGGAGCCAGTTATGGAGCATAGGTTGCGGCGTGATACTAATGTTTCTCAAAATCAATTTGGATTCAGGCCGGGTAGGTCTATTATGGAAGCCATATATTTATTGAGAGGTTTGATGGAGAAATATAAAGAGAATAAGGAGGATCTACATATGATATTTATTGATTTAGGGAAAGCATATGATAAAGCTTAAGTCCATATCTTTTTGCTTTAGTCATGGATGTTCTCACTAGACATTTGCAAGAGGATGTACCTTGATGTATGTTTTTTGCTGATGACATTCTTCTTGTTGATAAGACTTGAGAGGGAGTTGAAGGTAAAATTGAATTATGGAGGTCAACTTTAGAGTCTAAAGGTTTTCACTTGAGTAGATCTAAAACCGAATATATGGTATGTAATTTTAGTAGCAATAGACCTAGTGAGGGGATTGTGACTTTGGACGATCAAGTCATTAATAAGAGTACTCATTTTAGATATCTTGGATCTATTGTTTAGAGTGATGGTGAAATTGATGGGGATATTATCATCAGAATTCAAGTTGGATGGTTGAAGTGGAGGAATGCATCGGGCTTATTGTGCGATAGAAAAGTCCCCTCAAACTTAAGGGAAAATTCTATAAGATGGTTGTGAGACCTGCAATGCTTTATAGTGTCGAATGTTGGCCATTAAAAAAGAAGCATAATACTAAGTGTTGCAGAGATGAGCATGCTTAGGTGGATGAGTGGCTTATCCCTTAGAGATAGGATACGAAATGAGCATATACGTGTAAAGGTTGGAGTAGCTCCAATGGAAGATAAGATTAGAGAGAGTTGCCTTAGATAGTTTGGTCACATTAAATAGATGCATTTCGATGACCCGGTTAGGAAGTTGAGGTATTATATTTGACTTATGTTAAGAAAGGTAGAGGTAGGCCTAAAAAGACTTGGTTAGAAAATATTAGAAATGATCTTTCTTTATTAGATTTAAATGGAAATTTGACTTTTAACCGAACACAATGGCGAAAAAGGATTCATGTAGCCGACCCAACATAGTGGGACAAAGGCTTGTTGTTGTAATTGATATTATGATTCATAGGAAGATAAATATTTTATGCATTCGGGAAACTAAATCGGCTAGAGAGAAGACTAAAGAGATTAATAATTTAGGATTTAAACTTTGATATTCTGGTAGAAGTACTAGAAATGGTATGTGCGATTATAGATAAGAGTTTTAATGATATTATTATAAAAATTGATAAAATTGGAGATATAATTATTGCTTTGAAAATTATTATTGATGTTAAGATTATTAATATTATAAGTGCTTATGCTCATGAAGTAGGTTTGGATGTGTTTAAAATTAAAATTTTGGAATGTCTTGGCAAAATTAATTCAAAAGATTCTTCTTGAAGAAAAAGTTTTATTTGAGAAGATTTAAATAGACATGTTGGTAGAGAGAGAATTTTAAAAGTATTATGGTGGCTATGGGTTTGGAGTGATTAATGAAAGTAGTAAGATTATATTAGATTTTGCTTTAGCTTATGATTTTGTAATTGCTAATACCTTATTTAAGAAAAGAGATGAGCATCTCATCACTTATAAGAATGGATATAAAAAAATTCAGATTGTAAAGTTATTCCGAGTAAAATTTTATGTACCCAATATCGCTTATTAGTTTTGGATTTTAAGATGCATGGGTAAAATATGAAAAAAATAATAAAATAGTGTTCTAAGATTAGATAGAGATTTTTAAAAAATATTAGCAAAAATATTTTTGAGAGTAGGATTCAAGATCTTAAGATTTTGTCTATGCACGAGAAAGCGAATATTATGTGACATAAAGTAGCTAGTAATATTCAGATTGTTGCAAAGGATGTACTTGGAGTTTCAAAAGTAAAAGCTCTTAATAATAAAAATAGTTGGTGATGGAATCAAAATGTGCAAGAAAATATAAAAAATATGAAGCTTTGTTATAATAATTGGTTTAGATATAAAAACTCTGAAAATTGGAAAAGATATAAAGTTGCCAAGAGTCTAAGAAAGTAATCTGTGATGCAAAGACTTTAGCTTTTAATGATTTATAATTTTATATAGTAGATTAGATACTAAAGAGGGCGAAATGTATATGTATAAGCTAGCCAAACAAAGAGATATGAGTAATAAAGATTTAGTTCAAGTGCATTAAGGATGAAGATCAAAAAGTTTTTTTAGAAGAGGATATTTAACAAAGATGCATGAGATATTTTGCTAAGCTTTTCAATGAAGATTGTGAGAATGCAATTAATTTAGTGACCTTAGCACTCTAAATGAAAATATAAATTTTTATTTTTATTGGCGTATTAGCAAAACTGAAGTTTGAGAGGCTTTAAAGAAAATGAAGTGTGGAAAATCTTGTGGACTTGATGATATTTCAATAGAAGTATGGAAATGCTTAGGAGATGAAGGAATTTCTTGGCTTACTAAATTTTTTAATATTATTTTGAAGGCTAAAAGATGCCATATGAGTGGAGAATGAGTGTGTTAATTCTTATTTTTAAGAATAAAGGTGATGCACAAAATTGTTGAATTGTAGATGAATTAAGTTGATGTATCATACTTTAAAACTTTGGGAGAGAGTTATACAGTATAAGTTATGACGTGTTAATAATATTTCTCAAAGTCAATTTGGATTCATGCCAGGTAGGTCTACTAAGGAAGCTATTCATTTATTGAGAGGGTTGATGGAGATGTTTAGAGAGACTAAGGAGGATCTACATATGATATTTATTGATTTAGAGAAAGCATATGATAAAGTTCCAAGAGAAGTGCTATGGAGAGTTTTAGAAAAGAAAGAGGTTAATAACTCTTATATTCAAGTCATTAGGGATATGCATGCAAGAGCTATTATTTGTGTTCAAACACAGATGGTTTGACCAAGTATTCTTCTATTTCAATTGGATTACATCAATGATTAGCCTTAAGCCCTTATCTTTTTGCTTAGTCATGGATGTTCTCACTAGACATTTGCAAGAGGATGTATCATGGTGTATTCTTTTTGCTGATGATATTCTTCTTATTTGTATGACTTGAGAGGGAGTTGAAGGTAAACTCGAATTATGGAGGTCAATCTTAAAGTCTAAAGGTTTTCGTTTGAGTAGATCTAAAATCGAATACATGGAGTGTAATTTTAGTAATAATAGATATAGTTTGAGCGATCAAGCCATTGATAAGTGTACTCATTTTAGATATCTTGGGTCTATTGTTCAGAGTGATGGTGAAATAGATGGGAATATTATTAGTAGAATTCAAGTTGGATGGTTGAAGTGGAGGAATGCTTCAGGTTTGTTGTGTGATAGAAAAGTACCATTTAATCTTAAGGGAGAATTTTATAAGATGGTGATGAGATTTGCAATGCTTTATGGTGCAAAATATTGGCCATTAAAAGAGAAACATAATATTAAGTTAAGTGTTGTTGAGATGAGGATGCTTAGGTCGATGAGTAGACTTACTCTTAGAGACATGATACGAAACGAGCGTAAACGAGCGTATCCGGGAAAAGGTTGGAGTTGTTCTAGTGACAGATAAGATTAGAGATAGTCGCCTTAGATGGTTTGTCATGTAAAACGTCGGCCTTTCGATGACCTTGTTAGGAGAGTAGATGCATTGTATTTGACCTATGTTGAGAAAGGTGGAAGTAGACCTAAAAAGATTTGGTTATAAAATATTAGAAATGACATTTCTTTATTGATTTAAATGAGAATTTGACTCTTAATAGGACACAATGGAGAAAAAGGATTCATATAGCCGACCCCATGTAGTGGGATAAAGGCCTGATGTTGTTGTTGTATAAATAAAATTTTGAAATAAAAGAAATTATATTCAAAAAGTTTTTCATAAAATATTTAAGATATGCATGTCTAATTTATTTTTGATACTTTTTTAATTGGACACGTCTTCGACATGTCCGATACGTGTCAGAGGATTGTTGGACGTGTATCGTATCTGATGTGTCAGACACTACATACCTCTTCGAAGAGAAGTGTCGGTGCATCATAATTGCCAATTTAGTCCACTACATGTTTTGAGAAAAATACGAATTCTTAAGATCCAAATATTCTTTTAGTACTTAGAAATAATTTAGTGCATGAGGACATGTTCAAACTCAATAAATATATTTTCCTTGTCAGACATTTAAAGAACGATGCAAACGTACAACATGTCAAATATAAATTACGAAAATATTTAGTAAATGATGCGAAAAAAAAATCTTTTTGTATGATTTACGTAGAGATTATTTTTCAAAATGCAAATTTACAAGTCATCAAAATTACGCCCACACTTTCATCACCATTTTGCATAATCTTTGTCAGGTCATTCATCGTGACATTCTCTAGATTTGCATATGAGTCCCCGGATGCCCTATATGGTCGGACCTTCAATGTAAGCCCAAATGCTATGTTATACAGTTATAGTAGTCATAGTTATTGTAAGAAGTTTCAGATAAATCATTACTTAACACGTTGCCCCTCCAACTCTTTAACAATAATCTCAAATATTCCGTCACAGCTCTCAAAAGCATAGTCCGGATTTCAAGATGATACTTCGAGAACCTCGAATGTTGCTCTAAATGCTGATTTGACTTGCACTATAAGTTGATATTCCTGCAATCTGAAGTTAGGGCATCACTAGCAATGGTAAATGCAATGGCATGGACCTCCATTTTGATTCCATTAGATTTTTCCTAAAAGATATACAACCAAGAATGGCTAAATTTAGATAAAATAAAAAGAAGCTTAAGATAACTTTTCACCCCCAATCTAAACACTTCTTCCTTCACCTTGTGGCTTCCACGAAAGTGGGGAAGTTCTGCCATGTTGATTGTCAATCGTTGATATGAAATAAATATAAAGGATCAGAAGATAAACATTCAAAAAACCCATGAAATTATAGATCAAGGAATATATTTTTTTCCCGGCGACGTCAAGCATGAGAAAAAATTCTCTCATTTGCTTGACTAAATATATAATACAATGCAAGAATTGCTGACCAACAACCAGTCTAAAATTTTTCTGAAAAATAACTTTGAGAAAAATTCTAAAAAATTTTGTGGAGAATTTTCATATAAAGGTAATCATCGATGAAGGATTTTAGCTTTTTTTATGAACGTACTATTCATAACAAGTTTTAAAACTTTGCAATCAACAAAAGGGACATTCGATAGTCACCATTTTGGAATTTTTTCTCCTACCAAATGATAGTATTTTGGCATGAAAAAGAAAAAGGTTTAAAATTGCGTAAATAAGCCTCGAGGCGGTTTTCGTCCGTGAGGCGAGGCTTAAGCCTCGAGGCGGTCTGAGGCGTAAGCCTCACGGACGCAGAATTACGTAAATGAGAATTTAAGGGTTTTAGCAGGTAAATAATAGCAATATTCTATCTTACAATAAAAACATCTAAATGATATATGAAAATAGTGGAAAGTAAGAAAATAGATGTAATAAAATCATGTCCCAAAGTATAAAATTACAAAATATTAGTTTAACAAAACTCCCAAAGTACAAAGAACCTCTGTTTAAAATTGCGCAATGAGAGGCGCGCCTTGAGGCGCGCCTTTGCGCAATTTTAAACAGAGGTTCTTTGTACTTTGGGAGTTTTGTTAAACTAATATTTTGTGATTTTATACTTTGGGACATGATTTTATTGCATCTATTTTAAAGGCGCGCCTTTGCGCAATTTGACCCAAAAACGCCTCGAGGCTTACGCAATTCTTCTCCTGGCAGAGGCGTACGCCTCACCTGGTCTGAGGCGCGCCTCAGAGGCGCAATTGCGCAATTCTGGGTGAGGCGTACGCCTCATAGAACCGGCCCCAACCACTTAAAATGAAGCCTTTTCTCCCCTTAATCCCGCACGGCTTCCAGGTTATCTCGAAATTTTCCTTCCCGTAGCCTGTGTTCGCGAAACAAAGGGGTTCCCGCATGGTCGGCTTCCCTTCCCGCCGCCTCTCTCCGGCGAACTTGAAGTGTCCGATCGCCCTCTAGGAGTACTTCACAATCGATTTTAGGTTTTTTTTTTATAGTTTAGGGCTAGATTTTTCAAGTGAAAGAAAATATAGGGTTTTTGATTATTTTTTTGTGTGTTTTTGGATTTTTGCTTTAGGAAACATGGTTAGAGGCAAAGAAAAGACGAATACGTCATTGCGGCATGATTTTATTGCATCTATTTTCTTACTTTTCATTATTTTCATATATCATTTAGATGTTTTTATTGTATGATAGAATCTAGCTATTATTTACCTACTAAAACCCTTAAATTCTTATTTACGCAATTCTGTGTCCGTGAGGCTTACGCCTCACACCGCCTCGAGGTTTACGCCTCACCTCACGGACGAAAACCGCCTCGAGGCTTAATTACGCAATTTTAAACCTTGCAAAGAACATATAAAATCCAATCATATCCCATCACTAAATGGGTCTTCAAGGGAATCTTCTTCTCCAATTGTATCTATGAATGTCATATTTTCATCATCTTCAATATGACTCACTTTTCTCTTCCCTGTTCAATAAGAATGATCATTAATTCATTATCATGTTAATTGCTCACTTGATATAAATATAATGCAATAACATCTAAGAAGTTGTGGAATACTTTTACTTGATTTTTGTGCTGCAGAGCTAGTGAATGTATGTTGTGTGGTACTAGTGGATGTGCCCACTTGATCTGCTTCGCCCCTCAAGACATCCACACTTAGATCCTCTAGTTGTAAGTCTAATAATGACAAATCTGTCTCATCATCTATAAACCACTCATTATCAGATGACACATCATCACACACCAACGAATTCTCATCATCCTTCAACCTCTTATTCCTCAACCTCCTATATCTTAACCTCCTGTTGTGTATAATATATACATGGGAGTTCATTCTGAGTGTTCATAGTCAATTTTTTCTCTTTGTTTGCACTTGACTATATGTACTCTAGTTTTGCTCACACCTAGAAGAGAACAAGTGAGGCCCAAAACTCTTACATCAAAACTCTGTAACTTAGGGGTGGAATCACCAAATTTGATCCACCATTCAACTGTTTTCAAGAAGAAAAATGCTTATCAGAACTGAATAAAATTTCTTGCATTTACAAAAATAACTATACCTGGAAACCGTTTGGCAATCGTTGATTTTGCTGCATGTAGACCAAAAAAACCCTCTTTATTCCGAAATAGAACAAGTTGTAAATCTGCAAGCTCCATATCTGTCTGCTCCGGTATTAGTCGTTCCATGCAATGATACAAACCAAGCTTCACCTATGGGTCTGAAGATTTCCTCTATGAATATTGAAATTGAGGATTGAGATAATATGTCGCTGCATGTAGATGACGGTGTAACTGTACCTCCCACCGAGCATCAATGATATTCCAAATCTCTCTATAACTTGCCTCATCTCCTCCCAAGTTGGGTGCAATCAACTCCTTGGTCTCATCCATAGCATTATAAATAAAACCCATGACTGGTTTCTTCTCGGCATCCACTAATCGTAGTACTTGCATTAAGGGTCTTGTGCTCAATATGGCATAGGTCACAGTACCTCAAAATTTATCATTTAGAATTATTTTTCTTATTTCCTTCCCCTCACTTTTCTCCCCCCACGCAGAGTTAAGCCATTCTGTTGATGTAAACATTGCTTCTAGAGGTTGTCTCACATCCAACAGACTCTGCAGTGTCAAATAAGATGTGGCTAGCCTGTAAATTTGCAGTGCACAAATATAAGAACATACATTAGGAATTGATAATGATTTGCAGTGCATAAATGTAAGAACATACCTAGTGGTTGCAGGGCGAATGATTTTCTTCTTTGAAAACTTTCTCATCAAGGCTAAGACCCATGAGTGGTTGTAGATGAACTTTGTGATCTTCTTCGCCCTAGAAAGAGTGCTCTTATGCTGAGGTAAGTCACCAAGTTCCTCCAAAATGAGATCGATACAATGTGCTGCGCAGGGGGTCCAATATAGGTGTGTCCTCCATCAACATATGACCAGCTGCTTTGTATGCACTGGTATTGTCAGTCACCACTTGCACAACCAATTGCTCCACAATCTCCTCAATAACCCCATCTAGTAAATTGAAAATAAATGAAGCATTTTTAACCTCATCTGAAGCTTCAACTGATCGTAAAAATACCGTGCCGTAGGGATTGTTGACAAGGATGTTAATCAAGCTCCTGCTCTTCATGTCAGACCATCCATCTGACATAATGGTAACACCAGTCTCAATCCATGTCCGTTTAATCTCATCAATGCTCCGCTCTGTGTTCTGCAGCTCCTTCAAAATCCATGTTCGCAACTTGTACATGGATGGTGCCTTCAACCATCTCCCATACAATCCTACAGACCGCAACATATTGAAGTAGGCAGGCAATGTCACAACATTAAATGGTATGACATTCTCAAAAAAAAAATCTGCCAATATCCATACAAACCTGTCGTCGACCCTCTCTGGTACCAGCCGCAGGCATCATCTCTGCTTGTCCTCTATCCTCTCATGGATTAGTCATATACTGATCCATAGGACCCCGTGCACCTCTATTATGTATAGTGGAGGAAGAGCCCTTTCCACTCTCGCTCCCGAAGTAAGCAACATGTTCGACCCTTTCATCAAATTGCTCCTATTGTAAGTGTTTTGCCGTGGTAATTTTCTTCATGTAAGCAATTATTTCATCCTTCACCTTATCTGACCCTTTTGCACACGGTGCTACGTTCTTATGAGAGCATGATAAGTGTTCCTTTATGCGGGTTACTTCGCCCTTCACCACTTTCTCACAAAAATTGCATTTTAAATACACATACATCTTCTTGCCGCCTCCTATGTCAACTTGCACACTATATTTCCAAGAAGGGTCACGCCGCAATGACGTATTCGCCTTTTCCTTGCCTCTAACCATATTTCCTAATGCAAGAATCCAAAAGCATACAAAATAATTCAAAAAATAAAAAAAAACCATAGATTTTCTTTCACTTGAAAAATCTAATCATAAACTAAAAAAAAATACCTAAAATTGATTGTGGACTTCTCTTAGAAGGCGGCTGGACACTTCAAGTTCGTCGGAGAGAGGCGGCGCTGGCGGGAAGGGAGGCCGAGCGTGCGGGATCTCGTCGGTTTCACAAACAGAGGCTGCGGGAGGGGATTTTTGGGAAAAACTGGAGCCGAACGGGTTCAAGGGAAGAAAATGGGTCATTTTAAGTAGGTGGGACCGGTTTGATGAGTCGTACGCCTCACCCATAATTGCGCAATTGCACAATTGAGGCGCGCCTCAAGCCCGGTGAGGCATACGCCTCTACCAAGATGAAAATTGCATAAGCCTCGAGGTGTTTTGGGGGAAATTGCACAGAGGCGCGCCTCTTGTTGCGCAATTTTAAACAGAGGTATGAAGCTTACAAGATGTGCAATATACAAAAAAAATTTAGAAAATTTTGACTTATTATTTTATCATAGAAATTAATTGAATCTAGAAGATCCTAATTTCATCAATAAAATTGAAATATTTTTTTTTGAAAATCAAGACGATAGAGTCACAATTTTTTTGGGAGAAGTGTGCACTTGCAGTGGAAATTATAATTAATAGTTCATATTCATAAAAAGAAAAGGTGAAAAATGCTAAAGATTATAATTTTTTTTTTGAAAATTCTAAAAATCGGATTATTGGTTGAACCCTCGGCCTTCTTGAATGGATACTTTTTGTTGTAATTATTATCCCATCAACAACCTTGTTGATGGAACGTCGCCATATCAATTTCCATGTCTTTAGATTTGGATGTCAAGTTTAGAGATGATTGACTTATTTTCTAAAGTACCATACAAAACATTTTAATGCATATGTTTAAATTTTTGCTATAAGGATAATCAACCTCTTTTTTGATGAAGATTAGAGCATCGAAGGAAAACAATGAACTTTGGTGCTCACAATTATGCCTCTTGCATAGTTCTTGGCCTCTTTTTTAGTGTAGAATTTTAGTCGGGAGAAAAAGCTATGTTCACTTTTAGACCTCTTGTGATCATTTTAGCGGAGGGGAGAGAGTTTTTTTAGTATTTCTTTTGGATTTCCTTGCAATTTTATGGTGATTATTTTTTAATATTCAAAGCATATTAAACATGTACATATTAGATTTAAATGACAATTTATTCTTAATAGGACATCATGAAGAAAAATGATTTATATAGCGTTTATCCCACACAGTGGGATAAAGGCTTGATGTTGTTGTTGTTATAAAGCATATTAAAAATGTCCATTTGTTAAGGCATTATAATAGGAAATTTAAAAATAAAACAATTTGAAAATCCAATGATGCACTTGGTAGAATCGTCGCATACCTACACAAATGGTGGCTTGGGCTTATCGCACCTCTTTGGGCAATTCGTAGGCCCCCGAGTTGGGTTGTAAATGTACAAGTGTAATCAATGAATAATTTGATTGTCATTTGTATAAGGATCATTTATATTCTTTTATTTGCATTATTGAACAATCTTAAATAAAATTTTAAAAGTATATCTTATCAATGAATAAGTTTGAAATCTGACACGCTCTTTCATTTATGCTTTCAGATATATTTTTATTGTTTATTAATAAGCTCGCTAAAATTTGATAAAGTACTAATTTGTGATTGCTTAATTAGTTGCTTAATGAGTTATTCTATATTCTTGTATTACATCTTATACATTTCAAAATTTGTATATTTTTAAAGATATAGATATGATGTAAATATTTATTAAATAACTGGATATGTAGATTTAAACTTTTCTTAATAATATTTAAACTTCATATTATGGCAATTTTGATAAAATTTAGAAATTCAATTCTTCCATAAATTAAGTTGTATGTTGAAATTATTAGCTTCAAATATATAATTAATTAACATCTAAGAAAGCTCAATTATGATGTCAACTTGATAAGAGAAGTAATAAATAAGCTTGAACAAGATTTTAAAGGTTGGGTTATGTTCAAACTTTGTTTGACCTTGATAAAAAAAATGAATGAAAGAGCTTTAATAACATATAGTTAACTTAACTTGGTGAAGATTATTTTTTGTTATTTTGAACATAGTTTTGTACTATTAGGTTCCGACAGAGCCTTTATAGGTGATTTTGAGTAATTTTAGAGCATTTTGAGCTAAATGTTTGAGCAATGGTGAAATTTTGATTGAGAGGGGATTACTTAGGTCATGACTTCTAGGAATGTCTATCTTAACATCCAGAGAGTGGTTGTCTTGAAATTTTCCCAAAACTGTGATATTATGTCGTAAACTTTTCAAGACTCGAGCTTTTATGAATTATCGGATTTTTATGTCTAAAAATAGTTGAAAAATTGATACATAATCATAAAATTCATCACCATAAAATGTTAATGTTGTCAGGTATTTTTTAAATCTCAAAGCACTTAAATATTTAGGCAAAAATATTCATGAATTGATTCTCTGTTTTAAGCAAAACTATTGTTGACATAGCGTGGTTTGGTGTGACAAAGCCAACGGTACCCAAAGCGTTTGAATACAAGTGTAAGTAGGCATAAATCAATCACATAGAAGCATAATTGGAAGATTTTTTTAGCTCTTTTAGGGGGTTAAACACCTTCCAAATTTTGTGCTTATAATCAAAATGAGCATCTTGACAAAAATCCAACAAGTCAAATATTACTTATTATGAGTTCATTAAGGCACCAAAATGCTAAAAAATTATAGTATTTTCAAAGGGAATTTATTAATAGAAATGAATATAATAATCCTTCTAGAATCTATAAATAGGTCATGAGGATTTTAGTAGAGAAAAATTTGAGATTCGTAGAGAATCTTGGAACTTTGTCTATTTTTTTTTCCTGACATCAGGTCATCGACCAATAATAACACACTAACACTCACTGTCATCCTTTGCTTGATGGTGACTGTTTATCATCATCAACGCCCGTTGTCACCATTGTCCATCACTGGTTGTTGACCAAAATCAATGCCCTTCATTGCCTCCATCCCGTGTTGTTCATCGACCTACATTAACACTCACCACTATTCAACTTCACTTAGCCATTGATGCTATGTTTTCCTTTTTTTTTTTTTTCGGAGAACGACCAATCGATCGCACACAATCATTCAACTTTTGACATCCATTTTTATTGTTATTAAACACTAAACAATGGTCGACGTCCATCAACCAAGGATGTTTGGCGTTTGGCAACCATCAATGTAAGACATCTTTTAACCATCGGCATTTGCATGGTCTCCTTTCACGTGCTACTCATTGTCACCCAACTTTGATGTTTATTATGGATTGTTTCCCGGTGCCTACCAACAAACGATGTTGACAAGCATCCTATCCTTGTCTCCCTAGTCACTTTATCTCCCTTTATATTAGTAGAGTGGCAAAGTCAATAACCTACTGTTGCTCGACTTCTTATGTTCCACGTTGATTGTTGATCGGTACTAGTCTGTGGCCAATGATTGACATATGCTAGCTATTGATATACAACTCGTCTTCACGATAGCCTTGTTTCCTCTTCTATTAGAACAACGATCAAGATCATTGGCCATCGTTGCATGCCTTTTGACATTCCCCATTGATTGTCGTTTGATACCTAACAATGACGAATGTCCTATGTTCGTTAGAAGAATGACCAAGCCAATTGCTCACAATTGCCTGATTTTTTATTTTCTCTATCAATGGTTGCTCAATGCCTACCAACGACAGGCATATGTCAGCTATAGCCTTCCAATGCATGTCTTCCATGTCTCCTAGTCTATGATCAAGTCAACCGCTTACCATTATCTACTGATAACTTTGACTCCACTTCTACCAAGACAGGAGTGCTTTGACCGTTTATGTTTATTATATTTTATAACACTTAGGGAAGAACATTCTTTGTAATTCTTGACTCATATTAGTGAAATTATTTCAACAAGACTAGATCCTGTTTTTTTCTCTTTATTAAAATTTCCACTTGTACCATTAACTTATATGATGCATGAGATTTTCTTGCAACGATAAGATGTACACCTTCCTTCTACTGTTACAAGTATTTGAGCTCATAACAAACTTAAAAATAAGTTGGCTAATAAATCATAAAAGTTGTGCATGTCTAGTTGTGTAAGCAATAGTTCTTATTGGCATATTATTGGCATGTCATTTTAAACTTATTGCATGAAATGTCTCCAGTGGAACGTGTATCTTTTGAGGAGTTCTTCAACCACCCATTTCTTTCACAACAGAAGTCAGATGAATCAATGAGGTGAGCATATTGACTGGATGCTTGAGACTATTTCAAAGCGATGAACAAAATTTCTTTTTTTTCTTCTTAAGAATCTAAATCTTTGTAATCATGAGCAGCCAGAGTTCATCTGTTGCATCAGCTGGTTTCAGCCATAGAAGGCCCTCGGGAGGAAGTTACCAAGACTGGTTGCCTTTCCCTTTAGATGATGAGTCTGGAATGCCTCATGGAAGCCCGTTGGCAACTGTGAATGGGAGCCCAGTTAGTCCCACTTATGGATTTAGTGTGGCCGTCCATCAAAGTCCTACTAATTCCTCCAAATTGAGTGCTGTCTCCGAACCTAGCTCCATTAATAAAATGGAAACTTCTTATGGACATGATTCCAGCAGACACCCAACTGGAAATACGAAGGAGACGAGTTTGTCTGTCATAGTTGCTAAACAGGGTACATCCTTTTCTTTTTCACATCAAATCTAATACTTTCTAGAATTCAACGGATGGTTCTAACTTCTTCTCTTACACATTCATAGATCCCAAAATTGTGGATTCACTAGACTTGCTTGATCAGGAATATGTTATTGTGTCTGGATCACTCTTAGAGATGTCA
The DNA here is from genome assembly GCA_022539455.1 of Dendrobium nobile. Taxonomy (NCBI): domain Eukaryota; kingdom Viridiplantae; phylum Streptophyta; class Magnoliopsida; order Asparagales; family Orchidaceae; genus Dendrobium; species Dendrobium nobile. The sequence goes on along the minus strand of CM039723.1, from coordinate 12,538,942 downwards.
TCTTCTTTATTAAGTCTCTCTGAGTCACGAAACTCAACCTGCAAATCTGAAAACTCGTTAGAGGCATCTAGAAATAGTGCATTAAGTGCACCGATGCCTATTGTTGGAGTTTCAATCAATGAGATCCACACAATGAGAAGCCTAGAAAGTGACAGCTTTCCAGAACAAGGTTCCATGGATTTGTGGGATACTATTGAACAACCATCAGCTCGCTGTATGACAAGGATTAGATTTTTGCAGCAATGCACTTTTGTTATGGCTGAGTTGGTGAAGGAGCAGGTAAGACCCTTGATTGAATCAATATGGTTTTTGAAGCGTATGATTTCTTATTAATTTAATAATTCATGAAAGTTTAATGTTGGTTGTATGATAAATGTTTTTCCTGCAGACAATAACATTGAGAATAGGGCTGTAAAATGGTCAACTTGTTGGATGAATAATTCCATACTAGTGCCACTAAGGATCGTTTATTTGAACCTAAATTCAGAAGCTTGACATCCAAATAAACATGTTTGACATTTTCTGTCTTGTTTTTGTATGTTTTAGGGCAATTGTGTGTCTGTTGTTTAACAAGTAGTTTAATAAGAATATGATATTGCTTATTTAATATCCCATTTTATGTTATTGTCTCAAACTTATTTACACCTATAGATTTTGAGGTCATAAGTTTAATATGTTTGCATCTCACCAATATTTTCTTAGACATGATTAAACATAATTCTTTACTTGCTTATGTCTATTTTTAACAAAGCTATTACGTTGCAAACAACATTTTTTTGCAGCTTGAAAATGATATGCTGTTGGAGGCGTTCTCCATTCAGTTAGTAATTCTAGCAATTCTGAAGCAAAGTCTGCACATCTGTCACGCACAAGCTGTCGTTGCTGCAGACGAAAGCCCGTCATTTGAAACTATTAAATCCCCCCAAAATAGTAAAGCTTCTCATTCTGTTTCATCTGAGATCGAAAAAGAGTTCCTTCTTTCAGTCGAGCATGCAGAGGAACTTGCCAAGGACGTCGGACAAGTAGACGGTATAAAGCCCCCTTTTATACTACTTTCGAGTAAAGAAAACTCTGCTTTACATGCTCCTTATATTATCTGTTATTTACTTGCAGAAGCTGCACATATGCCCGATGCTATTGAGCTAATATTCCAATCTGCGCTTGCATTTGGAAGGCGTGGTGCTGTGAGTGGAAATTCATCCTATGCATACTATTTATATGGCTTCGTTTGGGTAAAACAGTTTTTTTAGTATAAAATTTTATTTTTTCATTAAAAAATTATTTTAAGAAATAACAAGAAAGCTGTCCCAAATGAAGCCTATATTATATTGGTATTCTGAAAGTATTTCCTACTTTATGATTTTCTAGTATATTCCAATGAAGAATTTTTTTCAAAATGTAGGTTGATGAGGTGATGAAAAACATTGAGAGGGCTGAGGTTTGGTACTCGAAGGCGGTGATTTTACTACATTTCCTTCTGTTGGAAGCGCCATGCCTTAACCTGTACCCGCCGGTCTGTCTCACAATTTCCGATCGACAACGCCTACGAATATACATAGACGTCCTCAACGACAGGAACAACCGATTCCGCTTACAGAGAATGACTCTTAAAGCCTGAAAAGCTTTGTTCATGGAAAAATTATTAAGTGCGGAGTGTGCACCGGGCACAAGCACTGGGTACCGAGTGCGGATACCGCTAGGTACCCAAAACTTGTGCGGACGGTTCTCCCCGTTCGCACTCCGCACCTAATAATCTATCTTGTTCATGCCATACCAATGCTTCCTAGGCTGGAGAACACTATTCTTGTATTATATTTCATTATTTTCTTACCTGTACAGTTAATTCTTTTGCCGCTAATGAATTTGACAAAATAGGAAATTATAAAGTTTGATCGGTTCCATCCCAAAGTGATAAATCGAGTTTATTCTGTTTCAATTTTATTGAACGGAATTAATCATCAACGTGCAATTAACATTTGATTAATTAAAACATTTTGGGTTATGTAATTGTAGATATTTATATTTCAAGTGTTATTTTGAAAATTATGGAAACTTTAAACAATTATAATAAAATAATCATGAATATGGGCATTTGAGATCTTTCCCATGCGCAAAATGTTTCGTTGGCACGGCTTTTTTGTTGCTTCTTAAAATATTTTTTTAATAAAAAATAATAATAAAATGCGTATTAGAAAATTGTGCTAAGAAGCAACAAGAAAGTCTTCTCAATTAAAGCCTAAGTCTTTAGGTAATTTATTAGGTTAATTAATTTGGCTTAGCCCAATTCTAAAAATAATTTTCATCACATAGAATATAAATTAATAAAAAATAGTGAGAAATGAGTAATCAAATAGAATAATAATTGTGATTTGAAAAATAAAACTATGAAAAAGTTGTCTCAAACAAGCTCTATATTGCTAAGTTTGGAAACAACATTTATTTGCACCTAAGATGAAAAAATATATATAATTCACCTTAAACTATTAAAAATAGCGTAGTTAAACTTTATGAACTTTTGATAATATTTAGGGTCTATTTGAGATGTCAATAAATTTTTTCAAAGATAATTGTAAAGTTGTTGCGAGGAAAATATGTTTTTTGAAAGCGGCTAATAAAGTTGCTTTTAGGTACATAAATTTCGTGAAAGTGGAAAAAAAGTAGTAGTTAAATAGAAACTGTTGCGATCTGAAATCAAAGCAATAAGAGAGTTATCTCAAACAAGTTATTACTAACATGTTAAACACACAAAAGTAACATCTTTATAGTTGATTTATTAATTTCTTTTAAAAGCAAATTTGAAATTCATCACTAAAGGCTTTCTCAAAATTCAATTGGCTTTGGATCTGTTTAGGATGACTGCAATTATTTATAAAATTTGAAACTATGAAATTATTGTGGGGAAAATAATTTAGCTACTCTGGTTGTAAAAAGTAAATTTTCATTAATTTTTTTTTTTTGAAAAATAGTAAGAAAGCATTGGCCAATCAAAATTATGATTGCCATCTTAAACGCAAATTGTCTCAAACAAACCCTTAACCCAATTTTGATCAAATGTTTCATTACTCAAGAATATATGATAATCATACAACAACAACAACAACATCAAGCCTTTGTCCCACTATGTGGGGTTGGCTATATGAATCCTTTTTCGCCATTGTGTCCGGTTAAAAGTCAAATTCTCATTTAAATCTAATAAAGAAATATCATTTCTAATATTTTCTAACAAAGTCTTTTTAGGTGTACCTCTACCTTTCTTAACATAATTCAAATCTAATACCTCAACTTTCCTAACCGGGTCATCGGGAGGCCATCGTTTAATGTGACCAAACCATCTAAGGCGACTCTCTCTAATCTTATCTTCTACTAGAGCTACTCCAATCTTTTCACGTATATTCTCATTTTGTATCCTATGTCTAAGGGTCAAGCCACTCATCCACCTAGGCATCCTCATCTCTGCAACACTTAACTTAGTATTATGTTTCTCTTTGAATGGCCAACATTCGGCACCATAAAGCATTACAGGTCTCACCACCATCTTATAGAAATTTCCCTTAAGTTTGAGGGGGACTTTTCTATCGCACAATAAGCCCGATGCATTCCTCCACTTCAACCATCCAACTTGAATTCTACTGTTAATATCCCCATCAATTTCACCATCCCTCTGAACAATAGATCCAAGATATCTAAAATGTGTACTCTTATTAATGACTTGATCGCCCAAAATCACAATCCCCTCACTAGGTCTATTGCTACTAAAATTATACTTCATATATTCAGTTTTAGATCTACTCAAGCGAAAACCTTTAGACTCTAAAGTTGACCTCCATAATTTAAGTTTACCTTCAACTCCCTCTCTAGTCTTATCAACAAGAAGAATATCATCAGTAAAAAGCATACACCAAGGTACATCCTCTTGCAAATGTCTAGTGAGAACATCCATGACTAAAGCAAAAAGATATGGACTTAAGGCTGGTCCTTCATGTAATCCATACCGAAATAGGAAAATACTTGGTCAAACCACCTTGTTTTTGAACACAAGTAATAGCTCCTGCATACATATCTTTAATGATTTGAATATAAGCATTATTATTAACTCCTTTCTTTTCAAGAACTCTCCATACACTTCTCTTGGAACTTTATCATATGCTTTCTCTAAATCAATAAATATCATATGTAGATCCTCCTTATTCTATCTATATTTCTCCATCAAACCTCTCAATAAATGTATGGCTTCCAAAGTAGACCTACCCGGCATGAATACAAATTGATTTTGAGAAACGTTAGTATCACGCCACAACCTATGCTCCATAACGTGCTCCCATAGTTTTAAAGTATGACACATTAACTTAATTCCTCTATAATTCATCCACTCCTGTGCATCACCTTTATTCTTAAAAATAGAATTAACACACTCATTCTCCACTGATCTGGCATCTTTTTAGTCTTCAAAACAATATTAAAAAGTTTAGTAAGCCAAGAAATTCCTTCATCTCCTAAGCATTTCCACATCTCTATTGGAATATCACAGGTCCAACTGCTTTTCCATAATTCATTTTCTTTAAAGCCTCTCTAACTTTGGTTTTACTTATACGCCGATAAAAACAAAAATCTTTATTTTCATTTTGGGTGATAATGTCACTAAAGTCAATCGTATTTTTACATTCTTCATTAAAAAGTTTAGAAAAAAATCTCATCTACCTTTGTTGAATATCATCTTATAAGAAAAGTACTTTTTGATCTTCATCCTTAATACACTTCACTTGAACTAAATCCTCACTACTTCTATCTCTTTGTTTGGCTACTTATACATATATATTTCTCCCTCCTTAGTATCTAATCCATTATATAAATCTTTAAAAGCTAAGCTCTGATTCAAGTAAAGTAAGAATTCATTTGGGATGACTTTCTTCCTGCTTTTTGAAACATATAGTTTATCTAGAAAGTTGCTTTTTAAAACATAGTTAAGGCTTCGTTTAGGATGATTTTTTTGCTGCTTCTTAAAAATGCTTTTAAACACGAAAATTTTAATTTTTGTATTAAAAATCTGCTTTAAGAAGCAGGAAGAAAGCCGTCCCAAACGAAGCCTAAGTATAGGGGCATAAATAAGTTGATTTGAGCTCGAGTCATACTTGATTTGATTGGATAATTACTCAATTTCAAACTTGAGTTGATGCATGGACTAGCTCTTTTATTATACAAAAAATAAAAAAACATACTTGAATTGAGTCATTTTTATTGCAATAAAATGATTTAAAGAGAAATTTTATAAGCAATGACTTAATGTATGAAAGTGTTATAATCTTTAAATATTTTTAATAATTTATATTTACATTCTTAAATTTTAATATAGTTTAATCATTATTTATATTAAAATTTCACTCTTAACAAGACACAAAAGAAAAAAAATGATTCATGTGGCCAACCTCACATAGTGAGATAAATATTTGATGTTATTGTTGTCGTCTATATTAAATTTTATTAAACAAGTTGGCTTACGAGTTAAAAGTCAAGTTGATGGTGGCTAAAGCATATATCTTTCGCTCATTGTGCTCAGCATATGAGCCACTTATTGAGTCAAATTCGAGTCGATTTGACTCAGTTACTCCTCTAGTTGATTGATGCCAAAAAATTCTAATTGGACTAGTTCTGAACTCATACTATAACCATGAGATTCAAAGGCACACTCTATTATATGTGAATGCCCTCACGTATGGTCTACCCACCCATTTTTTATTGATTTTGTGTAGGGTTTAGGGTTTTAAGATATGTATTCTTTACTTAATTTATTCAATTTTAAATGCTTTGACATCATTTCACATTAAATATTATCAGATAAATTGATAAGCTCTATGCTTCTTCGTCCACACCCTTAGGTGGTCACCATTAAAACGTATAAAATATTATCTTCTATTTGTTCTTATATCATATTAGATCAAACCAGTCGAAATTCAAACCAAAAGAAAGAAATGGAATCTACGTAAATAAATAATACATTCATTATAATTCTTTAGTTCAATGATCTTGAATTAAGTAATTTCAATTCTTCAAACCTTTCAAATTTCAGTTCGTATTGTCACCAAATGAACTTAAAATTATTTCAAACTTCAAGACCATCTAAGTATTTTGGACTATCTAACCTTATGTTTTGAAAACGATGATCTTGTGTTAATGTGAAAACATATAAGAAAGATTGCTAAAGGAGAATGTCACATTGAAGAATCCCAAAAACAATCTCCAAGGAGGAAACAAGGAAAAAGGAAGAAGATGAGGATGTGCAATGGGAAAATATAACATGGAAGATCTAAATACTTGTGTGATATTTGTAGTGAATAATAAAAGAAAACATTCCCCACACCACCTACAAGCACCCATTATTTATGCATGCCTTATTTACCATACAATGTACATTTTATCTTAAATTTGGACATGTATGTATGTGTACATCAAGGAAATTTATCTGAACTTCTAATTCTTTATCACACATTTGAATTCCTAATGACAATATTTATGATTTATTACCACTTGAATATTCACACATTACATTTTGCTCTAATGCTAGTAGACCCATATTAATTTGGATGAGAAATCTATAAAGTATGCTTGTGTTGTTGGTCTGTACGTCTTCATAGATGATCACAGAAGACATTAATGTGAAGATCTAGAATAAAAAAATTCTAATTAGTTCATCATTAGGAGCATAATTTACTTCGAAGTATGGAAAGCCTGATGTGTGATAATACTTTTAGTAAATTTTAACTTCTTATAATTAATCTATAATTCTACGCAGCTTATCTAGTTCTATCAATTAGGAGCTTTGGTTATCAACGAAGAGGTTTTGGCTTCGTGCCTTGGGTATGTGACGTGTGTCAGTGCATGTGAGTTTGCCTTAATTGACCCAAATGTCTCAATATATATATATATATATATATATATATATATATATATATGTCAAAAGTTATATTAAAATCCCATAATTTACTTCATCTATTCTTGGAGGATCTATAGAGATAGGTTCTATTTGGCATGGGGCATCTCATAATTAACTTCATCCCTTTTTTTTTTTTTTTTTTTGAGACATTTAGGTCAATCAAATCAGACTCATACACACATCGCATACGCATGACTCGAATCTAAGATCTCTTAGTTGATAGCCTAAGCTCCCAATCAACAGATCAATGTGAGCTGTATAGTTATCCCATTTTTAGTATCATATAGTTAATGTCAACGTCATTCTTACCAACAAATTACGCATAAATGCTTTCGAAAGTTAGAGATTCCATGCTTTGCGGGTTGAACCCTCATAAGATGCTCAACGAATATTAGACTCGGAAGATGCTCGTTATCAAATATTGCTACCTGCTAGCTTTTGTCTCCATTCTTTCGGCCCACTTCCATAGCCTAATAAAATTGTTAATTTGTTTCCTTCAAAAATTTCCCCATTTGGCATTGTGAGAGAATATGATTAATAAAATGTACAACGACATTGATAGGTTTTGGTAATGAGTGTTTTTAAAACGCTCTTCTTAATTATCTGCATATATAATGACAAAGCCAGACTTCAATTATATATTTTCTTCTCTATTTGAAAAATTTATTATAAATATATTTTTTAAAGTAACATCAACTATAATCTGATAGCACCAATAAATTTTTATTTTCTTAAAATGATTATAAATATTTTTTTTAAAAGATATTAAAAATGGATATATATATATATATATATATATTATATATATATATATATATATATATATATATTATAATATATAATATATATATATATATATATTTATATATATATATATATACACTTAGGAAGATGCTTTTGTATTGGCATAATTAATTAACTCTTAATTGGCTGTGTCAAAATAGATTAATGGGTCGTATTTATATATGTTCTAAAATATATAATTTTGCTTAAAAAAAAAACCAAAAATCCAACTTTTCTTACGCATGCCATTGAAGAAGTCATAAACGAAGTACCCATAAGTTGCTAAGTACCAGAAGCCATCCCCTCCACCTTCCAGCCAATCCAAACCATAGAACAGAAACACATCTCTTTATTTCATAATGCTCCTTCCTTTTCTCCTTCTCACCTTGCTCTCACCCTCCTCTTCTTCAGCAAAATCCAAACTCTTCAAAAACTCACACCTCTCTGTAGAAGACAGCTCAAGTCTTCTCATCTCTGTAGACAAATCCTTCACAGCCGGCTTCTACAAAGTGGGCGTCAACGCCTACACTTTCTCCATTTGGCTCACCAACTCAGTCGACCAAACGGTCACTTGGACGGCCAACCGTGACAATCCTGTCAACGGCCACAGATCTCGTCTCACTCTCCACGGTGATGGTGCCATGGTGCTCACCGATGTCGATGGCACGGTGGCTTGGAGCACTGCGACAGCCTCCGCCGCTGCCCACTATGCCAGTCTCCTTGACAACGGAAACCTCGTTGTCAAGGACCTTAATGGCGGAATTATATGGCAGAGCTTCGACTCACCGACCGACACCCTCCTCCCATCTCAACCAATCACCAAGAACACCCAACTTGTATCAGCAATAGGAAGAGGATCACCTTCTTCAGGATACTTCGAATTCCATTTTGATGATAGAAATGTTCTTAGACTGAAATATAATGGACCAGAGATTTCAAGTGTTTATTGGCCGGACCCAGACAAAACTGTGTGGGAAAATCGAAGAACTATATATAACAGCAGTAGATATGCAGCGCTTGATGCAAAGGGGAGGTTCTATTCAAGTGATCATTTAAAGTTCCTTGCAGCAGATTCAGGGAAGGCAGGGATCATCAGGAGGCTAACTCTTGATTATGACGGAAACCTCAGGCTTTACAGTTTGGATAATACAACTGGGTTATGGTCAATTACATGGCAGGCACTTCTTGAGGCATGTCAAATTCATGGTTTATGTGGGAAAAATGGAATTTGTAGTTCATACCCAAGGTTGGAGTGCTTGTGCCCTCCTGATTTTGAGATGGCTGATCCCAGAAACTGGAATTTGGGTTGCAAGCCAAAGTTTAATCTCAGCTGCTCCATGAAACCAGAGGAGATAGAATTCAAATATTTACCATACACAGATTTCTGGGGGTTCGATTTCAATGCGTTTGACTTGCTGTCTTTGGATGAATGCAAGAACAAATGCATGAGAGATTGCAACTGTCAAGGATTTTCTTATAAGGTAGGAATTGGACTCTGTTATCCCAAGAGTATACTGTATAATGGAAGGACTACTCCTTATTCTGACATCTATATAAAAGTTTCAAAATCTATAACAAACATAAACAGCTCAAAGCTGCAGCTGCAGGGACTAATTTGCAACGCAACTGAAAGTGCTATAACAGTTGGTTCTTCATCGAAGATGTTGAAGGGCTCATCAAAAAAGATGGTTTGGATCAATTTGTACAGCTTCTTGGCTGCAATTTTTGTAGTGGAGGGCTTGTTCATTGCAATAGGATGGTGGTTTGTATACATAAAGGAGGATGATCACGTTTTGATGGCAGAAGGCTACAAGGTTATTTCGAACCAGTTCAAGAGATTTAGTTACAGAGAGCTCAAGAGTGCAACGAGGAACTTCAAGGAAGAGCTTGGTCGAGGAGGATCAGGAGTTGTGTACAAGGGAGTGTTGGAAAATGGGATGGTGGTGGCTGTGAAGAAGCTTGAAGATGTGAGTCATGGGGAACAAGAGTTTTGGGGAGAAGTGAGTGTTATTGGTAGGATAAATCACATGAATCTTGTCAGGACATGCGGGCTCTGCTCAGAAGACTCACATAGGCTTCTGGTATCTGAATTTGTGGAGAATGGCTCTCTTGATAAGATATTGTTTAATGGAAATAAACTTCTTGGTTGGAAAGAGAGGTTTCAGATTGCCGTTGGGGTGGCAAGAGGATTGGCCTATCTTCACCATGAGTGCCTTGAATGGGTGATTCACTGTGATGTCAAACCTGAGAACGTACTTCTCGACTGCAACTGTGAGCCAAAGATTGCAGATTTCGGGCTTGCAAAATTGCTTAATAGAGAGGTGATTGGTTCCAATGTGTCTAGGATTAGAGGAACAAGAGGATACATTGCACCAGAATGGGCATCGAATTTACCCATCACTGGGAAGGTTGATGTCTACAGCTACGGTGTTGTGCTGCTTGAGCTGGTGAGTGGGAGTCGGGTTTCGGATTTGGTGATGAAGGGAGTGGCAGAGATGGAGATCAGGGCAATGAAGAGATTGTGTCTGATGCTGAGGGAAAGTCTTGAAATGGGAGGAGAGTTTTGGATTGGGAATTTCATGGATTCAAGATTGAAGGGAGAGTTTGATTGCAAACAAGCAACAAGGATGGTTAAGGTGGCGATATCTTGCCTGGAAGAAGAGAGAAACAGGAGACCAAACATGGAAGCAGTAGTTCATATGCTGGTTTCAGGTGACGAGGAGTTTTATTCTGATGCTGCAGAGTCAATACAATTTTCCAGTTTAAGCACTCAGTAGATGTGGTCATCGCATTGCCATCCGTCATTGGCTTGATCAGTGAAAAATTTATAAATGTAATTATTTTGTTTTCCATTGTATATTTTGTTAGTAAAGTTCTAAGTTTATAAATGTTAACCTCTGTGTAACTTGTCAGTAAATTTTTAATTTTTTTTTGAAAACATTGAGGGCTTAGCCCATTCTATAAAATCAAAATTGGGCATACAGGTATAAGCCAAAGGCAACCATCAACTAAAACATGTGATTGCACAAAAAAAAGAGCAAAATCAATCACCCAAAAACCAGAACAAGCAGATGAAGGCTTGGTTTTTTAGGCTCACCTATGCAAAGATGTTACAAGGTATGTAAAGCGATGTCCTGTATGCCAAATGTATAAAGGAAGTAGTAAGAACAACAAATTATACATCCCGTTGCCACTTCTAATCTCCATCTGGGAAGATCTCAACATGGATTTTATACTGGGTTTGCCATAAACCAAGAAGGGCGTCGATTCAATTATGATGGTGGTTGACAGGATTTCAAAGATATCTAACTTCATAGCCTACAAAAAGACGTTTGCTGCTCTCAGTGTTGCTCGTTTATTTTTCAAGGAAATTGTCCGACTCCATGGCTTACCATGAAGCATCACTTCAGATCGGGATGTAAAGTATATTAACCACTTTTGGAGAAAGCTTTGGAAGTAACGACAAATAGAAATTAAATTAAGTTATGCATGCCATCCGCAAACTGATGGGCAAACAGAGGTGGTAAATCACACGCTTGGCAATATGCTACATTGCTTGGTGCAGGACAATCCAAAGAAATTGGATGAAATTCTGGGCCACGCTGAATTTGCCTATAATTCCATGCCCAAAAGATCCACTGGTGGTATGTGTTCCTTTAACATTGTCTACATCATTCTTCCTAAGTGCCACAATTCGGCAGCAACCAAGCTTGTTGAGGATTTCAAATCTATACTAGAAAACGTTCGCAACACACTACAAGCTTCCAATGATTCATACAAGCGGACCACCGATGTACACCGCAGCTCAAAGGTATTTCACCCAAGTGTTCTGGTCATGGTGCGTTCGAAGAGAGAGATTCCCCACAGGTGCTTACTCGAAGCTCAGCCTAAGGAAGATTGGCCCAGTTGCTATCAACCATAAAATCAACAAAAACTACGGCTGCAAATGAACAAAGCGTTCGACGAGCTACTTTGTGGCTCGACTTAATAAGAGCTTGTTCATGTTCGTTTGAAAAGATAAAAAAATGAGCTTGAACACTTTTGATAAATACTTGATAGTTAAAAAAATGAGATTGAACAGCTTGGTGTTCGGTTCATTTATGTTTATGAATATTATCATTTAAAGCTTGTGAACAAGTTTGTTAAGAAGCTCGATTAGAGCTCTCCTAAGAAGCCCAATTAGAACTATTTTAGAGTTTAAAAAATATATATTTTTTTTAAATTTAATAATTTATTTTCACTTATCCTGATTAAAATTGTTTAATAATTTAATTTTACCTCTCACATCCGCCGAAAATCGTGAACAACTCTTTGAACTAATATGAGATGAATCATAGATCGTTAATTTGTTCGTGAATGAGCTCATTTGGTAGCTCAAAAATACTAATTAAATAAGTTCATGAATGAGCTCGTTTGATAGCTAATGAATACTCATTAGATATGTTTATGAACAACCTTGTTTGATAGTATAAAAAACTTCGCTAGATATATTCACGAACATACTCAATGTAAATATTTGTTAAAATGCTTGATAAGGCTAGTTTGATACAACTAAAAGTAGAGCTCATTTATAGCTCGATAAGACATGTTTGTTTAAAGCTCGAGAAGCAATAAATGAATCAAACAAGAACTAAATATGATCCAAATATGAACACTCATTAATTTAAATGAACTAAGCTTGGACACAAATAAAAAAGCTCGAATCAAACACGAGCCAAACTTGAACAAGCTGATCATAAATGAACTCAAACATGAACATGCATATACTCGGCTCGGCTCGGTTCGTTTGCAACTGTAAAACCCTTCAAAAAGCTGTTTTTTTTAGTGCAGTTCGTCTGTACGAACTGGGTTTAGTACTGGACGAACTGAAGAAATTTGTGAAGAAATCTGCCATTTTCGTCTGTACGAACCTGGAGCAGTCGGGACGATCCGTCTGTACGAAATCTATCCAGAGAGCAAGTCGCCCGGGACGAATTTGGATTTCGTCTGTACGAAATTTGTCCAGAGAACCCATCGTACCAGGACGAAATTTGGATCGTCCAGGACGATCAGTGTTGATAAATATCGGATTTGAGATATTTTGGATTCATTTTGGAGAGAGAGAAGGCAAGAGAGAGAAAGAGAAGGAAAGAGAAGAGGAAGCTTGGTTTTGGAGCCCGTGGAGCGCTTTTCGTCCGACGACGCAGTTAGAAGATTTGTTTATCTTGCGGTAAGGACTCCGAATCCTGTTTCTGTTTTCAAAGATGTTGTATTTTTATCGAGATATGTCCGGATTTATATTTTTGTAGTCGAATAATTGACCCGATTTGAGATTGACACGACTTTCACCGCACAACTTTTAGAGTGTTATAGATATGATTATTCTACACGATTTGACTGTATTCTACGAATTTTCTTCCGGTCGGAATTGGTTCTACGCGGTTTTTATCGAATAGAAAATTATCAGGATGTTTTCTGACTTGGTTTCTATAGAATAATAGTCTTGTATTGATGCCGTGGTTATTCTGTTGTAATTTGGAGAAATTCAGAATTTGTCTTTTTGCAGGATTTTTGTGTAAATTCGATAGACTACCGTTACTCTGCCCGATTTTTGTATGATTCCTGATTTGACTGAAATTGATAGATTGAATCGATATGCTATGATTATTGATATGATTGCTCTAATATTGATTATTGATTGCTTATTGATACTGAAACACGTATAACCTGGTTGAACATTGGTTGGAGATGATACCTGTACAGGATGGTGGGCCGACGGGCTTTCCTTTAAATCATAGATCATGGATCATGGATATAACGATGGGAGTCATAAGGAGATTATATGCCGACGGGCGGCCGACGGGCAATAGAGTGACGACTCTTTTCATAGAACCAATGTATTGATATCTACAACAGCAACATGACCATTGATTATACATTGTTCAGTATTATCGTATTGATTGCATGTTTAATGTATTGATTTACGGATTTTACGGATTTGATCGGGTTTACTGTATCGTACGATTTCACTGATTTCATCGATTGACTACTGAACATTGATACTACTGAGCATTGTTATAGACATTAATAGATATAGATACTGTATTGATAGCATGAACATGGACATCGTACTACTGCCTACCGATTCATTGATATTGCTGCCTATAGATTTTATAGACTCGCTGTTGCTACTGTTCTGACCGTATTGACTGTTGTATAGATTTCTTGTCGGAATGGATTGAAATTTATCGTATTGCTTTCTCGATTGATTTCATTAAATAGATCGTATTGATTTGACCGTATTGATTTGATTGACGGATATTGATTTATTGATTAAATTGAAATGATTGATTTGCCTGCCGCTGCATTGACTGGTTTTATTGACTATTGATTTTCGGATTGCATCGATTACTGATTTGATTTCCACTGCATAGACTCATTGACCATTGACTGATATAGATTGATTGACTGTGATTGACTGACATGCATATTGATAGCATAGCCGTGCTTTGATTTCAGTTATAGGTATTAGGTGACCTGCTGGGCTTTGTAAAGCTCATTATATGTGGTTGATATTTTCAGGTCAGGGCTCGGGAGCAGGAGATAGGAATTGATCCAGATCTTCAGGTTTTTGTCTTTTGATCGATAGATGATTCTTTTGTACTCAGGACAGGATAGATTTCTCTACTTGTATTGATAGTTTAGTTCCTGAGTATTGTATATGATGTTTTGAGATATGAATCGACTTGAATATTGATGTTTAAATTTTATAGATGTGTGATAGATTGCTTACTGAAGGTTTATAGATAACTCTGGTAAATTGTTGTGAAATTGATTGACATTCTTTCCAAGTTAGATCTTGGGGCATCACAGCAACCCTAGCGACAACACCTACGTGATGGACCTTCTATCGAATGTTCTAACATCGTCTACTTTCAATGTAGTTGATATTAGTCCTTACAATCCAGCTGATTCGACAATTATTGAAATCAATTTGTAGGACACGAATTCTTCTGAAGTGGGGGAGGACTAATGTGGAATTCCATACCCGTGCTGATCCGCAGGACTACCTTACCTTACAACTACCCATTCTCACCGTTATGTAACATGTTACCATTACTTATGTAACTAATTATAGTACTATAGAACACACACTTTCATCTTTTGATATGCCACTTTTAGAATCAGGAATTAATCCCACAAATAGGAGAGAGGGGACTTTTGAATGTTTTTATGAGTAAAGTTTTCTACAGTTTAGCTACTCTGTTAGAGAGAAATTTATTTTAAGAGTGGAAGAGGATAAAAAGAAGAAGAATTTATATTATATTTTTTTCTCTCTTACATCAAAATAATAAGACTCACTGCCTTTTTATACTTGTACAAATATCATTCTAGAAATACAATCTAGAGATTTCCATAATAAATGTTCAACTACCGACCACTAAAAATTAATTATTTCATATTCTAGAGAATTATTTCATACAATTTTCTAAATCCACAAAATACTTGATAATAAATTTTGATTTATATTTTCAGCACTATCTTCCTGCTTTGTCCCTGTTTTTCCCTGCTCTGTTGCTTTCACAGGAAGACAATTCTATTACTACCATCACTTCGCCAGATGTGAGTTTTTCTTAGGCAGGAAGACCTGATGCGGACTATCTTAAGCTCCAGGACATCTTACCGCCAGCTCTCCTCCTCACTACCACTATTTACAAATTTATTCTCTTTCCGTGATAATCGTACATTATATATCATTTTATTTGTTATGCATGATATGGTAATGAGCTAGGAGTTATACCATATAAAAAAGAATTTTCCGAATCGTAGTAGAACGAAAAGAAGAGACATATATATCAATATACTACTATTTGGTTACTACTGTTTCATTGCTTTATTATGATATTCTTCTCTTGCTGCTGGTACAGCTGCTACGCCAGAAAAAAACTTTGACATAGATCATCACCAAGAGAATAAAACCTGATTCAATTCTCTTAAAAAAATCTACATGACAAAATCACTTTGCCTAAGAGCTTCTCCCAACACAGAACAGAGATTGAAATGAAAAAGAAGAAGAAGAAGAAGATATCTTTATAAGCAGAAAATAAATCTGAAAGTCTGTAACTTATAGGTTTGACTATTTTTATGAAAAACAAAAACTATAAAAGAAGCTCCTTAGCTAGCCTTTTATCATTCATGATAATTTTTATTTCTTTTCAGTGCTAAAATAAATTTGATATGAATGGATTAAAATTTTTTGCCAACGCGTAGTTAATAACAAGAAAATTTTAAGAAATCAAAATCATAAGAGCAAACTATAAACAATAATAGCCATCAAAATTAAATGATTGAGATTAAAAGCACAAGAACTATATTTTGCCACAACCAAAACCATAATAAACATAACTATTACGTCACCATATATTACATATCCAAACCAAACATTCATCACTTCAACTTATTCATACCACACATTATTCACATATCGAAGTGATATCAGCTTTTTATTCTTCACATACCAAACACACATGCATCATATTACTGTTAACAGCTCCATTTCAACAGGTTCAGCATTCAAACAAGTTCAAACACCCCCGGCTTTAAAGCCTCTGTTGCCTTCATTGCTTCGGCAAGTCCTTCTGCACCATGAACAAAGCGTGTCACTTCTTCTGCAAGCCTCCTCTGGGCAGACTTCAGAACATAGCCAGGCTTCTTTATTGTTTCCTCCAACTCCTGAATCTCCTTCAAGTCCAAGAAGGTTAAAAGCTTCAGATACCTCACAACATCCTCATTCGGCACAGAGAGAAAGTATTGATAGAATTTATAAGGTGACATCATGGCTGGCGACAACCATATGGCGCCACCTTCAGATTTCCCAAACTTGGACCCATCACTGTTTAATAAAAGAGGGAAAGTCAGTCCATAGGCGCCTTCCACCTGCAAAATCTTTCTTATGAGCTCTGTTCCAGCAGTAATATTTCCCCACTGATCGCTCCCACCTATCTGAACATTTACACCCATATTTTTAAACATGTGCAGAAAATCATAACCTTGAAGTAACTGATAGGTGAACTCAGTAAAACTAATCCCCTCCTCAGACATGAGCCGCTTCTTCACACTGTCCTTGGCCATCATAGTTCCAACCCTAGCGTATCGACCCACTTCTCCAAGAAAATCCAGCAACGTTATGTCTTTCCACCAGTTAAAATTATCCTCCACCGCAAAACAGTTACAATACTCGTTGGTTTCTGGGTTCAAATATTCATCTTTTATACAACCCATCTCTAAATCCACCTCCACGCTAGCTCTATGAAGAATTTTGTAGACCAGAGCCCTAATTCCCGCTCTATTTTTCTCTATGGTCTCCACGTTCAATTCTGGCCTCTCTAGACTTTTTCCGGATGGGTCACCGACCCGGCCAGTGGCTCCACCGATAACGGCAATGGTCTTATGGCCACATCGCCGGAACCACGACAGAACCACCATTCCGATTAGATTTCATACATAGCGTTCATCCAAATTGACACCTGGGCCCCAGCACACTCACTAAAATGACATTGGATTTCTTGAATTGAGACGTGGAATCCTGCATGAGCCAAAACTTTTAATCAATTGATGTTTTCATTTCCTGCCCAAATTTTTTTTGAAATTTATTCGAAATTTTTCCCCAAAAAAATTTTTTTATTCGAAATTTTAATAAAAAATCTATTCAAAATTTGCTTAAATTTTATTCTTTTTTATTTTTTTAATTTCACTCAAAATTTTGTTCGAATTTATGCTGCAGTTTTTTTTTTCAAAATTTACTAGCAATTTATTGTTTAAATCCTTTTCAACAGCTAGCAAATTATATTCAAAAATTTGCTCAGATATTGGTAATAAATTTTGTTTAAATTCTAGTTCAAATTTTTTTTCAAAATTTTACTTAAATATTGCTTAATTACTGTTCTTGTTTGGTTTAACTTTTGTTCGAAATTATTTTTAAAAATTCTCATCAAATTTTGCTTAAAATCATAATAAAATCCGCCTTGTAGTTATTCTAATTAAGTATTTATTTACGAGCTTTCATTTCCAAAATCTGTCATATTTAATCGCTCAGATATTGGATCTCATATCCGAATCCGGCCTCTCGGACCCCCGGTCCCGCAGACGCGACGCGCTCGCTCGCTCCCGCTCCGTTCCGCCCGCGCCAGATCCCGGCCAGCTCCCGCGCCCGATCCAGCGCCAGCGCCCGCGCCCGATCTGCCGCAATCGTGCTCGCTCCGGTTCCGCCCGATCCCGATCCCACTCCCGCGCCCGGCCTCGGTTCCGCCCGCTCCCGCGCCCGGCCTCGGTTCCGCCCGATCCCGCTCCCGCGCCCAGCCTCGGTTCCGCGCCAGATCCCGCCCGCTCCTGCAGACGCGACGCGACACGCTTGACCCGAGCTACTCGACGAGCCAACGAGCCGATCAGCCCAGTGTCCGAGCTCGAGCTCGTTTAGCATTCGAGCTCGAACTCGTGTTTGAGCTCGACTCACGAGCTCGATAAGCTCGGCTCGTCGAGCCCATTAACGAGTCGAGCCCGAGCCGGCTCACGAGCCGGCTTGACTCGGTTGCACCCCTATCATGAGATGAGTTTTGATAAATTATTTAGTAGGGGACTACATTTCTTATTGTTTCTTTATTTTGAAGTAGAAAATAAATCATTTGATTGAGATGCCCTTAACTTTTGGCTCTGCGCTTGGACTAGGAGTTATTTTAAATGAAAGGAAGGAGAATCCATGCATATATGCAAATGAAAGCTTCGTTCATGGCTTCATGTAAATTGACACAGGGCTCCAGCACCGTGTGACCTCGGCTTTCTCTAATTGAAACGTGGTGACTCCAAAATTTTAATCAACGGATCTAATTAATTTACTCTGGCATTGTTATTGCAGCCATTGATAAAATAAAAAATAATAAATCATCAAATAAAAATTCAATTTCTCATTATATTTTGGTTATTGTTTTTTGGGATATTTAGATCAGTTAAGACAAACTCATATATATACATCGCATACGCAAATACTCAAAACTAAGACCTATTAGTTGGTAGCCTAATCTCTCAACCAATATGCCAACCTGATCATTAAGTAACAATTTTATCTTGAAATATGTGCCATTAGTGGCCGAGCTAAGATTTTTTATCTGTAGGCGCAAAATTTTGACTTTAAAAATATCCTCAAACTTTTTCTTTTTAATTTGAAATTGACATTACGGTTTTAATGTTATTTTTACTATTTTAAATTATAAGCAGATAAATTTTATGATAATAAATAAATTTGTTATCAAACTCATCTAAATTAATTTTAACATACATGTATTTAAACTATATATAATCATACTCATTTATTTCAACTACTATATATTTTCCTATCTAATTTAAATAAAAATATAACTAAAAAATATTTTACAATGAGCAATAAATATATACAAAAATTTATCTTACTATTATAAAAGTATATTAAAAATATATACAAATTTATAATAAACATATTTTAAGCTACCACTACGAGAAAACACACGAGTAATGTCAGATTTTCCGGCGGAAAATGTTGCGTCGGTACAAACGGCGCTTATAACGGCGCATAATGCAACAGAAAGTCTACGGCGGATTTTCCGGCGCATATGACGCCGGAATATGTCCGACGCCAAATGCGACGGTATATGCATCGGAATAAACCAGCATTTTACTGTTTCTGACGCACGTTACGACGGAAAATAACCGGCGGATAATGCGCCGGTGTTTAAACTCAACGACTTAATACCGGCGCGTTATGCGCCGGATTTGTTTCCGGCGTCCAGGACGCCAGAAAATCCGCCGGCAAAAGCCCTATTTTCGAACCCGAGCCCCTCTGGCCTTCTCATTTCTTCCGTTCCTTTCTCTCACATCGGCGCTGTTTCCCTCGTCGTTCTCCGTCGCTCGCCGTAGATCGAGGTCGCCGACGGTCACCGGACGTCGCCGACGGTCACCGGACGTCGCCGACGGTCACCGGACGTCGCCGACGCTCATAGCATTCCTCGCCGGCGAGAGGTGCAGTTCCGACCGCAAGTTTTCACTGTCCGCCTCCCATCGATTACCCGTTGATTGTAAGGTTTTTTTTCGTTTAATTTGTTTGGATTCATGCTGAGTTTGTCTATTATGGAAGCTATACATTTTTTGAGAGGTTTGATGGACAAATATAGAGAGAGTAAGGAGGAACTACATATGTGGTGTTTGCTAGCTTTTTGCTTATGAGACATTTGCAAGAGGATGTGTTTTGTAGATGATATTCTTTGTCCGATACTTTTCTATTTCAGTGGTTTGCTAGCTTTTTGTTGATGATATTCTTCTTGTTGATAAGACTAGAGAGGGAGTACATGAAAAACTTGAATTAGGGAGGTCAATCTTAAAGTCTAAGAGTTTTTGTTTGAGTTGATCTAAAATCAAATATATAAAGTATAATTTTAGTAGTAATAGATTTAGTGGTGGGATTGTGACTTTGAGCGATCAAGTCATTAAAAAGAGTGCACGTTTTAGATATCTCGGTTATATTGTTCAAAGTAATGGTGATCGAAAAGTTTAGCGGACTAATTACACATTGATTCGATGAAAAAGCGACTTCAAAGTGGCTGACACTGCATTGCCTGAGCACTAAAATCACCCAGATATACCTACAATCAAGTGGTTAAAAACTCCCAATAATTCCTAATGACCTTATCAAACTCCCTTCTATCAAAACAATCCCTTTTTTCTCAGACAACCCAATAAAAATCACGACATTGCCACCAACAAGGTGTCACAAGTAGTTGCTTGTAGCTTTCTACAAGCCACCCTACAATTCCAAAAACTCACGATTTCCGTCGTAATTTACACATTAATCCGCCGTTAATAGCGGGTTTTTCTGTAGTGTACTTAATTTAAATTTAAATATTATAATTTTCTTTTAATGTAATTTGTTGACTTAATTATATAAATCTCCTCTAAATTAGAATTTTGAATTTTTAAAATAATAAAAATATGAAATTTTTTAGTTTAAAAAATAATAATATGAAAATGAAAAGAGCAAAAATAGTCCACCCTTCATGGAGAGAGAGAGAGAGAGAGAGAGCGTGAGGGGTAGAGCTAGGAGCTAGTGGAGGAGGTTGGTAGCTATAAAAAGTAAAAATAAAATGAGAAAGAAAAAGAAGAAAGGGAGAAATCTTAGAGAGAAAATAGATAGAAGAGAGATGTAAAAAAAAATGAGACCCAAGGAGAGTGAAAAGACATAAAATAAATTTGTTGTCCTAATCCACTTCCTATGCTACGCCTTCATATATATCTCTCTATCCTCTATTGATTTCCTCATATTTTTGTTTCAATAATAAAAATTCTTAACAATGCCACATACCTCGTAATTTGTACAGTACTTCCCTTCACCTATAAACTCTTTTTCCTAAGATCCTTTCACTTAGAAACATACAACACACTACACATAAATTTAATCACACAACAACACACACAAATTCTAATAAAAATCTAACCTACAAACAACTTTAACCTAAGACTCGCGCCTCTTAAGCACGAGGCCCTTTCGTTAGAATGGAAGGGCAAGAAGTTGAGGCTTTTATCACAACCACCTGACAACTTTTGGGATTCTAAGGAGAAATCGGCATTGCAACTTGTCACGGGCTCAACTCTCTTGAATGCTTGGAAGGAGTCATCCATAATGTTGGCCTCGGTAGTACCAGAACCAAATGAGAATTTTAGCTCAAAAAGAGTTCTTGTAGCAGTACGTCATTTACTCCAACATTATCAGGAAATTTTACCTGAGACGTTACCATCCATTTTACCGCCATTGAGGTCTTTACAACATCAAATTGATTTCATTCCTGGCTCGGTATTGCCAAATCTACCCCATTACATAATGAATCGTGCGGAGCAAACTATAATGCAACAAATGGTTGATGAATTGCTGGAAAAGCAATTGATTCAATCAAGTTTGAGCTCTTGTGCGGTATCAGCATTACTTGTGCCAAATAAGGATGGAAAGTGGCAATTGTGCATGGACATCAGGGTAATCAATAAGATTAATGTAAAGTTTAGATTTCCGGTTCCAAGGATATGGACGAGCTATTGTAAAAATTGGTGGGTTCCACAATTTTTTCAAAACTTGATCTTCACAATGGATATCACCAAATCCAAATTAAGCCTAGGGATGAATGAAAAACAACGTTTAAAATGCGACAAGGACTATTTGAATGGAAAGTAATTCCATTCGGCTTGTGCAATGCGTTGTCCACCATCATGCGAAATATGAATGAAATCATGAAGCCTTTCCTCAACAAAATCTATATCACTTAGTTTGATGATATAATAGTCTACAATTTAACAATGGAAGACCATATTCAACATTTGACATCCATCTTTGAGACATTGAAACAAAATCAACTTTATTTGAACCGTACCAAGTGCAACTTTGTAGTCCCAAGTGTCTCCTTCTTGGGCTTCATAATCTCGACGGAAGGTGTTCAGGCCGATCCTCAAAAAGTAGCAGTTGCCGCCAATTGGCCAGTACCCAAATCCTTTTCTGATATTAGAAGTTTTCATGTTTTAGCTAACTTTTATCACATATTTATAAAAGGCTTCAGCGTGATAATGGCACCGATCACAGACTGTATAAAACGCAAGCACTTTCAGTGGACAGATGAATAACGACGAAGTTTTGATGTTGTCAAAGGAATGCTTACAACGGGTCCTATTTTACCCATTTCAGATTTTAGCAAAACATTTAATGTGCATACAAATGCCTCGGCGGTAGGAATTGGAGCTATTTTGAACCAAGTAGGTCTTCCCATTGACTTCTTCAATGAAAAATTATGTGACACCATAAGAAATTGGACTGTGTATGAACAGGAGCTATATGCGATGGTGCATGTACTGCAGCATCTGGAACATTTTTTACTCCATCAAGATTTTATTTTATGGAGTGATCATATGACGTTGCAGTATGTCAATAGTCAAAAAATGGTAAATTGTATGCATGCACGATAAATTTTATATTTGTAATGTTTTACCTTTGTGCTCAAACACAAAACAGGCGCAGAAAATAGAGTGGCTGATTCTTTGAGTCGTTGCCATACTCTTATTATACAACTCCAAACTGAACTAACTCGAATTGAACACCCCAAGGATTTATATCCAGAAGACAAGGATTTCAAACAGATTTGGCAAACTTGTGTCCAAGGTAGTATTGCTGGTGAATTTTCAATTAGGCATGGTTAACTATTTAAAAACAATTTGTTATGTATTCCCGGTTCTTCCTATCGCCATCAGCTGATTCAGGAGATTCATGGGGGAGGTCTAGCTGGGCACGTTGGTCGGAATAATACCATTGCTCAACTACAAACTCATTTTTTTTCCTCAACTACGTAGGGATGCTACTCATTTTGTCGAACGATGTAGTATTCGTCAAACGTTTAAAGGGGGTAGCCGCAATACGAGATTATATCTTCCATTACATGTTCCGGACACTATTTGGGAAGACTTAAGTTTGGACATTGTGCTTGGACTGTCAAGAACCAAAATTGGCAATGATGCTATTATGGTGGTAGTCGACAGGTTTTAAAAATTGGCGCATTTTACTGCGTGTAAGAGAAAACATTTGATGCTCTTAATATTACCAAACTATTTTTTAGAGAAATCGTGCGACTTCATGATATTCTGAAGAGCCTTACATTTGATCGTGATGTTAAGTTCATTAGCCATTTTTTGGCGAGAACTATGGAAACGTTTACAAACGGACATTAGATTGAGCTCGCATACCATCCTCAATCAGATGGGTAAATCGAAGTCATCAGTCGTACTTTGGGCAATATGCTCCATTATTTGGTGCAAGAACAATCGCATTCTTGGGATGATATTCTGCCACAAGCGGAGTTCGCTTATAATTCCATACCTAATCGTTTTATAGGGAAGTGTCCTTTTAGCATAGTATATACTAAACTTCTAAATCATACTGTAGAAATTGCCATGCTTCCGAAATGCAAAAGTTCTGCTACTGCTTCACTAGAAGATCAATTTGCACATACTCTACAAGATGTCCAGAGCAAAATAATTGTTTCTAACATGAAATATAAGCAAGTAGCGGATCAACACAAACACCAACAAGTATTTTCACCAGGAGATTCGGTAATGGTTCATCTCCGTCGTGAACGGTTTGCACCCGGATTGTATTCTAAGCTTAGTCGTCGCAAGGTTGGGTCTATTCCTATAATGAAAAAGATAAATAAAAATGCATACATTGTCGATTTGCCTATCGAGTACAATGTCTTCTACCTTCAATGTGGCAGATATCACACCTTACCATCCTCCCGATAACGCAACAAGTGTGGAGCCAAGCTCTTCCTCGGCAGGGAGACCTGATGCGGAGCATCTTAACTATAATTTGCCTTGTGCTTATCCTACCTATTAGTCAGCATCATTTTGTTATTCCATGTTGCATTTTCAATTCTGTTAGAACTTTTTTGTTAGTGGACGTTTTGTCCTTTAGGATGTAATGGCGCCGGTGGCTGCACAAGCCCAAGCCATATATATGCATATTTGCTAAAGAATGAGATAGCTGCTATTTTTCCCAGAAATATTCACTGTTCTATTGCTTGTAGTTTTTCCTTCCCTGCAATGTAGCTTCAAATATACAATTTTTTTTTTGCGCTTCAAATATACTACCACTCGGTTACTAATGTTTCATTGCTTTATTCCGATATTCTTCCCTTGCTGTTGTTACTGCTACTACGCTATAAAAAAACTTGACATAAATTACCAAGAGAATTAAAACCTGATACTCTTAAAAAAAAAATAAACATGGCAAAGCACTTTGCCTAAGAGCTTCTCCCAACACAGAACAACAGAGATTGAAAAGATATATATATATATATATATATATATATATATATATATATATATATATATATATATATATATCACATACAGGTCTAACTATTGATATGAAAAAACAAAAACTATAAAAGAAGCTCCTTAATTAGCTAGCCATTAATCATTTAGGATAATTTTTATTTCTTTTGATAAGTTGAGTGCTAAAATAAATTTGATATGAATGGATTAAAATATTTTGCCAACGCGAAATCAATGAAAAGAAAATTTTAACAAATCAAAATCATAAAAGCAAACTAGAAACAATAATAGCTATCAAAATTAAATGAGAGAGATTAAAAGCACAAGAACTATATTTTGCCACAATCAAAACCATAATAAACATAACTGGTAATTCACCATATATTACATATTCAAACCAATCATTCATCACTTCAACTTATTCACCGCACATTATTCACATATCGAAGTGATATCAGCTTTTTATTCTTTACATGCCAAACATACCGATCACACATGCATCATATTACCTTACAGCTCCATTTCAACAGGTCCAGCATTCAAACAAGTTCAAACACCCCCGGCTTTAAAGCCTCTGTTGCCTTCATTGCTTCGGCAAGTCCTTCTGCTCCATGAACAAAGCGTGTCACTTCTTCTGCAAGCCTCCTCTGGGCCGACTTCGGAACATAGCCAGGCTTCTTCATAGTTTCATCCAACTCCTGAATCTCCTTCAAGTCCAAGAAGGTTAAAAGCTTCAGAAACCTCACAACATCCTCATTCAGTACAGAGAGAAAGTATTGATAGAATTTATAAGGTGACATCATGGCCGGCGATAACCATATGGCGCCACCTTCAGATTTCCCAAACTTGGACCCGTCACTGTTTAATAAAAGAGGGAAAGTAAGTCCATAGGCGCCTTCCACCTGCAAAATCTTTCGTATGAGATCAGTTCCAGCAGTAATATTTCCCCACTGATCGCTCCCACCTATCTGAACATTTACACCCATATTTTTAAACATGTGCAAAAAATCATAACCTTGTAGTAACTGATAGGTGAACTCAGAAAAACTAATCCCCTCCTCAGAAATGAGCCGCTTCTTCACACTGTCCTTGGCCATCATAGTTCCAACCCTCGCGTATCGGCCCACTTCTGCAAGAAAATCCAGCAACGTTATGTCTT
The DNA here is from genome assembly GCA_022539455.1 of Dendrobium nobile. NCBI lineage: Eukaryota > Viridiplantae > Streptophyta > Magnoliopsida > Asparagales > Orchidaceae > Dendrobium > Dendrobium nobile. Next base: position 12,513,206 of record CM039723.1, on the reverse strand, counting down.
TCCACCAGTTAGAATTATCCTCCACCGCTAAACAGTTACAGTACTCGTTGGTTTCTGGGTTCAAATATTCATCTTTTATACAACCCATCTCTAAATCCACCTCCACGCTAGCTCTGTGAAGAATTTTGTAGACCAGAGCCCTAATTCCCGCTCTATTTTTCTCTATGGTCTCCACGTTCAATTCTGGCCTCTCTAGACTTTTTCCGGATGGGTCACCGACCCGGCCAGTGGCTCCACCGATAACGGCAATGGTCTTATGGCCACATCGCCGAAACCATGAAAGAACCACCATTCCGATTAGATTTCCTAACTGTAAGCTTTCTGCCGTCGGGTCGAAGCCGCAATAAACCTTGAGCGGGATACTGTTGGGATTAGAGCACACTGACCGCAGATTGTCGCTTGTCATGGAGTCCACGAGGCCGCGCTCACTTAGGATGTCGACGACGTTGGTGATGGCAAGTTTTGGTTGAGCTTCAATGGTGGTTTGGGGGTTTGTTGATAGGCTTTGGGGGGTTGATGAGGGCAACGAGAAACTGCAGAGACGAGGAAAACGTGGACTGAGGCGATGCTTATTAGGGTTGAGGAAGTGAGGGGAGGTTGAAGGACGAAGAAGTGCAGTCATCGCTGCTGATGCTGCTGCCATGGCTAGCTTTGGGCTCTTCGCTTAGGGTACCAGTTGTTATTTGGCGATGGAGAAAATGAAAGGAAGGAGAATCCATACATATAGGCATACAACAAAAGCTACGTTCATGCAAATTGACACCTGGTCCTCAGCACACTCAATAAAATGACATTGGATTTCTTGAATTGAGACGTGGAATCCTGCATGAGCCAAAACTTTTAATCAATTGATGTTTTCATTTTCTGCTTAAAATATTTTCGAAATCTTAATAAGAAATTTATTCAAAATTTGCTTAATTTTTTTTTTCCGAATTTCACTCAAAATTTTGTTCAAAAGCTGTTCAATATCTCGCTCGAATTTATGCTCCATTTATTGTTGTTGCGTCCTGGAATATTCGCGGCGGTAGAGAAATATATGGATTAACGTCTTAGCATTGTACGAAGATCCAGCACACAAGCAGATAAGAGAGTGGGGGTGAAACATTCACAAGAGACACCAGAGTTTTTACGTGGAAAACCCCTAAAAAGGGGAAAAAATCACGGGGCCTGGCCCAGTTTGAATAAATCCACTAAGTATTTGCAGTCGATTACAAATGAGGCCCTTCCTTAGGAGAAGACCTTGTATTGATGTAGCAAATATACATCATATATATTGCATTACATGGTAGGAGTTACATATACATGTTTGTCTGGTCGGAAGGACTGTAGTCAGCAGGAGATCGGGGTCAGAAAGATCATTGTCTTTTGATGGAGGTCGGAAGAACCATAGTAGGCGACGAAGGCCTGAAGTACCGTAGTCGGTAGGAGACTGGGGTCTAAAAGACCGTTGTCTGGTGATGAAGGTCGGAAGGACCATAGTTGGCGACGGAGGTCGAAAGACCATAGTCGGCAGGAGACCGGGGTCAGAAAGACCGTTGTTTGGTGATGGAGGTCGGAAGGACCATAGTTGGCGACGGAGGTCGGAAGGACCGTAGTCGGTAGGAGACAGGGGTCAGAAAGACCGTTGTTTGTTGATGGAGGTCGGACGGACCGTAGTCGGCAGTATTCTGGGAGAACTGTGGGCATCAGGTGGTGGCCTGGTAGAGCTCAAGGCCTCAAGTAGTGGTCCGGCAGAAGTCTGGGCCTCATGTGATGTTCTGGTGGAGCACACGGCCTTTGATAATGATCTGGTGAAGACAAGAGCCTCTGAAAAAGGTAAGGGCCTTTGGCGAAGGTGAGGGCCTCAGATGAAGACGTCAGGCGTGAACGTCGGGCCTTGAGCAGAACGTTGGGCCTTAAGCAGAATGTCGGGCCTGAACGTCGGGCCTGAATGTCGGGCCTGAGCGTCGGACCTTAACATCGGGCCCTGAGGTGGTGGTCCAGCGAGGCTCCGGTGGTGGTCCGGCGAGGCTCCGGGGGTGGTCCGGCGAGGCTCCAGCGGTAGTCCGGCGAGGCTCCGGCGGTGATCGAGGAGGAGCTTCTTCCTTCTCCTCTTCCTTCTCTTCTTGCTTCGCCTCTCTTTGTGAAGAATGAGGGCTCTATTTATAGATTTTTTGGAGTGGCATGCCCCGTAAATAGGTGGGAGATCAAGGGTAAATGGGGAGTGGTTGGATGGCCGGCCGATATTGAACCCCTTGATCATGGACCGTTCGTTGGACATTTGAAGGTCATAGAAATGTTGGAATTCGGCGATCTTAAGCTTGTTGGATTCTTCTCGTCGAGCCGTTCGATTCGAGTATAAGCTCGTTAAAATCGGAGACCGTTTGGTATCTCAAATTGCGGTTTGAACCTTCCAACAGCGCTTCGGGTCCATGATTCAGACCCATTTGGGCTCGGATCGAGTTGAATTTGGTGTCATTGGGTTCGCATTTCCGAGACGCTCAGTTCGACTGTAAGTTTGCTGAAATCGGAGTTCGGATGGTCTCCGAATTAATTATTGAAGTTTCCAATTTGATTCTGCCTCAAGATTCGTGCCCGATCAAGATAATTTTTTGATGACGTATCAGTTGTCCCCCTATTTTCGGACGTCGAAGCCCTCAAAGTCCGAAAATATGTGTGTCGACATTTAACATTTGCCGAATCGTAAAAAATTACGTTCCAAAAAATATAAATCTTGCTCAAACTTGATCATAATTTTTCCCCATGATTTGTAGAAGGTGAAGAGGCTCTAAAGCTAGGAAAATCTTTCCTAAAATGCCATAGAGTTTACTCAGTAGTATATGTTTTAACAATATTTTTGCTAACTCATCTCACTCCCACTTGATGTTTCAGACTTGATTTGTAAGCTGATATTCCTTTATCAACGAAGGACGTGGGTATAAGTGCAGGTTTGCATATTATAATGCACTTAAGTATACTCTAGGACAATATTCAAGTACCAATTGTCAAAAAGCATTATCATTAGGGATAATCTGTATAGAGAATATGCTTGATTCGTCCCATATAAGTAATAAAATATCTTAGTTCAATGCAGGATAACAAATTAATTCTGTATATGGCTTTGCCGCGGGTGGAAACGAGTATAATTTTTTATTTTTTATTTATTTATTTTTTAAAATAGAGCCGAGGCTGCTCTCAACTTCCTTTTAGTGGGCGGTTTAAGAAACCACCTGTTAGAGAGCGGTTTAAGAAACCGTTCATTTTTTTTTTTTTTTTTTTGTCATGGAGAAGTGGGAGAGAGGGAGAGTGGGAGAACTCCTTTTTCCTATAAATAGGCCCCCCCCCCCGGGCCTTCATCCTTGCACCTTCTCCTTCTCTCATTAGAGGCCTTCCTCTGTCCTTGGATAGTTGGTATCCACTGTCCAACATTAGAGCCCCTCTTTGCGAGAAGGAATTTCCCCCTTCTCCTCAAGCTGAGGCCTTCCCCTAGTCTTGTACAGGCGATATCTCCTGTGCAATTCTAGGGTCCCTCACTGAGTTGAAAATACTCTATTTTCTTTCTCATTCTCCTCAAGCTGAGGCCTTCCCCTAGTCTTGTGCATGCGGTATTTGCTGTGCAATTCTAGGGCCCCTCACTGAGTTGAAGAGACTCTTTTTTCTTTCTCATTCTCCTCAAGCTGAGGCCTTCCCCTAGTCTTGTGCAGGCAATATCTCCTGTGCAATTCTAGGGCCCCTCACTGAGTTGAAGAGACCCTTTTTTCTTGTGAGAGATCCCACAACCAAGAGAGATTCGTAGTTGGTTCACAACGGAGGTCGGGGAGAACCGTAGTTGGAGAAGGAGGTCGTAAGGACAATATTTGGTAGAGGAAGTTGCAAGGACTGTTGTTGGCGAAGGAGGTAGTAAGGATTGTAGTCGTCGACGTAGATTGGAAGAATGGTTGTCGATGAGCGAAGGAGATTGGAAGTCCGATGACGGGCGTAAGTTCGACGACGGGCGTAAGTCCGACGACGGGCGTAAGTCCGACGACGGGCGTAAGTCTGGTATCGGGTATATGTCCGACCAAAGTTCTCCTACAGGCAGTAGTTCGTCGATAGGTAGTAGTCCGACAGCAGACAGAAGTCCTATGTTGGGTAGAAGCACTGAATCGGGTAGAAGACCGATGAAAGTCCTTTGACAAACAGTAGTCCGTCGATAGGTAGTAGTCCGACGGCAGACAGAAGTCCGACGTCAGGTAGAAGCACTGAATCAGGTAGAAGACCGATGAAAGTCCTTTGACAGGCAGTAGTTCGTCGACAGGTAGTAGTCCGACGGCAGACAGAAGTCTTACGTCAGGTAGAAGCACTGAATCGGGTAAAACACCGATGAAAGTCCATCGACGGGTAATAGTCCGTCGACAAGTAGTAGTCCGACGACAGGCAGAAGTCCAACGTTGGGTAGAAGCACTGAGTCGGGTAGAAGGCCGACGAAAGTCCATCGACGAGCAGTAGTTCGTTGATAGGTAGTAGTCCGACGGCAGACAGAAGTTCGACGGCAGGTAGAAGACTGATGAAAATCCATCGACGGGCAGAAGTCCGACGACGAGTAGAAGTCTGATGACGAACAGAAGTCCGACGACATGGAGAAGTCCGACGTCGGGTAGAAGATCGATGAAAGTCCATTGAGGGGCTGAAGTCCAATGATGGGAGGAAGCTCTGCGTCGAGCAGAATCCCAACGAAAGTCCAACGATAGGGAGAATTTCGGCATCGTGTAGAAGTTCAACAACGGGAGAAAGCTCTGCGTCAGACAGAAGTCTGATAAAATTTATGCTAGGCAGAATTCCGGCAACGGGAAGAAGCTTGACGTTGGACAGAAGTCTGACAACGGGATGAAACCCGATAAAAGTTTGATGACGGGCAGGAGTCCGACGTCGAGCAGAAGTACGGCCTTGGGCAGAAGACCGATGAAAGCCCATCGACAAGCAATTGTCCGTCGACAGGTAGAAGTCCGCTGATGAGCAGAAGTCCAACGACAGAGGGAAGTCCGACGCCGCGTAGAAGTACTGTCGGGTAGAAGACCGACGAAAGTTCGTCAACGAGCATTAGTCGACGACGAGTAGAAGTCCGCTGACGAGTAGAAGTCCAACGACGGGGAGAAGTCCAACGTCGAGTAGAAGTACTGTCAGGTAGAAGACCGACGAAAGTTCTTCGACGAGCAGAAGTCTGACGACGGGTATTAGTCCGACGGTAGGAAGAAGTCCGGCGTCGGGTATTAGTCCGTCGAAAGTCGTCGAGTAGAAGTACTGTCGGGTAGAAGACCGACGAAAGTTCTTCGATGAGCAGAAGTCCGAAGACGGGTATTAGTCCGACGGTAGGAAGAAGTCTGGCGTCGGGTATTAGTCCGTCGAAAGTCCTGCAAGGCAAAAGTTCATTGACAGGAGGAAATTCAACATTAGGTAGAAATTTAAATTTGAGCAGAAGTTCAATGGAAGTCCATTGATGATATTCTGGTGACGTTAACCAAGGATGTATAATTTATCCGAGGTTGTATGTTGTGGGCTCCGAAAATTCGGCCCCGGCCTCCTCTCGCTTTTCTTATTCGGCGAGGGAGTTTTAACTGAAATAAGTTCCGAGGTAAATTTTGGAAGGCAGATGGGTTTGTAGATAAGACACTACCCAGAGATTTCGCCCTCATTTGGTGAGGACTTTATGATCTGAGTTCTGGTTTCCTATAGGCGCAAGCCCCTATAGTTAATTACCCCTCCCGATCACGAGAGAGAACTTTCGATTAAGGCTAGTCATCAATCAGATACGTAGGATATACGTGTTATCTGGCATATAGTAGCAGCAATGAATTTGGAATTTGGGTTGAAAGAGCTTGATATTTAAAATTGAAAATTTCACCATCGTGCACTTAAAGCGGATGGTGGGGGAATGGATGATGGACCCGATCAAGATCCCATGGTTCCGTCATCCCGGGCCATCATGGTCCCTGGTCTACTTAGTCAGAGGAGGTAGTCGACCCAACCTGACAGAAGGATCCTTGTCGGCAGCCATGGGTTGCTTCGTCCAAGGAGACCTTGTAGACCTGGGGGGAGTGTTTGTCTAAGGGGACAAATTTAAATCCACCTTAGCTTACAGAGGGCTTTGTGCCCTATCGATCATATCCTATTAATTCATATCTCAAGGATTTGATGCTAATAAGGAACGTAACGGCGCTGGCCATAACCGGTATTTCATGGTGCCATTTGGCGGCAAAACCACTCGGTTCAGAGGGCCCCGGGTCATAACCGTTTATCCTGCGGTGCCATGTGGCGGCAAACCGCCGGTTAGAGGACACGTACCACGTCCTTATTAGCAGGAGATTGTCTTGAGAATGAATCCTAGTGATATTTTCGACCAGGCATTTGGCTCTTTTGTGAGCTGAAGTTATTTTTGATTTGTCCGCCTCGACAAACTGTTGCGGAGGGCGGATAGATCTTGCTTTAAGTGTTTAATGATTAGATTTCAATTTTAAATATTTGGGATTTTGGATATTTTTTGGATTTTGTGGAGTTTTAGGATTTTTGTGCAGTTTTGGCATTTTTGGTGGATATCTTGGGTAGAGTTTGAAAGTATTTGGAATGGACATTTGGGAGACAATTGAAAGTATTTAGGAACCCCTCCGGTTGAGATTTACAATCAACACGGCCATCATCGGGGTGTTGTGGGGGCCATTTCTTTTTATGGATTGAACCTTGTCAACTCGGTCAGGCTGTCGACAGAGGACCGGGTTTTGTAGGCTTTGAGCCTTTATTAGTGAATTCATATTGTTGTAGGCCTTGATGGCCTAATATGAATGTTTTAAAGCAAATATACCAGTCGCCACAACTTTATATTTGCTTAATGGTTCGAAACCTGTCGACTTCTATTGACCCGTATAGAAAGATCGGTTTCGAACCTGAATTCACTTGTCAACCCGCGCAGCATCCCTAGACGTCACGTGTGTACCAATAACACGCTCGCCGGGGCCCATGAGGGTTTTATAATTTTTTTTACCCCTTTTAGTGTACCTATGTGTATACAATTTATAGTGCACGTGTAGGGGTACTTTGAAATAATTGTAAACGCCTTCTGTCTGCTTGTACGAGTGTTGCAGATCCGGTGGCGTAGCGTAGCAGCTTCTGAATATAATTATTCGCTGTTTCGTACAGGTAGACTGTCGTGCACTATTTGTTGATTTTTGTAAGTGAATCGTAGTACACCAACTAATCTTCTGCCTCATATTTGTAGGTGCTCGTAAATAGCTTGTTCTATGCATGATGAATTTTCCACTGTAACTCATAAGCACTTGCACTTGATATAATTACTGTATCTTGCTCGTGGATAATAGACTATGTGTATTACGAGTCTTCTACAGTGGCCCGTGGATATTTGCAATCGTTGTAGTCATATTGTATGTTGTTCGTAGATGATACGTGATATTTATAGTGGGGCTCCAATGGAAGCTCGTGGGAGCTCATATCTGTCATGTACTTTATTGTTGTATTTGACTCATGTAGTACATCCGCCAATGCCGCATATAGGTAGGTAGATGTTTTCCTTCTCAGACTGAAATTAACTTCAGGATACTGCATTTACTGAAGTCCTTCTGCATTTACCCATAAGTGACATATTATACATACATCCATATTTGTAAAGAGAATGTATGTATTGCAGATCTTTAACCCTTGATTGTATGAGACCAGCGTGCTTATTTATATTTTAATGTTGATTGCTAGAGTGTTGTAATATTCTTTCCATGTCTCTAATCTGATATCTACTTGCAAGAAGGTCTCATGAACTTTTCGAATACATATTCGATAACCATTGTTTCATATAGCTTGAAAGGTTGAATATGGTTAACTGGTAAGGATGTTTGGATATCCTTGCTATAAGAGCTCGCACATACTTATATCTATTGCATATTAGTCACTTTTATTTGAGAGGACCAATGTATTTCACTTGACATTGAGTTGCTATTCACCGCACAAATACTATCGTGTTTGTTGCTTTTGAATCAGATATAGAGAACTCATTCATCATCGATCATTATTTGTAGTTGCTATTGACATGCTCGTTGCCTTTGCTCATAAACGATGCACTCATCGTTCGTTATATTTAACAAATCTTTTGTTTACTCACTAATGCTTGTGTCTCAATTGGTATGGTGACATCTTAACATTGAATGAAAACTTTGTATCATTTATTTTCGACGCGTCATTACATCTCCATTTGATATTTGTTTAGGAATATATCATGTCCACCTTTGCAAATGGATTATCATGATCCAAAGGATTCTATCACACTATAGCTTTATGATTAAGTCATATTCCACATGATCTTTGTTATTTAGAAGTCAAATTATGCTTGCAAAATGGATTGTAAGTAGTTTTCATCCAATTAAAGTGACAATATCAATATTTTCAAAGAAGATTTTGCTTTATTAGTTGTAGATATTTTATTGAACTATTTTTCCACTTGGCTCTTATTTGCATGTTGTCACTTTATCAAAAATTTTGTTTTAAATTAAGTTCCATGTCACCCAACTTTGGATCAAGCTCAAGTACAAAAACAAGTTCAAATAAAGTTCAGGCTCAAAATGAGCCTCTTCCGTTCTTTGAGTCCCCTGTTGTCCAAGTAAGTTCAAGCTTGAGTTCAGTTCAAGTTCATGTTCAAGCTGAGTTCATGTCCAATACATTTAGTTCACTTGAATATGAGTTCTCTTGCATTTATTTCATTTGAATTCAAATTTTCATGAATTATGTGTAGGTTCAATCAAGCTCACACCTTTTGTAGTTCATATTGCAATTTAGTCCAAGTCTTTGTTGTCAAAATTAAATTTGAATCAAATCTTTTATCGGTCAAGTTTGCATTTAATCTATTTGATTATTCATATCAAGTCCAAATAAAGTCCCTTGTATTTGTCCAAGTCCTTGCCTTTTTCAGACAAAATTTCGGCAGCCTCCCGGCGTCTCCCCCGTTAAGGGGAAAAAACCAAGAGGCCGCCTACCCGCCACGTCAATAAAGACGTGCACGGTTGGTGTTGGTGAGACACCGCGGCGGTTGTATTTTTTTGTTTTCTCCCACCACGGCCAATAAAGGCGTGCATGGGGTTTTAAAAATACATTTTTGAAAAAGCAGTTTTTGATTTCTCCCCGCCCGGGGGTACTTAAAAGTGACCCCGCTTCGCCACACGTACCGCACCGGGTTCCATCCTACCCCGGCCAATAAAGGCGTGCTTAGGACAGTTCTCCAATTTGCCACGAGTATTGAAGTAGGGTTTTGGTGATTGCCCGCTTCGTCGTAAGTATCGAACCGGCGTTCCTTCCCACCACGCGCAATAAAGGCGTGCATAGGCGATTTTCCGGTCCGCTGCGAACAACAAAACGAGAATCTGAGTTAGAAATTCATACCTTCGCGGGGTTGATGAAGTCGTCGAGATGCACAAAATAAAACAAATTTTCCTTCTTCTTTTTTTTTTCTTTTTTTTTTTCTCGTTTTTTTTTTTTTTTTTTCACACCTCGCACCTCTTCTTATTTTCATACAAGAATAGGAACATGTAGCTAACAACATTTTTTTTTATTTCTTTTAAAACTAACTGTATAGGATAACAATAGTTAATTAGCATGCATGAATAATTATATGCAAAACAGAATGATAATCTTAGTATGGAATGGCATCTGTACTAATTAATGCTAACAAATTATATTAGATAATAACAATATTTATCATAAATGAATTGCTGGATGCAAAATTCCATTCGAATGTAAGTAGTGTTCATACTAAAATGATTCATCACTTTAACCAATAATATTTATACTATAAAATCATGCAAAATCCTTCAAAGCCATGACTAAAAAAAAAAAAAACATCACATACTTTATCACTAATAGTTGTCAGGCGGAAGAAAAAAAAGGCTTATATGCAAAGAATCATTTTGTCCTGGCTGTAGGAAGATAGGAAGTTTTTTGGCTTTAATGGCTAGAGGAAAGAAGCTTTTTCTTTTCTCCTTTCTTTTTTTTTTGGATTTTAGTGGCATGCCAAGGACAGATCTTCACGTGAAAGTGAAGTAGAACTCACTATCACAGGTCTCAGAAAACTTTCGGCTATAGCTTGGGAAGCTACAATGAGAATGCACAATAAAAAGAGATGTTGCGGGAAGGTGATCCGCACACGGAGTAAGGAGGATAAAGAGGAACTGGAGTGTTCTTTCACCTGAAGAAATCGAAGCTTGGAGGGCTTGAGCTGTTTACGGCAAGGAGGAGAGGAAACAGTGGAGGGATTCGTTCCAGCCGTAAGGAAGGGTCCGGCCTAGGCTCCACTGAACAGAGTTCGACCAAAAGAAGTTCTATTACCAGTTGGCGTTGAGATATACCGTGAGAGTTGGACAGAAGGTGAGGTTTGAGGGGGTTCGACGGTGAACTGTAGCAAAGTGGTTCGAGAGGCTCGCCTGAATCGGATCAAGCTTTGACGAGAAGAGGGGTTTGGACGTGGAAACTTGAGATAGACGTCAGGAAGAAGGGAAAATAGCAGATTTTTTTGGTGGGATTTCTGAAAACAGCCAGAGTAATAGAAAAAAAAATCTCTCTCGCTTAGTTTCTATCCATCTTTTAACGACGAGGCTGCTTCTCTTCTCGAGGCCAAAGCAGTATACGAGGTTTGAAGTCAGCGGGATATCAGGCATTTGCACAGAGAATCCATTCAGAAGATACGAGGTAAATTAATGAGATTTTACGTTTCATTTGACTCCTGTGCATTTGATTTTATTTTTGTATATATATATTTTTTAATCAAATTAATAACAAGGTCAATAGCATGCTGTTATTTGTCCACTTGAAATGATATCTACACGACACTTTGTCAGAAATTTCTAGATTTTCGCAACTCCTCGATTTGTGTGCGTGTCACCTCGAAATTCGTGTAGTCACCCCGTTTAGCGTGCCAAATTTGCCGAACATAGACAATAGGCAAATTGATAGTGTATTTAGGGTATTGCTAATGTCCCGGTCGCAATGGCGTTGTCCGTTTTGCAATCGGGTGTCGTTTGATCATCGTCGATGCTGATCTCCCTCGAAATGTATGCCTCCACAATATATTTGAATCGCCTTTAAAATTTGCGACACTGCCTCAAACGATCCAATTTGATAAAATAAAATGTGCATTCTGAATGTCGACGATGTTTCGAACGCAATGACGCTATCTGTTTATCGATCCGACGTCGTTCGAGCATTGACGAGGCATCATTTCTATCGTTACGCAGGTCTTTATATCATGTTTGCATCGCCTAGAAATTTATCATCATCTCGGATGATCCAAATTTATTAAATAAAATGTATATCCTAAATGCCAACGACGTTCCGGACGCAATGACACTCTCCGTTTTGTCGATCTGAGGTCATTTGAGCATCTTTGAGGGCTCATTTCCGTCGTAGCGCAGGCCTTTACGTCACATTTGCATCACCTAAAAATTCATCACCATCTTAAATGATCCATTTTTATTAAATAAAATGTGTATTCCGAATGTCGACGACGTTCCGGACGCGATGACACTATCCGCTTGTCAATCTGAGGTCATTCGAGCATCTTCGAGGGCTCATTTCCGTCGTAGCGCAGACCTTTATATCACTTTTGCATCGCCTAGAAATTTACCATCATCTCGGATGATCCAAATTTATTAAATAAAAGGTATATCCTGAATATCAACGACGTTCCGGACACAATGATGTTATTCGTTTCCTGATCTGACATCATTCGATCAGCCTCACACTTTAATTTTAGGTGTCGGTCATCAAGCACATTCTTAGTGAAATTGAGGCTTTCTCCAAATTAGTAAAATTCCAATATGAGATTAAAATATGTGATTCTCTTCTCAGCATATATTTTGACACTATAAGCCTTCTCGATATTTTTAGTATTTTGAAGAAGCTTGATTCTTAAGTGGCAAGAATCATTTATGCTTACAACATTCCTTCCTCTGATATCCTCCTTAGTCATTCCTTGAGATGGTTGAATGATACCCAATGCAGTCCATATTAAAATTAAATTATCTTTATCATCCCTACGATCTTGTGGAATAAACAACAAGAATGCGAAATAATTTTTGTAGATGATTTGGCGGAACTTTATAATTGAGCCTTAAGATAGAATTCTGACCCAGTAGGTTACTTTCTAGAACTGCCCCGCGATGCCTTTCATCCAAGTTACCCTCCAGAACACCGTCGATGGCTTTAGTTTCCAATGGAGATCCTTTGCAATCATCAATATGACGAGCCCATTCGAATTGTTATCGAATTTTACTACCATAATCCTCAAAAGCCAAAGGGAAGAGCATCTTCTTCCATTTACTTTTATCTTGTCATCCTCTCAGATGTCATCTAGCACTAGTACAGACTTTTTGAACATGATTTGAACTTGAAGAGAAGTGCCTCAAGTATTTCCAAATGAGGTATCTCTTTCTTAAGATATTCCAACATATCTGTAATGACTTTTCCACATCAAAGTTGTTGGCAACACAAACCCCATATTTTAAGATCAAATTCCTTTGGCAATTCATCTTCATAAACATGTTGCTGTGGAGTTGGCTTTCCCATACCACCATGATCAACTATAGACATAAGAGAAACGTTTATGTACCAAATAGTCCAAAGGCTCGTTTAATGGCTTTCTAAACCACTGCATAATGAACTCCTTAGCATAGCTTTTACTAATGAGATCATTTGTAGGCAAGGCTCCTGTGGCAGGGGTCAACATATGTCGGATCCTTTGCTCGATGGCGTTAACCTGTGTGGAAGAGGTCGGGAGAATCCACCAAGGATGTAAGACCTTTCCGAGGTTGTAGGTCGGAGCCTTTGCTCGACGACGTTAACCTGTGTGGAAGAGGTCGGGAGAATCCACCAAGGATGTAAGACCTTTCCGAGGTAGTATGTCGGAGCCTTTGCTCGACGACGTTAACCTGTGTGGAAGAGGTCGGGAGAATCCACCAAGGATGTAAGACCTTTTCGAGGTTGTATGTCGGAGCCTTTACTCGACGACGTTAACTTGTGTGGAAGAGGTCGGGAGAATCCACCAAGGATGTAAGACCTTTCCGAGGTTGTATGTCAGAGCATTTGCTCGACGACGTTAACCTGTGTGAAAGAGGTCGGGATTGGATCCCTCTGGGATCAATTTAGTCTTGATTTGAGAGGGGGAGAATGCCGCATGTATTCTGAATCAAATGTAAATAATGGTCCATTACTATATTTTTTATTTTTAAACATTCTTCTTATTTTCCCTTTGTAGGGAATGTTTCGCTGGCAGAGACCTGACGACCTGCCTCCGGGCGAGCCCAGTGAGGATGCCATCTGGGAGGCCATTGACAGACAGGATCCTCAGGGCAGTATTGATGTTAGAGATAGACTGGAGCAGCACCAGGACATGCTGCGAGGGCGAGACATTTTTCACGACTTTTTTGCTCGCTCCCCTTTACTCCCAGAGCTTCCTGTGGGTTCTGTTTCCTTTGAGAACCCAGAGCGGTGGGTCACCAGTCTCAGATTGCAGTACGGGGAGTACCACCCATTGGAGAGCTCTTTGGCACAGGTTGGATGGGGTACCTGCGACGTTCTAGTGCCAGCAGCAGACACACTCGAGTCCATTGGGCAGTCGAGTCTACTTAGCCACCGTCAGCTACAGTCGTCACCCCCTTTAGAGTGGCAGAGGGACTCCACAGTTGGACAGATTCAGAGCCCAGTCAGCAGCTATGTTTCTTGGGCCCGGTACGTACTCCAGGTGCACAGGGAGACTCTCCGAGCGGCGGGGATTTACGAGGCAGTATATGTCTCGCTGTTCGACTACGGGCGTCTTCCTTCTTCTTGGGCCCGGGGTCTGATTGAGTTTTGGGATGCCGGTCGTGGTACTTGCTGGATTGGAGCAGAGGAGCTTACAGTCACCCTTTCAGACCTACAGATGGTCTCTGGGCTTCCAGTTTTTGGGCATAGTTTTGAGGAGTGTGTACCTCCGGATGAGCAGTTGTTTCATAGAGTTCCTTCACTAGACGGCGATAGGAGAGGCAGACTGTTACTACCTGATGTTTACCCTAGGCTTCTTCAGCACTACCGTCAGACTTTTAGGTCAGTACGAGGTTTGCAGATGCGCTCCCGGGCCACCATGCCCATAGGTGTTTGGGTTAGTAGTTTCCTCCATGAGAGGTTCTTGTTTTCAGCCGTTGCGTCACTACACGACCCATTTGACTTCGGGTTACAGCGTGGCACTTTGTTGACAGAGGAGACTGCCGAGCCTTTCCCCTCCACCAGCCTCGTTTCTCCAGCTTTACCAGGTGTTGACGAGGACTTACTGTTAGCAGGATTTTTGGCGCTTTGGCTTAGCACCTTCGTGCTTCCGCTCAGGACAGAGTCTTTGAGATGTACCATTCTTTTAGCAGCCAGTCAGTTGTCGGTGGGACAGAGGCTTTCTCTTGCTCCTGCTGTCCTTGCTAGAGTGTACAGAGTTCTACGGACTACTTCTGAGGCTGGATCTTTGGATGTACGTGATTCAGCTTTGCCATGGCAGTACTTGTATGCTTGGATTCACTTGCACGTCCAGGGAGCCTTTTCCTGTTTAGAGACTCCGACATACTTTCTGCAGAGAGGGTTTCCTACTGTTTTACAGCTCTTTCAGGCGTCTTCTACTTTTGAGTCGGAGAGGATTAGGTTGTTCTTCTTTGCTCCGCAGTTAGTGTCAGACCGATTTGCCTTGGTACACCAGCCGGACACAGTTAATTTGCCACCCCACCAGAGGGGTATAGTTCTAGTTGACGGAGTTGATCATAGAGGTAGACGTACACTTTTGCTCCGTAGTCAGAGTTTGACAGTTGCTGAGTACTTCATCAGCATGCGCCCAGGATGGTTGTGTCACTGTTGGGGTGGTTTTGTGACGTTGGAGGGCTACCAGCCCAATAGGGTTGCCAGGCAGTTTGGGTTTTCACAGGCTACAGCCTATGACGGGCGGGTACTCCTCTCAGGGGTCACAGATGTACTGCACATGGGGACAGTTCCGCTAGAGACTCGTTTTTACGTTGCCGCTGTGACTTGGGCGCACTTACTGAGGATGGGGACAGGTTCCAGTTTTCTTTTAGCCCAACCGTCTACTCAGACAGGAGTCAGTTACACCCGACTGTCGTGGGTACGGTTGTCTTTCGGACCTGCTTTGGAGCACGGCGCCAGGCGGTACGAGCGTCGGGTACGGGAGCTTGGATCGTCGAGGGGACGTAGGTCTCGTCGGAGTCTTCCAGAGGCTGCTGGTGATAGAGGTACTTCCCTATCCCTTCTCCTTTTTTCTTCTTGTCAGTGTTTAGTTTGATAGATATTTGGTCATTTGATATATATTTTCTTGGTGCAGGGACACACACTGAGGCTCATGCCACTTCTACAGACGTTGTTCCTTCTCCTGCCAGAGTTCCAGACGTGGCACCTGCGCCACTTCAGGCAGAGTCTTCTCGCCGCCGGGCCAGCTCTCAGCTTGTTACCTCTTCCAGGAGGTCTGTAGATGCTCGCCCCTCTCCTAGGGACCTTGGGGAGAGTACACAGGAGCCCAGAAGGTCAGACTTTACAGGATACAGTACACTAGACCCTTCTGCCGACTTTTCTTTCCCAGTAGACCCCTATGGGTCGTTCTGGCCTGGCGAGTCTTCTGGTACCGGCGCCACTCTGCTTTCAGAGTTCTTTGGAGAGCCTCCACACACACTGCCACCGTTAGGCTTAGTTCCCACGGAGTTCTCTTTCTTCCCTGAGGGCCACCCGACTGACTTTGCGGGCTCTTCTCTTGTCCCTGTCAGCTACTCGACTGACCTTGTAGGACCTTCTTCTGCACCAACCAGCTACCCACCCGACCTCACGGGTCCTTCTTCAGCTTCAGTCAGTTACCCAGCCGACTCTGCGGGTCCCTCCACGGGTACATATTTATTATAAGTCAATTTATTTTAAATGCATTATTATAATATTTTCTCTGTATTAATTGATTCCAATCTTTTGTGCAGTTCCTGCGGGATATGATTACACTTCAGAGATTATCAGCTATGATACCCTACCTCCGACCTCCATGACGTCTGAGATGTGTAACGATTTGGCGCAGCCTCTGAGGAGGTTAGTCTTCAGCATTGACCCTAGGTCTCCAGAGTCTTGGCACGACTTTTCTTCTACTGCCAACCAGCTCCTTGGCCTACTAGCCAAGTATGGGGCGAGCACTACTGAGTTATGTTTTTGGGAGGCGGTGTGCCGTGAGGCGGAGTCTTGCATCTGGCATCTGAGCTCCCTCTCGATCACCAGGTCTACAGTTACACTTCCAGAGAGAGAGGGGATGGTTGTCAGCTGCAGAGCGAGGGCTGACGGTGCTCATGACCTATATGACCGTAGTGTAGAGATCCTGAGGAGACACCGTCAGAGTACTTCTGACATGACTAGGGAGGAAGATGGGGTGACAACCCATATGTGGAACATGTGGAGGGACATCACGCAGGCGATGTCTCAGAGGCTTCACATACAAGACAGACGTAGACGAGGGGATCGTCTCATTAGGAGGGAGGAGCAGCGTCAGAGAGCTTTGCAGCAGAAGATGCTGGATGCAGACGCTTCACTAGCACGTGCCGTGGAGCAGTTTCAGGTTGCCCAGTCAGAGTTTCAGACCTTGGCTACGGTTACTGACAGGCTGGAGAAGTTACGGGCTCGCCTTTTCTGACACGTTCTAGTTCATTGTTGCTTTGGTCTGTACTTTTTTTTTAGTGTCTTGAGTCTCCGTGTACTTGTACTTCATGATGATCATTATATATATATGGAGGATTTTTTGTCAGTACTTCTTCCCCCCTTTTTTATTTTTTACTCTGAGCTGTGTTGAGTTGTGTGCTGGAATTATACTCTGAGTTTGAGTTTTGGACTTATGTTGTTGGTATTACTGGAGATTTTAAATATTTATTTGGAGATCTCGGCACGCAGTGCGATGTCGATCCAAATAAATATTTAAAATGCCCCCAGCCTTTGAGGGTAATTATGAGCAATGTTGCTTCAGCCACTAATTTAAATCAGCAACCATTAGATTTAGCTCAAATTTCAAAAATTCTGGCTCATTCTGTCTATGCTTTGTGTGGCGGACTTGATGAAAGATTTGTAGGTGCTTAGATTTAGTTGATAGCACCAAATGTGGATAGTATCTTAATCCTTAACCACTTGAGAAGACCTTTAATCCGAGTCACTTGAGTTCATCAGATTATGAGAGCTAGGATTTAGTAGCCCTTTGTCCTCTAATTGCTAAAACGGGGTCCCTCTACTGCGGCCTTTCTTATGGCGTGTTGAGTAGACAGAACTGCCAGTGATCCGGCCATATTTGGGCGTGTTGGATCCGGCCTTTTATACCCATTCAGACTTCAGACTCGAGCTATGGGAAATATGCTCCCCAATACTGACTCTTCTGAAATTAGTAGATTTGAAGTCATCCTTTATGGTTGAAAACTTGGAATCTATGGACATTTGGTAGGTGTTCGAGACTACTCTTATCCACTGGAATTCTGATTCTCCGGTCAATTAGGAGAGTCTTGTAGACTATGACCCCTAGAACTCGTTGAATCAAATCAGTTTTCATTCTTCCTGCAGTCTTTACCGATGGGTTGACGAAGTGGGGGTTCCGTTACTACGGCCTTTCTTATGGCGTGTTGAGTAGACGGAGTTGCCAGCGATCCTGCCATATTTGGGCGTGTTGGATCCGACCTTTTAGACCCATTCGAACCTTAAGCTTCAGACTGTTGAAAGACTTCAAGCTTTTCTAGCTCAATTTGTTGAAGTGCATAATCACAAAAGTCTCCCTTTTGACTTTAGAAATCTTAGTACATTGGAAGGAGAGATGTCCCGAACCTTAGGAAAAATCGTCCACATATATACTGATAATAAGAGTTATCACATCCTAATTTAAAGGGATGTTCGTAGTCGATGATTCAAAATATTTGTTCGGGGATCTCGGCACGCAGCGCGATGTCGACCTGAATAAATATATAAAAGAATTCCTTCTTTTTTTTTTTTTTTGCAAAATTGACATTCTGGAGTTTTAAATATTTATTCGAGGATCTCGGCACGCAGCGCGATGTCGACCCGAATAAATATTTAAAATGCCCCCAGTTTTTTTTTTTTTTTGCAAAATTGACATTCTGGAGTTTTAAATATTTATTCGGGGATCTCGGCACGCAGCGCGATGTCGACCCGAATAAATATTTATAATGCCCCCAGTTTTTTTTTTTTTTTTTTTGACATTCTGGAGTTTTAAATATTTATTCGGGGATATCGGCACGCAGCGCGATGTCGACCCGAACAAATATTTAAAATGCCCCCAGTTTTTTTTTTTTTTTTTTGACATTCTAGAGTTTTAAATATTTATTCGGGGATCTCGGCACGCAGCGCGATGTCGACCCGAATAAATATTTAAAATGCCCCCAGTTTTTTTTTTTTGCAAAATTGACATTCTGGAGTTTTAAATATTTATTCGGGGATCTCGGCACGCAGCGCGATGTCGACCCGAATAAATATTTAAAATGCCCCAAGTTTTTTTTTGTTTTTTTTTTTTTTGAAATGCTTTCTTGTGTCGCAAGAGAATTCCGAAATATATATCGTACATATACTTGTAATTACATGCAAAGTACACATGTTTATCCTTATGCATAGTACTTCTTCAGGTACCGGCCGTTAATTGGTGGCATAGGCCTTTGACCATCCAGGTCAATCAATTGATAAGCTCCTCCTAGGTACACCTTCTCTATGACGAATGGGCCCTCCCAATTGGACACAAATTTTCCACCAATTTTTCGGTGTGGGATGATTGGCCTTCTCAGCACTAGGACCAGCTCCCCTTCTTGAAATGTTCGATGGCGTACCATTCGATCAAATGATTTAGTCATCTTTGCCCGATAGATCTCCAAGTTCTGTTGAGCTTGTAGTCTGATTTCATCGAGCGCATCGAGTTCTTCAGTTCTCAATCGGGCATTTTGCTCCTGAGTCAGATCATACTGGATAGCTACACGGAGTGATGGTAGCTCAATTTCCAATGGCAGTACAGCTTCAACCCCAAACACTAGTGAGTAGGGAGTGGCTTTAGTCGGTGTCTTGTAAGTAGTACGATACGCCCAGAGTGCCTCCACCATTTTAGTGTGCCACTCTCTTTTATTCTTGGTTAGGATCTTCTTTAATAGTTTTACAAGCGTCTTGTTAAAGGCCTCAGCCAAGCCATTGGCCCTTGGGTTGTATATTGATGAGTATCGCCAATCGATCTTGTGACGCTCAACGAACTTATATATTTTAGTGCTTTTGAATGCTGTGCCGTTGTATGAGATCACACGGCGCGGTACACCAAATCTGTAGATGATATTATGGGTGAAGAAGTTAATCACATGCTCGGACGTGACTTCTTTGAATGGAGCTGCTTCTGCCCACTTAGAAAAATAGTCCGTTGCTGCCAGTATGAAACGATGTCCAGCTGATGATGGTGGATCTATCGGTCCAATTATATCGGTTCCCCAACATTCAAATGGCCATGAAGCTACTGTTGGGTGCAGTGGATTTGGTGGCTGATGTATAACATCACCGTGGATTTGACACTCGTGGCACCTCTTAGCGTGGTCAATACAATCTTTGACCATAGTTGGCCAATAATAACCCATTCTCTTAATTTTAGCAGCCATCTTAGGACCTGACTGATGTGCTCCACAAAGTCCTTCGTGGATTTCTACTATCACTTTATCAGCTTCCTTGGTCCCTAGGCACCTTAGCCACATTTGATCAAAGGCTCGTCTGTACAACATGTCATTGACAAATGCATAGCGCAGTGCCCTTTTTCGAATTTGTGCGGCCATAGATTTTTCTGTCGGGAGCTTGTTTTCTTTGAAGTAGTCAATGAATGGCTGCCTCCAATCATTTTCGACTTCAATCTCTAAACAATGCCACCATGATTCTGAAGCTTGACTAGTTTTACGTCTCTTGGTCACATGATATTCTTCCGGATAATTTTCCATAACAATCTGATGGAGGGGTTGAGGCTCAACTGGAATTATATCCTGCTTGCCTGAATTTGATATCTCTTATGCTATTGGGAATTGTAATAGAGCAGGCTCCAAGATTCGACGATTATAAACCCCGATGAATATAGGCTTCTCTTCATTGGTATTTGCCATCTCCTTGGCCAATTTGGCCAAACAATCTGCTTTGCCATTCTGCCCTCGAGGAACTCGAGCTAATTCAACATTTGGCAACTGTTTCAGGAGCTCAAGGGTTCGCCGGTGATAATGAGCCAACTCAAGCTTGCAAATCTTATAAATCCCCAAGACTTGATTTATTACAAGTTGAGAGTCACCAAAAATTCGGAGATTTTGAATTCTGACATCAATTGCGATCTCCAATCCCACAATTAAAGCTTCATACTCAGCTTCATTGTTGGTTCGGGGTTCAGTTAAACTAAATGAAAATCTCATTATGCCTCCTTCTGGTGCAATGAAAACTAGGCCTACGCCAGCTTGGGCCCTAGCAAGATTTGGAGGTCGGGCAGGTTTAATCGACGATGCTCCGTCGAAATACATCTCCCAAAATGATACTTTCTCGTTTTCCTCAACTTGCATGATTTGTTCATCTGGCAGATCATCATTAAGTGAGGAGTCTGCTGGGATAGGATGTGCAGCGAGAAAATCTGTCAAGGCTTGTCCTTTCACAGCCTTTTGTGGTAGATACGTGATATCAAATTGCAATAATAATACTGCCCATCTGGCCAGGCGACCTGTCAACGCTGGTCTTGTCATTAAGAACTTCAGCGGATCGATCTTTGATATCAGTGTGATTTTGTGAGACAGCATGTAGTGGCGAAGTTTCTGAACTGCAAAAATCAACGCTAGGCAATGCTTCTCAATTGGAGAATAGCGGATCTCTGCTCCGATCAACCTCCGACTGATGTAATAAAGTGCATTTTCCTTTCCTTATTCATTATGTTGGGTCAATAGGGCTCCGAGGGACTCTTCTAAGGCTGCTGTATACAGTATAAGATGCTTCCCCGGAATTGGCGCCGCGAGAATGGGCGGATTCAACAAGTATCTTTTGATGCTGTCAAACGCTTCCTGACATTCTGCGTCCCATTTGAAGCGGACATCTTTTTTCATAACTTGGAAAATGGTTGGCACCTACCCGAAAGATTTGATATAAACCGTCGAATGAAAGCCAATTGCCCTTGTAAGGAGCGGAGTTGTCGTAGGCTTCTTGGTGGTGGCATTTCTGTGATCGCTTTAATTTTGTTGGGATCGATCTCTATACCTCGATGACGAACAACATACCCCAAGAATTTACCAGAGGAGACCCCAAAAGCACATTTGAGAGGATTCATCTTCAGATCAAACTTTCTGATTCTCTCAAATACAATTCTGAGATCTTTTAAGTGATCTTTTCGGCCAAGGCTTTTAACAACAAGGTCATCTACATAGCACTCGACTTTTTGATGTATCAAATCATCAAATATGTGAGTCATCGCCCGTTGGTAGGTGGCACCAGCATTTTTCAGGCCAAATGACATGACCGTGTAGCAGAATATGCCTATGGGAGTTCTAAATGCTGTATGCTTCTCATCTTCAGGTGCCATCTTGATCTGGTTATAGCCCGACGATCCATCCATAAATGAGAACATATCAAAATTTGATGTACTGTCCACCAAGAGTTCAGACACAGGAAGGGGAAAGTCATCTTTTGGGCACGCCTTATTGAGGTCCCGGAAGTCGATGCAGATACGAATCTGTCCATTTTTCTTCTTCACTGGGACGATATTTGCGATCCAATCAGCATACTTTTCTTCTCGGATGAAGCCTGCCTCTATGAGTTTCTTCGTTTCAGCAATCACTTGTTCT
This sequence comes from Dendrobium nobile, assembly GCA_022539455.1. Lineage (NCBI taxonomy): Eukaryota > Viridiplantae > Streptophyta > Magnoliopsida > Asparagales > Orchidaceae > Dendrobium > Dendrobium nobile. The sequence goes on along the minus strand of CM039723.1, from coordinate 12,491,346 downwards.
TCAATCTCCAATCTCATTCTCCTTGGAGCTTGTTTGATAGGTGTTGCATCTAATTTAATGGCTAGTTTGTGAACTGCTACATCAGGGGATAAGCCTGGCATCTCAGCATATGTCCAAGCAAAGCAATCCCTGAATTCACAAAGCAGCTCTTTTATTTCTTCTATTTGTTCTTCGGGTAGTAAAGAACTAATGAAGGTTGGGCAAGGGTCCTCCTTGGTTCCCAAGTTGACTTCTTTTAGTTCATCCATAGTAGCTGCCTGTCCACCATCTTCGAGTTCTTCAGGTGCAGGCTCGGCTTCTACTGATTGATCATCATAATCGTTAGCTTCATAAATCTTTTCAGCATCATCATCATCAGATTCAATTTCCCTGCATGTAATGGCATGACACGTCTCCCCTTGGGAATGTCTTTGCACAACAAATCCGAGACCTCTTCTAGCGAAAATGTCTTTTCTTCGTAACATATGGGGATTCCTTCGATACCAAAGCTTCAGGCAAAGGTGAAGTTGTTGCTTAGGGGTGCGAATTCTGACTTGTTTTTGCAACATCCTTCGTACATTTTTAGTAATAAATCTGGGCATTCTTGTAGGCACTAACTCCCTACGTTCAGTGGGTCTGTAGAGCCAATCTCGATTCTCTTCATCTCCACGCTCTCCAGATTTGTAAAATATGATTCCTGATCCACCCCTATTTCTTTGAGGAGGCACATAAAACATTACAAGTTCCTCGACATTATGCACCTCTCGAGGAGCAATTTCTTTGAAATGTTGCGGGGGAATACGTGTGACCACGCATTCATTGTCTGAGATTGACAGATTATCTATCCTCTTTGAAAGTACATGTTGCACATTATTCATATAGATAGACTCGTAGTCATAGTCATCATCTGAATATCTTGCCTTCTTTCTCCCCATAACTGTTGATTGGCATATTTCCTGAGGTTTAGCAGGGATGGCATCATCTTCATCTGTGTCACTCCCTAGATGAGGCACATATTTTCTTGATTTAGGAGTGATTGCTGCTTTGGGAAGAGTCGGTGTTGTCTTCTTTCTTCCCGCTTGCTTCTTCTCATCTTCTTGTTTGGGCCGCCTTACAGCCTTTGGGTTTGCTGCCTTAGTCTCGAGAGAACTTGAAGGCTTTGATTCCTTGGGGATGAAGTATCTAGCATCTTCATAAATTTTTACCTCATGAACTGCAAAGGGCTGAATATCTCCAGAGATTCTGAACTCCTCTCCATCTCGGATGTACTTCATACACTGATGTAGTGTTGATGGGACAATACCATAATCATGCAACCACGGGCGACCCAGAAGTGCCTTAAATGAGGTGTCCGCATCAATCACATGAAATTTGGCCTCGGTATGGAGTTCCCTAAATACTAAAGGGAGCATGAATGATCCAAGGGTCTTTTGTCCCTTTTCATTGAAGCCGTGCACCATCAATTTGTCTTGTCCAAGGTGCTGCACATCAAGACAAAGTGATCTCAGAGCTTTCAAGCTCATAAGGTTGATGGAGGATCCGGGATCTATCAAAATTCGGCTGATTATCATCCCGTCACTTTCTGCAGTGACATATAAAGGCCGATTATGGTCTGCCGTTCCGAGCATCATATCATCCTTGGCAAAAGTAATGATTGACTCATTCCGAGCTTGTAAGACTTCAGTCAAGTTACGCTCAGCAAAATAAGCTTCATATCTTTCGGGGTCCCTGAGAGCCTGAATCAGGGTCTCTCGAAGATCTTTGGACATCACCAGAGCGTCGTATATGCTAAGCTGTGCTGGGATTTTTCTCAAATGGGATAGGATATTATAATCTACCCCTTTAGCTGGAGTTTCCTTTTTCTTGGAATCTTTGAGAATGATATCTTCATTAACGACAATTTCCTTTCCTTTGTCTTTATCAGGGATTCCTTTCTTTAGTGGAGACGGTAGTATTTTACCGCCTCTCAATTGCACTTGGGCGATCTCCTCCTGCTCGGACCCATTTGACGATGCATTATCTTCAGAATCGATCATTGCCTCATCTGGAATTTCATCTGTTGATTCGGAGCTGCTGCCCAAATTCACCTGTTCCATCTGCGAGGTGATATCAGGCTCTGATTCCTCATCTTCTGGAAAATATAAATCCTCTTGTACACTGTAATCCATTGGTGATACCATCATACAGGACTCAGAGGGTGCTTCTTTTTTCTTTTTGGCCCGAGTTACCGGTGTTGTTGATATAACTCGACAAGTTTCTACGGGAAGTATATCTTCATCAGCTTCATTTTCTTCTTCAATTTTGAGTTCTGCCATAAAATCAGCAAGCTTAATGGGGCGTCTGACAGTTTGATAGTATTCATCTAAACTATCGATAACCCTTTGGGTTGCTGTCTTTTTCTCCCTAGGCTTCTTCAACTTAGTCTTCTTCTTTGAGGCTTTCACCTTCCCAGACTTCGAAGGGCCAGCTTGATTAAGGAGTTGCTTAGAAGTGGATGATCGCATCGCAGGTAGTGTCTTGAGATCTATCACCGGCTCAATGGGGGACTTCCACTTCACACCCGAAACGCCCTCAAGCTGTTTCAGCATCTTCACTATTTTCTTAGAGACTACAGTCTCCCATTGTTCCTCTTGAATCAACTTCTTTTCCTTTCTTTTTTCTTCAACCGGGGGTATGGAGGAAGTCGTAACTACCCGGGTTGATTCTTTTCTAGGATTAACTAACACATTATCTGATAATGTGAGCTTTCCCTTCCGGTATTTCCTTTCAACCCAATCCTTGAAGATATAACAATCTTCAATGGGATGGCCCAGCACTCGGTGATATGGGCAGTAGTTCGGGTCACTAGTTTCTTTCGACTCCTCTGGCCTCTTGGACTCCGGTAGTTCTAGGCCTGATTTTAATGCTTGTCGAAATAACTTTGCGACACTCTCTCTTTTGAATGGATATTCTTTATTCATTTTATCTTTGAGAGATGGGAACGTTCTATCACCAGTTCCCATTGCTTGTCTCGGACGTTCCCCTCCGCTTTGAAAAGTTCGTGGTCTATCATTTCCCCCGAGTATCAGCTTCGGTTGGGGGTTAGGGTTGTAGACTTGTTTTGGCTTTTCTTCATACTGCATTGGTTGCTTGCCTTTATCTACATTATAAACCACTTGTTTCCCCCTATTTGACTTGAGAGAGGATGCAGAGTAAGTTTCAGTCCTTCTTGTCTCCGAAGTTTTGGGCTTTTTAGGCTTGTCAGAGTTGCACTCTGATCTTGATAAATTTAGCTTTTCAAATTTAGCCACTCTATCCAACAGATCTTGAAATGTGGTAATTGTGGCCATGCATAAGAAGGGTTGCATCTTATCATCGATATTTCCCATTAATAATTGCACGGCATGTTCTTCTTCAAGTTGCTGCTCACATTTCATGCTTAGGTTACGCCAGCGAGTTATGTATTTTGATACTGACTCCTCTCTCTTCCGCTTATCTAAAGCGAGGTCGGCAATCGTGATCTTCTCGGTAGCACTAGCGAATCTCTTCACAAACATGACCTCCAATTCTGCAAAAGTCTTTATAGAGTCATTCGGCAACTCGGCATACCATTCGAATGCAGTTGCTGTCAAACTGTTAACAAACTGTCGGAAGAGAAGGGCATCATTTCCCCCTGTATTCCCACAGGTGGCCTTGAACTGTGCCAGGTGCTGTCTGGGATTATTAGTGCCATTGAAGGTATGGAATTTTGGTACCGAATACCCTTTTGGGTACGGCACTTGGTCATATTCTGCAGGATATGGGCGACCCTTGCCAACCAATTTTTTTGCTTGATCAATGGCTATGATAGCCTTGATCCTCTCTGTAATTATCCCTTCAAGCTGTGCAGCCGTTACAGGCTCAGAGGTACTGGCAATATTTTGAGGTGTAGGCTGGCGAGTTATATTTTGAGCCTCGTGAACGTGCTCAGGAGTGCCTCGTACTCCCGAGACTTGAGGCATTTGATGATTCGGAGGATCAGCTGGAAGATTAGGCAGGGTGCCACCTGCAGCCGTTCTTTGCATCATCTGCATCATTGTTGCCATCTGGGTCATCATCTCAGTCATCTTTTCATTTAGTTGAGAGATCTCCCTATCCTTGGCCCTCATCTGTCGCCTCATCTGTCTTCTCATGTCAGCAAGCGTGGTGCCTTGGTCATCAAAGGGATTCTCCTCAACATCTTCTATTTCTTGCTCTCTAGGGGAGCGATCACCTCCGCCAGCAACGGAACCAGTCTCTTGTTGGCGTGCTTGTCTGGGTTGTGGCTGCCAATCTCCATCATCTTCACCATCATCATGATAGACTTCCTCAATAGCACGGGTATGCCTTACCATATAGACGACTTCAAGACTCATGATGTCCTCCATTTCATCCTCCAAATTTTCTTCCATAAATTCATCAATATTCTCATCAAAATTCTCTTCTATATTTTCTTCGAGATTCTCTTCTATATTCTCTTTGAGATTTCCTTCTATATTTTCTTTGAGATTTTCTTCTAGATTTTCTTTTTCTTCTACATATTCCTCCCCTTCTTTTATGTCTTCTTCTCCTTCTTTCTCTCCTTCCAATACTCGGATCTCCGAACGGCGACGCCACTGGATCTCCGGTTCTTGATTAGGCAAGGAAATTTCTTCGATCAGTGGGCTACGATCGAAGTTAGTATCTTCTTTCGGAGGAGATAGAGGGCGACGGGATCCCCTGGAGGATTCTCCAAGGTGTCGACCGTCAGGGGGGACGTCATCGTGGGTCTTCTTTTGGACCCATCTTTGTCGTTGTTTGTAGGTGGGAGCGGATCTCCGGGAAGCCATACCGGATGTCACGCCCAGATTTATTTCTCTTCTTCTTTCTTCTTCTCTGTGAAACTTTGATCTCCATATTTCCTTTCACTTCCACCGGGACCTTTCGACGACAGATCCCTGAATCTGAGGTTCAGGTGTCATGCCACGATGTTCTCCGCGTGGAGCTTGTCGCCGATATCTTCTTTGTTCAGCTATCACAGCAGATGATAGCCTTTCCCTTGGAGGGGTTCTTCTGGCCTCAATAAACAGCGGCCTCTGAAACTGCTTCTTCATCAGTCCCCTCTCCTTGACTGTCTTCAGTACTCGATGTACTCGGGCTGATAGACGTTCAGGTTCTCTAGTCTTCTGAGGGGTCGGTGCTTGTGGTCGATGCTCCCAGAATGACTGTTTGAGCTCACCAGAAGAGCTATTTCTTTTCACCCATTTGAGATTGGTAAACTTATTCTCAGTGGGTACATTGGCCTCAAGTTCTTGGGCTGGCAGGTTTGATGGGTGCACAGGCACCAGTTGTTGCTGAGCTCGGATCTCAGCATTCAGCTTTCTCCTCTGCCTCCTTGTTAGCTTTCCTCCAGATGAGGAAGCTTCAACATTATTCTTCTCGGGTGCAGGTAACCCATTTGGCAGAGCAGTGGTGTTTGCAGTCACCACAGAAATCCTTCTTCCAGCAACAAATCTCTTAGTAGCCGGGGCTTCTGACTGTGACAGTCGTTCAAACACAGAAATCCTCCTATGAGGATTCGCAGCAGAAGGTCGTTGTGCTGAAAAATTCACACGACCAGTAGGAGCTTCAACAGTATTAAGTCTTATAGCAGACCTTTCAGCATTCATGCCATTCGCAGGAATGGCAGCATTTCTTGCGGCAATTGCCGGGAAGTTAACGCTACCAAATTGGATGGTAGCTCCGGTGTTTCCAGTGTTGATCAGAGCATTCGCCAACTGAATGCTGGCTCCACCGCCTAGTTGAACAGTGAAAGGAGTGTTCTGTAGATCCATCTGCACAAATGAAAGGTAAGGGTTAGTAATCAGAATCTGATACATCACCCCACACTTTCAAAATGCAGAGACTTGCACAGAACAAAAGATAAAAATAGATAACCATTAGCAAGCAATAAAGAGTAATATAAATTTAACACTGCTGACTAAGCTATCTCAATGAATATATGAGTGATCATATAGAAAATGATTTTAAAATTTTGATTCACTAAATGATCATTTTAAAAGATTCAAAATTTTGAACACGAATTGATATGTCTGCTACTATAGCACTGATATGACTAGCCAGAGATGGAAAGAGAAACCATTCCCCAGCGGAGTCGCCAGAAATCTGTGGGCTCCGAAAATTCGGCCCCGGCCTCCTCTCGCTTTTCTTATTCGGCGAGGGAGTTTTAACTGAAATAAGTTCCGAGGTAAATTTTGGAAGGCAGATGGGTTTGTAGATAAGACACTACCCAGAGATTTCGCCCTCATTTGGTGAGGACTTTATGATCTGAGTTCTGGTTTCCTATAGGCGCAAGCCCCTATAGTTAATTACCCCTTCCGATCACGAGAGAGAACTTTCGATTAAGGCTAGTCATCAATCAGATACGTAGGATATACGTGTTATCTGGCATATAGTAGCAGCAATGAATTTAGAATTTGGGTTGAAAGAGCTTGATATTTAAAATTGAAAATTTCACCATCGTGCACTTAAAGCGGATGGTGGGGAATGGATGATGGACCCGATCAAGATCCCATGGTTCCGTCATCCCGGGCCATCATGGTCCCTGGTCTACTTAGTCAGAGGAGGTAGTCGACCCAACCTGACAGAAGGATCCTTGTCGGCAGCCATGGGTTGCTTCGTCCAAGGAGACCTTGTAGACCTGGGGGAGTGTTTGTCTAAGGGGACAAATTTAAATCCACCTTAGCTTACAGAGGGCTTTGTGCCCTATCGATCATATCCTATTAATTCATATCTCAAGGATTTGATGCTAATAAGGAACGTAACGGCGCTGGCCATAACCGGTATTTCATGGTGCCATTTGGCGGCAAAACCACTCGGTTCAGAGGGCCCCGGGTCATAACCGTTTATCCTGCGGTGCCATGTGGCGGCAAACCGCCGGTTAGAGGACACGTACCACGTCCTTATTAGCAGGAGATTGTCTTGAGAATGAATCCTAGTGATATTTTCGACCAGGCATTTGGCTCTTTTGTGAGCTGAAGTTATTTTTGATTTGTCCGCCTCGACAAACTGTTGCGGAGGGCGGATAGATCTTGCTTTAAGTGTTTAATGATTAGATTTCAATTTTAAATATTTGAGATTTTGGATATTTTTTGGATTTTGTGGAGTTTTAGGATTTTTTGTGCAGTTTTGGCATTTTTGGTGGATATCTTGGGTAGAGTTTGAAAGTATTTGGAATGGACATTTGGGAGACAATTGAAAGTATTTAGGAACCCCTCCGGTTGAGATTTACAATCAACACGGCCATCATCGGGGTGTTGTGGGGGCCATTTCTTTTTATGGATTGAACCTTGTCAACTCGGTCAGGCTGTCGACAGAGGACCGGGTTTTGTAGGCTTTGAGCCTTTATTAGTGAATTCATATTGTTGTAGGCCTTGATGGCCTAATATGAATGTTTTAAAGCAAATATACCAGTCGCCACAACTTTATATTTGCTTAATGGTTCGAAACCTGTCGACTTCTATTGACCCGTATAGAAAGATCGGTTTCGAACCTGAATTCACTTGTCAACCCGCGCAGCATCCCTAGACGTCACGTGTGTACCAATAACACGCTCGCCGAGGCCCATGAGGGTTTTATAATTTTTTTTTTACCCCTTTTAGTGTACCTATGTGTATACAATTTATAGTGCACGTGTAGGGGTACTTTGAAATAATTGTAAACGCCTTCTGTCTGCTTGTACGAGTGTTGCAGATCCGGTGGCGTAGCGTAGCAGCTTCTGAATATAATTATTCGCTGCTTCGTACAGGTAGACTGTCGTGCACTATTTGTTGATTTTTGTAAGTGAATCGTAGTACACCAACTAATCTTCTGCCTCATATTTGTAGGTGCTCGTAAATAGCTTGTTCTATGCATGATGAATTTTCCACTGTAACTCATAAGCACTTGCACTTGATATAATTACTGTATCTTGCTCGTGGATAATAGACTATGTGTACTACGAGTCTTCTACAGTGGCCCGTGGATATTTGCAATCGTTGTAGTCATATTGTATGTTGTTCGTAGATGATACGTGATATTTATAGTGGGGCTCCAATGGAAGCTCGTGGGAGCTCGTATCTGTCATGTACTTTATTGTTGTATTTGACTCATGTAGTACATCCGCCAATGCCGCATATAGGTAGGTAGATGTTTTCCTTCTCATACTGAAATTAACTTCAGGATACTGCATTTACTGAAGTCCTTCTGCATTTACCCATAAGTGACATATTATACATACATCCATATTTGTAAAGAGAATGTATGTATTGCAGATCTTTAACCCTTGATTGTATGAGACCAGCGTGCTTATTTATATTTTAATGTTGATTGCTAGAGTGTTGTAATATTCTTTCCATGTCTCTAATCTGATATCTACTTGCAAGAAGGTCTCATGAACTTTTCGAATACATATTCGATAACCATTGTTTCATATAGCTTGAAAGGTTGAATATGGTTAACTGGTAAGGATGTTTGGATATCCTTGCTATAAGAGCTCGCACATACTTATATCTATTGCATATTAGTCACTTTTATTTGAGAGGACCAATGTATTTCACTTGACATTGAGTTGCTATTCACCGCACAAATACTATCGTGTTTGTTGCTTTTGAATGAGATATAGAGAACTCATTCATCATCGATCATTATTTGTAGTTGCTATTGACATGCTCGTTGCCTTTGCTCATAAACGATGCACTCATCGTTCGTTATATTTAACAAATCTTTTGTTTACTCACTAATGCTTGTGTCTCAATTGGTATGGTGACATCTTAACATTGAATGAAAACTTTGTATCATTTATTTTCGACGCGTCATTACATCTCCATTTGATATTTGTTTAGGAATATATCATGTCCACCTTTGCAAATGGATTATCATGATCCAAAGGATTCTATCACACTATAGCTTTATGATTAAGTCATATTCCACATGATCTTTGTTATTTAGAAGTCAAATTATGCTTGCAAAATGGATTGTAAGTAGTTGTCATCCAATTAAAGTGACAATATCAATATTTTCAAAGAAGATTTTGCTTTATTAGTTGTAGATATTTTATTGAACTATTTTTCCACTTGGCTCTTATTTGCATGTTGTCACTTTATCAAAAATTTTGTTTTAAATTAAGTTCCATGTCACCCAACTTTGGATCAAGCTCAAGTACAAAAACAAGTTCAAATAAAGTTCAGGCTCAAAATGAGCCTCTTCCGTTCTTTGAGTCCCCTGTTGTCCAAGTAAGTTCAAGCTTGAGTTCAGTTCAAGTTCATGTTCAAGCTGAGTTCATGTCCAATACATTTAGTTCACTTGAATATGAGTTCTCTTGCATTTATTTCATTTGAATTCAAATTTTCATGAATTATGTGTAGGTTCAATCAAGCTCACACCTTTTGTAGTTCATGTTGCAATTGAGTCCAAGTCTTTGTTGTCAAAATTAAATTTGAATCAAATCTTTTATCGGTCAAGTTTGCATTTAATCTATTTGATTATTCATATCAAGTCCAAATAAAGTCCCTTGTATTTGTCCAAGTCCTTGCCTTTTTCAGACAAAATTTCGGCAGCCTCCCGGCGTCTCCCCCGTTAAGGGGAAAAAACCAAGAGGCCGCCTACCCGCCACGTCAATAAAGACGTGCACGGTTGGTGTTGGTGAGACACCGCGGCGGTTGTATTTTTTTGTTTTCTCCCACCACGGCCAATAAAGGCGTGCATGAGGTTTTAAAAAGACATTTTTGAAAAAGCAGTTTTTGATTTCTCCCCGCCCGGGGGTACTTAAAAGTGACCCCGCTTCGCCACACGTGCCGCACCGGGTTCCATCCTACCACGGCCAATAAAGGCGTGCTTAGGACAGTTCTCCAATTTGTCACGAGTATTGAAGTAGGGTTTTGGTGATTGCCCGCTTCGTCGTAAGTATCGAACCGGCGTTCCTTCCCACCACGCGCAATAAAGGCGTGCATAGGCGGTTTTCCGGTCCGCTGCGAACAACAAAACGAGAATCTGAGTTAGAAATTCATACCTTCGCGGGGTTGATGAAGTCGTCGAGATGCACAAAATAAAACAAATTTTCCTTCTTCTTTTTTTTTTTCTTTTTTTTTCTCCCTTTTTTTTTTTTTTTTTTTCACACCTCGCACCTCTTCTTATTTTCATACAAGAATAGGAACATGTAGCTAACAACATTTTTTTTTATTTCTTTTAAAACTAACTGTATAGGATAACAATAGTTAATTAGCATGCATGAATAATTATATGCAAAACAGAATGATAATCTTAGTATGGAATGGCATCTGTACTAATTAATGCTAACAAATTATATTAGATAATAACAATATTTATCATAAATGAATTGCTGGATGCAAAATTCCATTCGAATGTAAGTAGTGTTCATACTAAAATGATTCATCACTTTAACCAATAATATTTATACTATAAAATCATGCAAAATCCTTCAAAGCCATGACTAAAAAAAAAAAACATCACATACTTTATCACTAATAGTTGTCAGGCGGAAGAAAAAAAAAGGCTTATATGCAAAGAATCATTTTGTCCTGGCTGTAGGAAGATAGGAAGTTTTTTGGCTTTAATGGCTAGAGGAAAGAAGCTTTTTCTTTTCTCCTTTCTTTTTTTTTTTGGATTTTAGTGGCATGCCAAGGACAGATCTTCACGTGAAAGTGAAGTAGAACTCACTATCACAGGTCTCAGAAAACTTTCGGCTATAGCTTGGGAAGCTACAATGAGAATGCACAATAAAAAGAGATGTTGCGGGAAGGTGATCCGCACACGGAGTAAGGAGGATAAAGAGGAACTGGAGTGTTCTTTCACCTGAAGAAATCGAAGCTTGGAGGGCTTGAGCTGTTTACGGCAAGGAGGAGAGGAAACAGTGGAGGGATTCGTTCCAGCCGTAAGGAAGGGTCCGGCCTAGGCTCCACTGAACAGAGTTCGACCAAAAGAAAGTTCTATTACCAGTTGGCGTTGAGATATACCGTGAGAGTTGGACAGAAGGTGAGGTTTGAGGGGGTTCGACGGTGAACTGTAGCAAAGTGGTTCGAGAGGCTCGCCTGAATCGGATCAAGCTTTGACGAGAAGAGGGGTTTGGACGTGGAAACTTGAGATAGACGTCAGGAAGAAGGGAAAATAGCAGATTTTTTTGGTGGGATTTCTGAAAACAGCCAGAGTAATAGAAAAAAAATCTCTCTCGCTTAGTTTCTATCCATCTTTTAACGACGAGGCTGCTTCTCTTCTCGAGGCCAAAGCAGTATACGAGGTTTGAAGTCAGCGGGATATCAGGCATTTGCACAGAGAATCCATTCAGAAGATACGAGGTAAATTAATGAGATTTTACGTTTCATTTGACTCCTGTGCATTTGATTTTATTTTTGTATATATATATTTTTTAATCAAATTAATAACAAGGTCAATAGCATGCTGTTATTTGTCCACTTGAAATGATATCTACACGACACTTTGTCAGAAATTTCTAGATTTTCGCAACTCCTCGATTTGTGTGCGTGTCACCTCGAAATTCGTGTAGTCACCCCGTTTAGCGTGCCAAATTTGTCGAACATAGACAATAGGCAAATTGATAGTGTATTTAGGGTATTGCTAATGTCCCGGTCGCAATGGCGTTGTCCGTTTTGCAATCGGGTGTCGTTTGATCATCGTCGATGCTGATCTCCCTCGAAATGTATGCCTCCACAATATATTTGAATCGCCTTTAAAATTTGCGACACTGCCTCAAACGATCCAATTTGATAAAATAAAATGTGCATTCTGAATGTCGACGATGTTTCGAACGCAATGACGCTATCTGTTTATCGATCCGACGTCGTTCGAGCATTGACGAGGCATCATTTCTATCGTTACGCAGGTCTTTATATCATGTTTGCATCGCCTAGAAATTTATCATCATCTCGGATGATCCAAATTTATTAAATAAAATGTATATCCTAAATGCCAACGACGTTCCGGACGCAATGACACTCTCCGTTTGTCGATCTGAGGTCATTTGAGCATCTTTGAGGGCTCATTTCCGTCGTAGCGCAGGCCTTTACGTCACATTTGCATCACCTAAAAATTCATCACCATCTTAAATGATCCATTTTTATTAAATAAAATGTGTATTCCGAATGTCGACGACGTTCCGGACGCGATGACACTATCTGCTTGTCAATCTGAGGTCATTCGAGCATCTTCGAGGGCTCATTTCCGTCGTAGCGCAGACCTTTATATCACTTTTGCATCGCCTAGAAATTTACCATCATCTCGGATGATCCAAATTTATTAAATAAAAGGTATATCCTGAATATCAACGACGTTCCGGACACAATGATGTTATTCGTTTCCTGATCTGACATCATTCGATCAGCCTCACACTTTAATTTTAGGTGTCGGTCATCAAGCACATTCTTAGTGAAATTGAGGCTTTCTCCAAATTAGTAAAATTCCAATATGAGATTAAAATATGTGATTCTCTTCTCAGCATATATTTTGACACTATAAGCCTTCTCGATATTTTTAGTATTTTGAAGAAGCTTGATTCTTAAGTGGCAAGAATCATTTATGCTTACAACATTCCTTCCTCTGATATCCTCCTTAGTCATTCCTTGAGATGGTTGAATGATACCCAATGCAGTCCATATTAAAATTAAATTATCTTTATCATCCCTACGATCTTGTGGAATAAACAACAAGAATGCGAAATAATTTTTGTAGATGATTTGGCGGAACTTTATAATTGAGCCTTAAGATAGAATTCTGACCCAGTAGGTTACTTTCTAGAACTGCCCCGCGATGCCTTTCATCCAAGTTACCCTCCAGAACACCGTCGATGGCTTTAGTTTCCAATGGAGATCCTTTGCAATCATCAATATGACGAGCCCATTCGAATTGTTATCGAATTTTACTACCATAATCCTCAAAAGCCAAAGGGAAGAGCATCTTCTTCCATTTACTTTTATCTTGTCATCCTCTCAGATGTCATCTAGCACTAGTACAGACTTTTTGAACATGATTTGAACTTGAAGAGAAGTGCCTCAAGTATTTCCAAATGAGGTATCTCTTTCTTAAGATATTCCAACATATCTGTAATGACTTTTCCACATCAAAGTTGTTGGCAACACAAACCCCATATTTTAAGATCAAATTCCTTTGGCAATTCATCTTCATAAACATGTTGCTGTGGAGTTGGCTTTCCCATACCACCATGATCAACTATAGACATAAGAGAAACGTTTATGTACCAAATAGTCCAAAGGCTCGTTTAATGGCTTTCTAAACCACTGCATAATGAACTCCTTAGCATAGCTTTTACTAATGAGATCATTTGTAGGCAAGGCTCCTGTGGCAGGGGTCAACATATGTCGGATCCTTTGCTCGATGGCGTTAACCTGTGTGGAAGAGGTCGGGAGAATCCACCAAGGATGTAAGACCTTTCCGAGGTTGTAGGTCGGAGCCTTTGCTCGACGACGTTAACCTGTGTGGAAGAGGTCGGGAGAATCCACCAAGGATGTAAGACCTTTCCGAGGTAGTATGTCGGAGCCTTTGCTCGACGACGTTAACCTGTGTGGAAGAGGTCGGGAGAATCCACCAAGGATGTAAGACCTTTTCGAGGTTGTATGTCGGAGCCTTTACTCGACGACGTTAACCTGTGTGGAAGAGGTCGGGAGAATCCACCAAGGATGTAAGACCTTTCCGAGGTTGTATGTCGGAGCATTTGCTCGACGACGTTAACCTGTGTGAAAGAGGTCGGGATTGGATCCCTCTGGGATCAATTTAGTCTTGATTTGAGAGGGGGAGAATGCCGCATGTATTCTGAATCAAATGTAAATAATGGTCCATCTTTAGACCATTATTGCCTTTTTGAGGTCAAGATTAAGACATTGCATAAGGAGTAGAAGTCCAGCAAGGGATTGTATATGGCTTTCAGAAGTATCCTTGCATTTGCCGGGAGTTCCTTGAAGTATCATATTGATATTGAAAGCATTGGAGGGATCTTCTTGATCATAGTTGGAGTCAAAGTTGCCCCCCAGTCCAGATCTAATTTCAATGAAATTGATGAAGCAATGACTGAAGTCAGGAAGTTGACATTATGATCTTTTGAGGTTGGAGCAAAATTTGCCCCCCAGTTGGGAATTACTTTCCATGAAATTGATGAAGTAATGACTGATGTCAGGAAGTTTTCATGAATGTCCTTTTGAGATTGGAACAAAAAATTTGCCCCCCAGTCGGGAACCAAGTTCCCACAGACGGCGCCAAACTGTTGCATCCTGGAATATTCGCGGCGGTAGAGAAATATATGGATTAACGTCTTAGCATTGTACGAAGATCCAGCACACAAGCAGATAAGAGAGTGGGGGTGAAACATTCACAAGAGACACCAGAGTTTTTACGTGAAAAACCCCTAAAAAGGGGAAAAAACCACGGGGCCTGGCCCAGTTTGAATAAATCCACTGAGTATTTGCAGTCGATTACAAATGAGGCCCTTCCTTAGGAGAAGGCCTTGTATTGATGTAGAAAATATACATCATATATATTGCATTACATGGTAGGAGTTACATATACATGTTTGTCTGGTCGGAATGACTGTAGTCAGCAGGAGATCGGGGTCAGAAAGATCGTTGTCTTTTGATGGAGGTCGGAAGAATCATAGTAGGCGACGAAAGCCTGAAGTACCGTAGTCGGTAGGAGACTGGGGTCTAAAAGACCGTTGTCTGGTGATGGAGGTCGGAAGGACCATAGTTGGCGACGGAGGTCGAAAGACCATAGTCGGTAGGAGACCGGGGTCAGAAAGACCGTTGTTTGGTGATGGAGGTCGGAAGGACCATAGTTGGCGACGGAGGTCGGAAGGACCGTAGTCGGTAGGAGACAGGGGTCAGAAAGACCGTTGTCTGTTGATGGAGGTCGGACGGACCGTAGTCGGCAGTATTCTGGGAGAATTGTGGGCATCAGGTGGTGGCCTGGTGGAGCTCAAGGCCTCAAGTAGTGGTCCGGCAGAAGTCTGGGCCTCATGTGATGTTCTGGTGGAGCACACGGCCTTTGATGATGATCTGGCGAAGACAAGAGCCTTTGAAAAAGGTAAGGGCCTTTGGCGAAGGTGAGGGCATCAGATGAAGACGTCAGGCGTGAACGTCGGGCCTTGAGCAGAACGTTGGGCCTTGAGCAGAATGTCGGGCCTGAACGTCGGGCCTGAATGTCGGGCCTGAGTGTCGGGCCTGAGTGTCGGACCTTAACATCGGGCCCTGAGGTGGTGGTCCAGCGAGGCTCCGGTGGTGGTCCGGCGAGGCTCCGGGGGTGGTCCGGCGAGGCTCCAGCGGTAGTCCAGCGAGGCTCCGGCGGTGATCGAGGAGGAGCTTCTTCCTTCTCCTCTTCCTTCTCTTCTTGCTTCGCCTCTCTTTGTGAAGAATGAGGGCTCTATTTATAGATTTTCTGGAGTGGCATGCCCCGTAAATAGGTGGGAGATCAAGGGTAAATGGGGAGTGGTTGGATGGACGGCCGATATTGAACCCCTTGATCATGGACCGTTCGTTGGACATTTGAAGGTCATAGAAATGTTGGAATTCGGCGATCTTGGGCTTGTTGGATTCATCTCGTCGAGCCGTTCGATTCGAGTATAAGCTCGTTAAAATCGGAGACTGTTTGATATCTCAAATTGCGGTTTGAACCTTCCAACAGCGCTTCGGGTCCATGATTCAGACCCATTTGGGCTCGGATCGAGTTGAATTTGGTGTCATTGGGTTCGCATTTCCGAGACGCTCAGTTCGACTGTAAGTTTGCTGAAATCGGAGTTCGGATGGTCTCCGAATTAATTATTGAAGTTTCCAATTTGATTCTGCCTCAAGATTCGTGCCCGATCAAGATAATTTTTTGATGACGTATCACTTGTTTAAATCCTTTTCAACAGCTAGCAAATTATATTCAAAATTTTGTTCAAATATTAGTTATAATTTTTTTTTTAAATCTCGTTCAATTTGTTGTTCAAAATTTTACTTAAATATTGATTAATTACTATTCTTGTTTGGTTTATTTTTTGTTCGAAATTTAATTTTAAAAATTCTCATCAAATTTTGCTTGAAATCATAATAAAATCCGCCTTGTAGTTATTCTCATTAAGTATTTATTTACGTGCTTTCATTTCCAAAATCTGTCATATTTTATCGCGAAATGTGTGCCAGCAGTCACACTTCAATTAAATCCAAATAATTAATTAAAAAAAACAGTAAATTACAAAATGTAAAAATAAAAATAAATGATAATTACAAATTTTAAATAACTCTGTCCTAATCCACGACCTGCCACGCCTTCCCAAGTTCTCATTTCTCCATCTTCCATTAATTTCCGGACGTTTTTGTTTCATTAAAAAAATTATTTACCTTCAAACATCTACTATGAATTTGTAAGCTACCATTCAGCTGTAAACTCATTTTCGAAATCCTGAAAAAAAATCTATCCAAATTTCGCTTAAACTTTATTCATTTTTTTATAATTTCACGCAAATTTTTTTCAATTGCTGTTCAATGTTTTGGTCGAATTTATGCTCAAGTTTTACTATCAACTTATTGCTTTAATCCTTATTATATTCTACAATTTGTAAAAATCTTAATTTTAAATCTTGTTCAATTTTTTTACTAATTATGTAATTGCCCCCTTAAATTTAAAACTCTTAGTACAATAAGTGTTATTTGCAATTTGCCCCCTTTGAATTTTATATTTTTCTCCCATCCATCATTTTTTTCATGCAATTTGCCCCTCTAAAAATTGGAAAGCCTTTTAATCTCCAACCATATTCGTCCGATTATGTTGAACTTTTGACAAACAAATCTATGAAAAGGCTTTATGTGCAAAATAAATTATTTTTTATTCCTGATATGTATTTTTTTTTTTTTATAAGTTTATGTTATACCCCTCTGAAAATTAAGACAAATTCCGCCCCTGATCATGTTTCTTCGACATCCTTGCTTATGAGATGAGTATTGATAAATTATTTTGTAGGGGACTACATTTCTTATTGTTTCTGTATTTTGAAGTAGAAAATAAATTATCTGATGGAGATGCCCTTAGCTTTTGGTTCTGTGCTTGGGCTAGCAGTTATTTTAAATGAAAGGAAGGACAATCCATGCTTACATGCAAATGAAAGCTTCGTTCATGACTTTATGTAAATTGACACATGGGCCCCAGCACAGTGTGACCTCGGCTTTCTCTAATTGAAACGTGGAATCCTCATGCACATGACTCCAACGTTTAAATCAACGGATCTAATTAATTTACTCTAGCAATGTAATTGCAACTAGTAAAAAATAAATAAATCATCAAATAAAAAATCAGTTTCTCATTATATTTTACCTTTTTTTTAGATATTTAGGCCAATTAAGACGAAGTCGCGCCTTTATTGTGCTCATCATTGTCATGAGCATAACATCGATTGATAATATATATATATATATATATAATGTTTTAATTATAATATTTATATGTAATTTTGTAACACTGGTACAAATTTTTAAGAAATTGATTTCTGTTGATACAAGTGGAGATGAGTTTTGCTCTGCTAGGGTTCCGCCTTTCGCTTCCTTTCCGCCGCCCTTTCGTCTCCTTCGTTTGGTGAGATTTTTCTCTCATTTCTCTTGCTTTTGGGTATGGCGGCTACTCGTCCTCGTGATCCTGGTTTCCTGTCCGGAAATTCGGCTCCTATTTCTTTTAAGGATGCGGTTTCAGGTTTTTCTTCCTCTTCTTTTCCTGAACTGAGTTTTTCTTCTCATCGTGGCTTGCCGGCGTTATTAATTTCTGAGGATGAGGTTAGGTCGCTCGCTAAGCCTTTTGAATTCTCTTTGGTGGGTCGTTTTCCGGGGCGGAGACCCTCCGTCGATGCCATTCGGAAATTTTGTTTCAGTCTAAAGTTGATTGGGAATTTTTCTGTTACTGTGCTCAATAATCGGAATGTTTTGATAAAACTGGAGAATGATTTCGATTATTGCAGAATCTTTTCTCATAGGTCTTATTTTGTTCTAAATTGTTATATGAAAGTGGTGAAGTGGACTCACCATTTGGACGTTGAGGTGGATTCTCCGATTGTACCGATTTGGGTCTGTTTCCCCCTTCTTAGGCCCCATTTTTTTTCTCCTAGGATCCTTTTTGGTTTAGGTTCCCTTTTCGGTCGCCCTCTCAAATCTGATTTGGCTACGGCATCTGGTTCGCGGCCGTCGATGGCTCGTATTTTGGTAGAGCTGGATGTTACCAAGAAACATGCGGAGAAGGTTTGGGTTGGATCTGTGGAATCGGGAAATGTTCAGACTGTGATATTTGATGAAATTCCTAGTTTTTGTACACATTGTTTGTCTTTAGGTCACTCTAAGGAAGCTTGTCCTATTTTACATCCTAATCGGATTGTGTCAAAAACTGGGATTTCTCAATGCGATTTGCCGGTGTTGAAGGAGCAAGTGGCTGAAGGTGCTCCAAATGGAATTGTTTTGATTGAGTCGAATGAGAGGGAGACGGATGAGCCGGTTGTTGATTCTGGTAGGATGCTGGATTTTAATCCTACGGCTGATGTTTTGTTGGATAACAATAGGGAGGATAATGTTTTGGGTGAAAAGGAGGTTTCGGTTGAGGCTGATGTTTCATTGTCTCCAAATGCTATGCCTTTTTTTCCTTCGTCTGTTGAAATAAATCAGTTGGCTGTGAATGAGGGTATTGAGATTAACAATCTGGTAACTGATTCCAGTGAGGGATTGATTTCAAATGGTGTTATGCAAGAATCGGGTCCTACAGTAGGTGATGGGTCGGAACTGAGAGTCTCTCCAGATTCTCAAAACTTGGTTAATGTGCATGTGAATTTAGTGGAATCCAATATTGTTTTGGGTAGTAATTCTGAAATGGTTGTTGGGTCTCAATGTGACTGGTTAAATAATTCTTCTGAGGAGAATTCGGATTCTGATTCATTTTCAGATCCTAATTTTGAGTTTAGCATGGTTTCGGGTAAACCTTTGAAGGTAGCTCAGCGTGGAAAATTTTGGAATCGAGGAGGTAAAAGAAGATGAGCTGTTTGATTTCTACTGGTTTCTGCGTTGTTTTCGATTGGTTGTTGCAGGGTAATGATGTGGCTGGGGCTCCCATCCTCGTCGTTTCCTTGTGGCAACCGTTGATGCTTCTTCTGGATGGTCCCTGCGAATACTCGAGGATGTTGGTAGTTCTGGCTTCCTACTGAACCCTTTTTTGGTTTGAGTTTTTCCAATTTTTGTTCTGGAAGTTATAAGCTCTTAGGTTTTATTTTAATTGTTGTTATTTTTAGAGAGCTTTTGTTTTGGGTTGATCTTGTATCCGTTCTTTTTTGCTATATTATATATATGGTCTGTTTGCGTTAAAAAAAAAAGTGGAGATTTTGGGATCGTTAGATGTCTATTTTGCAAACTAATTTCACAAGTTTTTTTAATAAAATAAATTAATTTTTTGAATATTTTCCTATAATTTTTAAGGTCTCAAAATAATTTGTATGAATTTTATATTAAAATTTTGATTAAAATATATAATTATATAATATTATTTTATTATTTTAATCTTCCATATCTAAGAACATTATATAAATTTCGTTATGCCTTTTATCTTCTCAAATTTATTTAACATATATCTTCATGTTTTCTTTATATTTTATTATGCATTTTTTTCTACACTTTCGTAGTTAGGAGCTTATGATATATATTAGTGATTGTAATAATTTCCTAACTATTATATATTTATTTTGGAAAAATAAATATAGCAAAATATTTTGATGTATATAACTGCTATTGCTTTCGCTGATTATTATTTATATTGATGATTTATAAAAGCTCTCGTATGTTCTTAAAATGATAAACAAATAATTCTTTCAAATTTAATTTTGGGCTTTATAAATTAGTAGTAGAGTGATATTTTAAAAAATTAGAATGTAACCAGAGCTATATGAAGTAATTATGAGTGGGGTAGAAGTTGGGCATTTTAGATTTATCTTTTCATCATTTAATTGATTGAATTGTATGTTGAGTTTGTGTGTTATTGATTATGAAAGAGAATTTATTAGTGGATAGATGGGCCCTACTTATCAGGATACACAAAATGGACAGAGTGCAATAGTAGCTCTTGTGAGTTTTGACATTTTGATGTAGTTAGCCAACATGCTTGCGTAGGCTATGAGTGATGCTTAGAGTAGACAAGTGAGATACAAGTAATCAGAATGGGACACACATCTACAATTTTTTTATAAGTTTAAACCCTTATTGTTCAAGGGAGCTATAGAGCCACAGGCAGTAGAGGATTGGTTGTTGAGGTTAGAGAAGATATTTGAAAGTATGCAGTGCCCAGATAATAAAAAAGTAGCACTTACAATATTGTTATTTGAAAGAGAAGAAGAGAGAGGTGGATAGGACAAAATCGGGAGAAATTTTAAGAAAAGATAAATGTAGAGATCTCTTGAATAGAGTTTATTAATATCTTTAGAGACTGGTTTGTAAATCCATTAGCTAGACAATAGATGTAGGATTCTTTCATGTGATTGGAGTAGAAGAATAGGATAATGAGGTAGTATGAAATAGAGTTTACTGCATTTGATAGGTATGCACCTCAACTGGTCAATGCCGCAGACAAAAAAATGCTATATGTTTCTGTGAGGATTGAAGGATGAATTGAGGCATTCACTAATACCGCTGAGGATTTAGGAGTTTTCAGAGCTAGTTGAGAGAGCGAGATTGGTGGAGAATGAGTTGGACATTCCAATATTTAGACATGATATGAGCAAGAAGAGACCGGGAGATGAAATAACAAGGAGGGAGAGCAGTAAAAGAGGGATAGATTTTTAGATAACATGAGAGGATCTACATTCGTGTAGTGTAGGTTATGTATAGGAGTCTCCTAGATGTGGGAGGAGACATACATGAAAATGTTATCTTATTACAGGATAGTGCTTTAAACATGATTAGTATGGGTACAGGATGGTAGACTAACCATAGAGAGGATTGGGGGGTGGGAGATTTGGGTCCAAGATAGATCAATTTAGACAGGCAGATGTCCAAAGGTTTGCACAATCTTGAATGTCAAGTCAAGGTTTTGTGAGCAGGATAAATGAAAGAATAGGATTTAAAAGTCAAAGAGGACATACATAATTTGCTACACTAACATTGTCACATGTAAGACCTAGAGTTATCATAAAAAAAAAATCCTCGAGTACCCGCGGCTAGGGTTTTTCCTTGCGGCTTTTTGCGTGGGATTTCTGGCGGCGGGATCTCCCCGCCCCTCGGGGGGCTGCTGTCATCGGAGTTCGTTTGATCTCAGGGAAGTTTTTTTGTTCCCTACTTTTCTTTGTTTGGTGTATTGTTGTTTTGGTGGTGTTGTGCTGCTCCCGCCGGTGGTTCCGGCATGGTTTCTTCTAAGCTTAAAGACCCTGGTTTCTTAGGAGGGGTTTCTCATTCTCGGTCTTTTCTTCAAGCTTTGGCTGGTCCGAAATCTTCTTTTTCGGATCTGCATGTCTCTACTTTCCGAGGAATCCCGTCTCTTTGGATTTCTGATGAGGAAATCTCTGAGCTAGCAGCTCCTTTTCAATTCTCCCTTGTTGGTTTCTTCCCAGCCAAAAGACCTTCGTTGGAAGCTATTCGCAAGTTTTTCTTTAATTTGAAATTACAGAATGAGGTTTCTATCACGATTTTAGATCAGTCACATATTTTGATTAAGTTAGCGGATGACCTTGATTACTGTAGAGTGTTCTGCCACCGTTCGTATTTTGTCTTTAACTGTTTTATGAAATTGACGAAATGGTCGCCGACTTTGGACATTGGTGTTGAGTCACCGGTGATTCCCATCTGGATCTCCTTTCCTCGTCTTCGTCCCCATTTTTTTTCGCCTCGGATTCTATCTGGCCTTGGTGGTTTGTTTGGGAAACCTCTTAAAATCGATGAAGCTACGGCTATTGGTTCCCGTCCGTCTATTGCTCGTGTACTTGTTGAGTTAGACATTACGAAATCTTATCCTAAGCTTATTTGGTTAGGGTCGGAAAAACAGGGGTATACGCAGGAAGTTGTTTTTGAAGATTTCCCTAACTTTTGTGCCGGTTGTAAATCTATAGGTCACTCGATTGGAAATTGCCGTCCTTCGGCTCCTTCTCAGATCTCTATCCCTCCTCCTAATGTTTCTTCTGGGAAAATCGGGGAGGAGGTTGTTGGGATAGGTGATTTAATTCAGGTTAATTGTAATGATGTTCAAACTATGGGTATTGAGGGAAATGCTGTTTTGCTGAATGAAGTGATTGGTGAAGTTGTATCGGTTAATGATGGAAGGGGTGCTACCGTTAATACGTCTGAACTTTGCTCGGTTGTTTTATCGTCGAACGCTAGACCTTTTATTCCTCAGGTAGTTGATGCTAATAGTAATGGTATTTTGGCTCCGGTTGCTACAGGAAATTTGATTATTTCTGCAGGATGTGATATTATGAATGAAACTGGTGTTGTGCGTTATGGTTTGGATGTGGTTCCGTCTCCTACTGCTCTGGGGACGGTGGCTCCTTCTGTTGAGGTGAATGTCGGTTCGCCTGTACTGGGCATTGTGAATTCTGGAGAAATTAATGTTTTAGAAAATGAGGTGGGTGGAGATGAGGTTATTTTGTCTGTTGAAGTGGATATGGCTAGTGAGGATGTTATTCCTTCCGATTGTAATCTAGTTGAGGTCCCTGTGAATGTCGTTGATTCTAATAAGTTGGCTATTTCTGTGGGTAATACCAGGGCTATGGAGACTAGGAAATAGAAAAATTGGTTGATTGATTCGTCGGATAATGAAGCGCAATCTGATTGTGATGATTCTGATTCTGATTTTTCCCTTGTTCGCTCTGCCAATGTTGCTACTAGAGGAAAATTTTGGATGAGAGGTAGACGTAAAAGGTGATTTTGCGTGGCGTTTTGTTGTTGTTTCGCTGTTTGGCTTCGGTTTTCGTTTGGTTTTGTTGTTCGTTTGGATGCTACGAGAGGATTTGGGCAATGATGTGGTCGGGGCTCGCGTCCCGGTCGTTTTTTGTTGGTGGCAACCGTAGGTGTGGTTTTCGGGAGGGTTTCAGTCTACAACTACTAGATGGTCCGTGCTGGACGTCTCGGACGCTGGAAGCCTTGACTGATTTCTGAGCTCGCGTTTTGATTGTATCTCTCCTCTTATTTGGTCTTATCTTCTTTTTTGTTTGAGTCTATGTTGTAATTTTTTGGCTTATTAATATAATTTTATTTTGTGTAAAAAAAAAAATGTAAGACCTAGAGTTTATAATTTGATCCACCAAGAGAACAGGAATGTTCTCGGATGATCCACTAATAAAATTTTCAATCCTTGAATTGATTGATTAATATTGGATAGTATATTGTGCTTGAATGATATGTGGGAGTATGATTATTTTGAATGAACTCAAGATTGATTGCATGTATTATTTAGAGATTTTGAATGTATTTCAATTGATTCACTAGTTTTGATATTAGTTTTGAATCGTATTGATTTATTTTGATGAATTTACAAATTGAATTTATCTTTATTGATATATTTTATCCGTGGAATTGTGGAAATGTCATGGGTGAAATTTTTTTAAGGTGGAGAGATTGTAATAGCTTGTATTTTGACTCAAATAAAACAAAATTTTAGGAGTCATTTTAAGTCAAATTTGAAACTGTCTTCTCCATAAAATAGAAATTATTATTTTTTAATTATAATATTTTTTTTGTAATTTTTGAGCACTAGTGCAATTCCTTAACAAATTGACACCTATCAGTCTGAGGATTTTGGACTATCGGGTGTCCATTTTGTAAATTGATTTCATAAGTATTTTTTTAATAAAATAACTTAATTTATGAATATTTTTTGATATTTTTTAAATACTCAAAAGATATTATATGAATTTAATATTAAAAAATTATTAAATTATATAATTAAATAATATTATATTATTGTTTTAATCCTAAATTTCTAAAAGCATTATATAAATCTTATTATGCCTTTTCTCTTCTAAATTTCTTTTAACAGAAATCCTGAATTTTTTTTTAGATTTTGTTATACATTTTCTTTTATTCTTTTATAGTCAGGAGCTCTTGATAGATTAATGATTGTACCGATCTCCTCACTAATCCTAAAATTAATGATTGTACGAATCTTCTCACTATAGTCAGGAGCTTGTGATACATTAATCGCTCGCTAACTACGGTCCCTTCGATCACCATCGTTCAACTACGATCCTTCTGACCATCGTCTCATGCCGATTATAGTCCTTCTGATCATTCTCGTCCGTTAACTACAGTCCCTTCGACAACCATCGTCCAATTATGATCTTTCTAATATTTGTCACTTGCTTGACAAGGAGCAGTAGTCCGAAAGTGGCATATTAAAAAAAAAAGAAATAAATGAAACCACTGTATTACACGTCAGTCTAATACGACCGTTAAGGCAAGGCATTTTCACAATAGCATCCTATTGACCCCACATGATAATCAGGCCTATTTTGGGCTTTAACTTGTAGTCGGCTATCCAATGATCACATGACAGAGGAATTACAAAAGAAAAGAAATGATTTAACTCATTGTGTCATGCAGCCATCATGGTAAGTAGTTTCAACAATGGCATTCTAGTGACCCCAAAAAGCAACGGACCTATTTTGCACTATAACTCGTAGCTCACTCGTAGTTGATCATTTAATGATCGTACAACAATGTTGTATGGTCATTAAGGTAAGTTGTTTTCATGATGTCATCCTAATGACCCACAAGGCAACTAAGCCTATTTTACGCTTTAAATCATAGTGCATTATTATGAAACAAACTTAAAAATCATAGTAAATACGTAACTTATCTTGATATGTTGGTTGAGAGCTTTGATTATCGATCAAAAAATTTTGGATTCAAGTATTGCGTATACAATGTGTGTGCGAGTTTACTTTAATTGACATAAATGTCCAAAAAAAAAAAATCATAGTGAGTTGAATTCGAACGCTTATCCTAAACCCTCCAATCGAACCATATCCTAACGTTTTACTTTTAGAAGTAAATTTTTGAATAAAATATCTTAGCAAATGAATTTATTTTAAAATTTAGATTGAGTGTTCGTGGATGGGAATGAATGGAGGCAGGGATGAGATAGAGAACATTGTCAAATAGTATACATCAATATTGCATAAAGAAAAAAAATTTGATGGGGTCAAGCTAGAATATTGACAGACTGATTGTACTCGTATCAATGAAGTCAATGCCATTAATAATTTAATATTAAAATTCAAAATTTTAAATGGAACAAGATTTGAAAAGAATTAATACAAATTTGTTACATGACTAAAAAAATAAATTATGCCATAATTTATTAAAATAATTGTGATTTAGTATTCTCAAACTAAAATTTATTGTTTCCATAAAGACTTCCCCATCCCATTAAACTTGTGAAGACTTTGTCCAGTAAAACCTCCACCCGTAAGACCCCTCCCATGAAGACTTAGGCTTCGTTTGGGACGGCTTTTTTATTGCTTTCTAAAACGGAGTTTTAGTACAAATTTTTTTATTTTTTAACTAAAACTCCGTTTTAGAAAGCGATAAAAAAGCCGTCCCAAACGAAGCCTTAGGCTTCGTTTAAAATGATTTTTTTATTGCTTTCTAAAGTAGTTTTTTTGGTACAAAAATTTTTTAATCTAAAAAACTTTATACGAAAAAGCTACTTCAAAAAACAATAAGAAAGTCATCCCAAATAAAATTATAGACTTTATTTAAAACAATTTTCTTTTTGTTTTCTAAAACAACATTTTATAATTTATACGTAAAAGTGACATTATAAAATAGGGATTTTTACCTACATAACACTTCAAACTATTGTAAATACATATTCAACACCTAAACTTTTGTATTTACTAATATACCACCTAAAACCCCCTTTTTAACTATTCTAACACTCCGATGCTCGTGACTGCCGCTTCTTCCCTCGTCAGCGATTGCCATGATGGCAAAGGCTCTAGCTGTGGAATTGCCCAACCAAATTCTCAGCCTGCCGTCAGCGATTGCCATGACGACGATGGCTCCAGCTATGCGGCAGTTCTTGATGTCGTTGGAGCCATTGGCTTTGGAGATAGGAGCTTTGCGGCAGTTCTTGATATCTCCTGTAACAACTTTACGGGCAGTCTGCCGGAGATTTCAGCGATCAAGGCCAATGGCTCCAACGGTGGTTCATTTAATGCATCGCATTATCTCCTGTCTAGTTCCATTTCTTCTTAATTTGCAATCCTTCTTTCTACTTAATTATGTGGATATATAAGATAATTACTTGCAAGATTCTGTGCCTCACAATGGTGATAGAAGAGGATGGCAACGAACCCATGTGTTCGTGGAGTGAGCGGGGGAGTATGTGCTCCACTGCCCTTGAAGGAGCCAATGAACCCATCTCTGGGGAGTTTTGGAAAATGGGAGTCATGTGGTCGTGGAGTGAGTGGGAGCAACCAATCAATGTGCTTGTGTGATCCAACAAACCCATCTAGGGCAGAAAGATCCCAGCATCAACAGATTCGAGAAGCTACAGTGAGCTGTAGATTGAAACCTGTAGCAAAAATGTTAGAGCAAAGCAGAGAAAAGCTAAGAGAAGAGTTTTGGAATACTATGTGATTTTCTCATTAGACTTCTTGCTACAGCTGCAAAATGGTGTGGTGGCCGGAGGCACTTAGTGCTGAAGCAGGCGGCGAGACAGAGTAGTAATAGCAGCTTTTCAGTTCGACTTATCAGGAGCCATACATGGCTCATAATGAGATTGGGCATCTCCTTGAACCGCAACTGGCGATGGAGCTCCGGCGATGAAGGTGATAGGTCAATCTCAATGTCCTCCACCAGCATCTCCCCGGACCGATAATAATTTTCGGTAACTTCCCGTCGTCGTCTGGCTGGGAACGAAAGGAAGGGGATGCTAGGCGGGATTTCTGACGGTGTTTAGACGGAGTGGTAGAATTGAAGAAAATGAGAGTTTGAGTTGGTATATGAGTAAATATAATAGTTTGAGTGTTGAATATGTATTTTGAATAGTTTCAAGTGTTATGTATGTAAAAATCCCTATAAAATAATAAAAAATTGTCCCAAATAAACGTGCTTGATTTTTTTCTTATTACTTAAAAGAAATCCTTCAAACATTTATTACTTTTAGAAAAGTGAAATAAAGGACAAACTAAAAACGGTTGAGTTGCCTTTCTATGGTCACACCTAAATGATGTGGGGAAAATTTTCAGAAACCATTTCCTCATCCCATTCAAATAATAAAACAAAAATGCATATACTTCCACCATGTTCCTTCCTCTTCTCTTCCTCAACTTCCTCTGCTCTAATCCCATTTTTTTTCAAATAATCCTACCTCTTTGTTGAAGGTGGCTTCACTCTTCTCATCTCTTAAGACAATTTTTTTTTTTTTCATCTGGCTTCTACAAAGAGGAGCAAATGCATACACCTCCATCTGGTCACAAATTCAGCCAGCCTACCAAACGATCACATGGACAGCCAATCGTGACCGACCCACACTTATCGATGGGGCAAAATGATGCACACTATCACATATGCGCGCAGCACCCATACAACACCATTTGCTTAGCGCGATGAACCCGTTCTAAATATTGTGTGCTATTTACATCATATATGAGCAATGCCATATGGTGCGAGGTTCAAATATTTCCAGCCTTTTTTAGGGGTTTAGATTTAAAATTATAATTTATATTAACATTTATTAAGTTGAGCTTAATTATCTTGAATTCTTGCATTTCTTACAAAACAAAAACTTAAAAAAATGATTATAATATTTTGAATTTTTCAAGATTGAGATATTTATTGCTTGAACTTAAGACCACTTTGAATATTTTTTATCATCATGATGATATATCTTTCAATTTAAAAATATTTCATATTAACGCACATTTTTATTTATAATTATTTAATATTATGTGTCATGTTTAAAATGGCGCATACTGCATCGTGTGTTATCCATTATGACTCAACTTGAAACTTTACAACATGATGCGGCATTTGCTGTTGACAAATATGAAGTGTGGGAAAACCGTTGGACCTGATTATCTTCCAATAGAGGTGTGAAAATGCTTGGAGATGAATGAATTTCTTGGCTTATTAAACTTTTTAATATTATCTTGAAGACTAAATAGATGTCAGATGTGTGGAGAATGAGTATGTTGATTCTTATCTTTAAAAATAAAGGTGATGCATAATATTGTGCAAATTATAGAGGAATTAAGTTGGTGTGTCATACTTTAAAACTATGGGAGAGAGTTATGGAGCATAGGTTACGATGTGATACTAATGTTTCTCAAAATCAATTTGGATTCATGCCGGGTAGGTCTATTATAGAAGCCATTCATCTATTGAGATGTTTGATGGAGAAGTATAGAGAGAAAAAAGAACTTCATATGTTATTGATTTAGAGAAAACATATGATAAAGTTTCAAGAGAAGTGCTATGGAGAGTTCTAAAAAAGAAAGAGATTTCTAATGGTTATATTCAAGTCATTAGGGATATGTTTGCTGGGGTTGTTACTTGTGTTCAAACACAAGATGGGTTGACCAAGTATTTTTCAATTTCAGTTGGATTACATCAAGGATCATCCTTAAGCCCATATTTTTGTGTTTTAGTCATGAATGTTCTTACCATATATTTGCAAGAGGATGTTCCATTGTGTATGCTTTTTGCTGACGATGTTCTTCTTGTTGATAAGACTAAGGAGGAAGTTGAAGGTAAACTTGAATTATGGAGGTCAACTTTAAAGTCTAAAAGTTTTCGTTTGAGTAGATCTAAAATTGAATATATGGAGTATAGTTTTAGTAGTAATAAATCTAATATGGGGTTTGTGACTTTGAGTGATCAAATCATTAATAAGAGTGCACGTTTTAGATATCTTGGGTCTATTATTCAGAGTGATTGCTTAATAGATGGAGATATTATTAGTGGAATTCAAGTTGGATGGATGAAGTGGAGGAATGCATTGAGCTTTAGAAAAGCACCACTCAAACTTAAGAGAAAATTCTATAAGATGGTGGTAAGAGATGCAATGCCTTATGGCACATAATGTTGGCCATTAAAAGAGAAGCATAATATTAAGTTAAGTTTTGCTGAGATGAGGTTGCTCAGGTGGATAAATGACTTTACTCTCAGAGACAATATACAAAATGAGCATATATGTGAAAATGTTGGCGTAGCTCTAGTGGCATATAAGATTAGAGAGAGTCACCTTAGATGGTTTGGTCACATAAATTGACAACCTTCCAATGACCTTGTTAGGAGAGTAGATGTATTAGATTTAATCTATGTTAAGAAAGGTAGAGGTAGACCTAAAAAGATTTGGTTAAAAATATTAGAAATGACAATTCTTTATTATATCTAAATGAGAATTTGACTCTTAAATCGAATACAATGGAGAAAAAATATAGCCGATCAAACGTAGTGGGATAAAGGCTTGATGTTGTTGTGTTATTATAATTACTTGAGTCCTAGTTATTTTTAATATTAAAAGAGTCCGTTCGTGACCTAATTTAAACTCGTAGAATTATATTTGAGCTTTACTTTTGATACATCATTAAAAAATTATCTTGATCGGGCACAAATCTCGAAGCAAAATCAAGTTGGAAACTTCAAAAATTAATTCGGAGATAATCTCAACTTCAATTTCAGCAAAATTATAGTGGAATTGAGTGTTTCAAAAATACGAACCCAACGACACCAAATTTGACTTAATCCGAGCCCAAATGAGTCTAAATCAAGGACCCAAAGAATTATTGGAAGGTTCAAACCACAATTTGGATTACCAAATGATTTCCAAACGTGACATGCTTATAGTCGAATCGAGTGGCTCGACGAGACAAATCCAACAAGCCCAAGCTCATAGAATTTTGACATCATTAAGACATTTAAATATTCAATAAACGGTACATGATCAAGGGATTCAACATCGGTCGTCTATCCAAACCACTCCCATCTTGCCTATGATCTCCTCCTTATTTACTTTCCATGTCACTCTTAGAAATCTATAAATAGACCCTTCCTCGATCTCCATCGGACATTCACCCGGCAGCCGACTGATGCCGAACTTCTGCCCGATCACCAACTAATGCCAGAATTAAGCAAGGAAGCAAGAAGAGAATGAAGAAATGAAAGAGAGCTCTCTTGTCACTAGACTCTTCCTCAACCACCATCGGACTTCCACCCAGTAGCCTACCGACGCTGGAGTTTTGCCCGAATGCCATCTAACACCGAAATTTTGCCAGGCCACCGACTGACATCAGATTTCTACCCGACATCGTAACTCCACTAGTCACTGGATTTCTACCCGACGTCGGACTTCTACCCGACGAACATCCGCTGGTCGCCAAATTTTTACCCGACACCGGACTTCTACCCGACGCCGGACTTCTACTTGATGCCGAACTTCTACCCGTCGTCAGACTTTCGTTGGACTTCTATCTGACGCTAGACTTCTGTCCATCGACAAACTTCTTCCCAATGTTGGACTTGCACCCGTGGCCAGATTCCTATTCGACAACAGACTTCTGCCCATCACCAGAATTCCGTCGGACTTCTACCCATCACCGAACTTTTGCCCTTCGCTGAACATTCTTCAGACTTCTATCTGACGCTGGAATTATGCCCATCATTGGACTTCTACCTGATGTCGTCCTTCCGACCTCCTTATCCAAACAACAGTCTTTATGACCTTTGTCGCCCGCCGACTGCGGTCCTTTCGACTTATGTCGCCCACCGACTATAGTCCTTACGACCTCCGTCGCCCACTGACTACGATCCTTCTGACTTACATCGTCCATCAACTACATTCCTTCCGATCTCCGACGTCGCCCACCGACTATGACCCTTTCGACCAAATAAATACATCAACAGTGATTATTTGTATTCCCACATGTAATATACTATATATGATGTACACCAAGTTAAGTTCTTACCCCAAGGAAGGGCCTCATTTGTAATCAAGTGCAAATGCTAGTGGATTCATTCAAACGGGGCTCGGTCCCCTGATATTTCCCCATTTTTCAGGAATTTTTCATGTAAAAATCTTAGTGTCTACTATGAATGCTGCACCCTTTCTCTTTATTTGCATGGATCTTCGTACAAAGCTAAGACGTCGAATTTTTTTATTTCTCTACCGACGCGAATATTTCAGGAGGCAACAACTTTAAACTTGATTAAATAATAAAATCCAAATTCAAAACAGAAGTGACTCAAATTCGGCTTTACTTGATAGTATATACAAAACCTTTTTTCTATTGAGTATTATAAAAAGTAAATAAGAATAATAAAAACCGACAGATTCAGGACCAGTGTTCTTGTAGCAAAATATCAAGCACGTGGTTTCATTGTATGGTTCATTAAAAAAGGACGAAGATGACAACTCTTTGTGGAACCTGGACCCGCAGGTTGTTAATAAAAAAATGGAAATCATTGAGGGAGGTTTTTTTGAATAAAAAAGGATTAAGTGCAGTGTGCAAAAAAAAAGTAATGGAAATTTAATGTAATATTAAAAAATATTTTAAATTATTTTGATAAATATAAAATGAATGGATAGTAGTGGCCAGTGGCAGTAGTAGTCGAAATGGGTGGGGGCTGGTGAGGGTTGATAGTGGTGATTGGGGCTTGTAGCTGTGGAGATAGTGGTCGTGGTGGTGTTGGTTGGCAGTGGGTGATTGCTTACTGGAGGTGGTGGACAACTAAGACATGCGGCCGGTGCTAGCAGTCTTGGTCTATGGCCAACGATGGCGGTGGTGGCCTGGCAGCCAGCGATGGCGATTGGCAGTTTGCGACGATAAAGTATATGAATTCATAATGTAATTGAAACTTCCAAAAATTTAAAGAATGTCTAAATAAAAAAAAACTAGAAGGTGAATTCTAAATACATTACGTCATCAAAAATTATCTTGATCAGGCATAAATCTCGATGCAAAATTAAGTTGGAAGCTTCTGAATTCCCGTTAAAATACTTTTCACCCTTTTTTACTTTAAATCAATTGACCCCTAAGAAATCAAATAATAAATTTAGTAAACAAACGGAAAAGAAAAGAAAAAAAAAATCTCGCTGTTGGTCGTGGGCCGGGATCTGAATTCATTATTTGCTCCTTTGAGCCTATCGATGAGAAATGTAGCCTCCAAAGATTTTAAAGGCTGCATTCTTTAGGAGGAAGAAATTGCAGTTTTTTTCGAGTGGAATAGTTTAATTGATAAAAAAATTTAAATTATTAGTAAGGTTTATTTTTTTTAATAATAATGATAAATCTTAAAATATATACCTCAAATTTAAAAATTTCATCATTTCATAAAAGAAATCAACATTAAAAGATTTAAATTTAAAAATGAATAAAGCTTACATTAAAAAGTTGACATTAGAAGTTAGAACTTTTGTTTATGTTTAAATTTTGAAAATTTTATTAAATTTATATTTCTTTTCTGTTTAATTTATATTTAGGTATTTAAAAAAATAAAAATAAAATAAAAAGAAAATTTAGTTACAATCGTGTGGTACACAAGAAAAATGGAATCCTTCTATAGTTTCTGACTTTTTGAACCACGATCTACTCTTCTTCTCCTCCTCCTTCCACCCACCATCTGACCAATTTCTGGCCAAGACTTCATCTAACTGACTGAACACTATGAAGCAGAGGAACTTCCGATTCTTTTTCTTCCACTTCCCCATACTGTTTTCATTACCGTTGCTCTCGCTCGCCCAGCTCCCCGGCACTTGGGAGTTACTTCTAGAGAATGCCGGCATCGCCTCGATGCACACTGCCGTCACCCACTTTGGCACCGTCGTCCTTCTCGACCGCACCGACATCGGTCCCTCGGAACTCCACCTCCCTGCCGGTCACTGCCGCTACGATCCCAAAGACCGTGCCCTACCCCACGGTGACTGCACAGCCCACTCCGCCCTCTTCGATCCCTCTACCCTCTCCTTCCGCCCTCTCTCCATCCTAACCGATACCTGGTGCTCCTCCGGCCAATTCCTCCCCGACGGCACTCTACTCCAAACCGGCGGCGACCTCGACGGCCTACGCCGCTTCCGCACCTTCTCTCCTTGCGCCCCTAACCTCCCCTGCGACTGGCGCGAGCTCCACGCCCCTCTCCTCGCCGTCGGCCGATGGTACGCCACTAATCAAATCCTCCCAGACGGTTCCATAATAATCGTTGGCGGCCGCGCCGCCCCTTCCGTCGAATTCTACCCTCCTTCTCGGCCTTACCACCTCTTCCCCTTTCTCGCCGCCGCCGAAGATTCCCAAATGGACAATCTTTACCCTTTTGTCCATCTACTCCCCGACGGCCACCTCTTCGTCTTTGCCAACTCCCGCGCCGTCCTCTATGACTCCGACACCGGCGCCGTCATCCGCGAGTACCCTCAGATACCTGGCGGGCCTCGGAGCTACCCCTCCGCCGGCTCATCTGCGATGCTCGCCCTTGACATCGCCGGAGGCGGCTATTTACACCCCGAAATAGTGGTCTGCGGCGGAGCCCGGTTTGGCGCGTTCCTCCACCGGGATACGGACGCCCAGGCGGACACCTCATGCGGCCGAATCAGCCCAAGCGATGCGAACCAGTCTGGGCCATGGAAGATATGCCGTTTCCTCGGATCATGGGGGACATGGTGATGCTTCCGACCGGTGATGTGCTTATAATCAACGGTGCGATGGCCGGTTCGCAGGGGTTCGAGATGGCGACCCAACCATGCTTCTACCCTCTTCTGTACCGGCCGGATCAACCTTCCGGACTCCGGTTCATGACGCTGACCCCGACCACGATTGCCAGAATGTACCACTCAACTGCCAACCTTTTACCGGACGGTCGGGTGCTCCTCGCCGGTAGCAACCCGCATTACTTCTACCGGTTCAATGTCGAGTTTTCGACCGAGTTGAGGCTCGAGGCGTTTTCACCGGAGTATTTATCGCCGGATCGGAGCAACCTCCGCCTCTGATTGTGGTGGCGCCGGAGAAGGTTGGTTATGGAGAAACGTTTAATGTGGAGGTGTCGGTGGAGTTGCCGGTGGTAGGGATAATAGACGTGAATTTGGCGAGTGCGCCGTTCTCAACGCACTCGTTCTCTCAGGGGCAGAGATTGGTGAAATTAGAGGTCTCAGCGGCAGTGGAGCAGAGTGGTGAGGATGGAAGGCATTTTTATCGAATTAGTTGTACAGCGCCGCCGGATGGGAGGGTGGCGCCGCCGGGTTATTACATGGCGTTTGCTGTAAATCAAGGAGTGCCCAGTGTGGCTAAATGGGTACAGTTGGTGCTCTAGGAGGATAATACTGAAGATATTTTAAGAATAAACAGAACGAGAAATTATCTTCGATGCAATAATTGAGAAGGTTTGGTTTGTTCTGCGTTGTCTATAATGATGGACGCCAGCTGCGTGCAATTATTTGAATGATTTTTTTTTTTTTGTGATTAAATTTGTATTTAGGTTATATTTGGAAGCGGATAATGTGATGAGATGAAAAGTAAAAATTCATGAGGTCTTACTTGCTTAAAATAGATTCAAAATATGTTGAATATTATAATGATATTTAATTTTTGTGGGAGAAGGCATAATTAGAATGCCTTAATTGTTCGGATTATATTTTGTTACGGTGGTGGAGATTATAGCTAAAGGTAGTGCTGAATGACTATTAACTTATTTAAGTAGTAAATCTTCAAATAACAAAGAAGTGACAGCTTAGCAAAAGTTATTTATGTTATATCCTTTTAAAATCAATATTTATTATTTGGAACATGTGTGATGAGCGAGCAAGCTCGTTACTTTTTTTTTTTTTCAATTAGATATGCAAATGATACGCCAAATATGTGCCACTACTCTGTGCTATTCGACCAGAAATGCTATGAGAATAAAAGTCATGAAATGGAAGTATTTTGAGGAGCATCAAACAATTTTCCCAAAGATTCTTTATTGAGTTGGATTTTCAAGTTTGTTATGGATGTTTTGTTGTATGGATGATGATGATTGATGACAACAATTTTGAGGCGTTCTTTGCTTGGTTCTGGTGGAAACAAGGTTTCATCAAAGAGATTTCTACTGTGTCTTGGGTTCTGCTGCCTTCACTGGAGGTTCTAGTACCATCTTCTCTTTTTCTGTATAGCCTTAAGGCTACGTGGACTGAGAAGATATTCATTGATGATATGAAATCCTGATGAGATAAACTTCTACTTGATTTGCTCGTGGATTAGTTGTGGACCTCCGAAAGAGCACCGCTCGTGGGGTACGAACGCAGAGGGTACGGCCGCACTATCCCGTAGGACAAAACGATCGTAGACCTCTACGCTCGACACGAATGGGTCGATGGAATGGCAGATTGGGTCTGTATTTGGCAGCCTCGGCAAAAGTATTGGATCTTGGGTAGCTGCCGGTTAACCACAGAGGATAGAGGCTGTCGCCAACACACCCCGATGGGTAGTAATATACACGACCTAGTCACGGGTTTCCCCCCGCCCGATACAAGAGCTCGAGAGGGGTTTAGTAGATGTGGGGCCAAGTTTCCCACGGGCGCAAGCCCCGTGGTTAATTACATCTCGAGCCTAGGGCTTGAAAAAACTCTCGATTAAGGATCCAATATTATTCTTCCCAAACAAAAGAGATTGGTACACAAAAGGGATACTAGGAAGTTCTACTCAAAAGAAAAGGAATGATCCAAGTGGCTTAGTCAACATGCAAGGATCAGATCCACACTCAGAGGGACTAAGGCAGTTGAAAAGGGAAAGAAAATCATGCACTCAAAGCATACAAAGAGATAGAGGATAGAAGTGGCGTCATCTACGCGATGCGGATGA
This sequence comes from Dendrobium nobile, assembly GCA_022539455.1. Lineage (NCBI taxonomy): Eukaryota > Viridiplantae > Streptophyta > Magnoliopsida > Asparagales > Orchidaceae > Dendrobium > Dendrobium nobile. The sequence goes on along the minus strand of CM039723.1, from coordinate 12,455,561 downwards.
GCAAGGTTTATAGTCCCTGAAGAGCAGGGACCTACCCACTATTTAGGCATACTACGAGACACCCGATGTAGTAGCCTTGAACCCTAAGTCTAAGATGGGTTTAGAATTTTTTTTGTTTTTTTGACTTAGAGTATTACCAATTTTTATTGATTAATTATTAATAGATTAAGACATGAATCCTAGGAAATGTATCACTAAGTTTTCTATATTTTAAAGTCTCTATCCTAAAAGGAACATGCACCATAAGTCTATTTTATCTAAGACTCGTTCCTTAATTTTTATCCTTAGGTGTCACTAAAGTTATGGGATGAAAAAAAGAAGTTTTTCTAACCCTTAGGACAATCTCGCAAGAAACAGAGAAGCAAATGGTTGTATTAGCTAGAGCACGTTCTATAAGATAAGAAAATAATATCAAAATGAAAGTGCAAATTAAATAAGAACGTACCTCTTTATCATTTGCCCATCGGATGGTTCACTTGCTATTTGAGTTTTCTTATTCTTTTGCGAGCATTCAACTTTAGAGCAAAAATAAGAAAGACAACGAAAATTCTAAAAGCAAAGAAAAGATGCAGCAAAATGCAGTGGAATAAAAAAAATGAAAATCAAAATGAAAGGAATGTAGGCATCGTTGTTGTTTGGCACACTTCTTTGAAGTCAAGTATGCCTCTAAAACGCCCTTCACCCTAATTCAATGTGATATGAATAGGGAAGAAGGTGTTTCTAATGCCCTTTGCTGTCCCCACGTTCCAAACAAAGCACTCGAATAAAGACCCAACTCAACTACACAAATCATTTTTTTTAAATAAAACTCAAAATGACAAAGGGGTACAAACTCCCAAAAATAAAATCAAAACAGATTTTTCACTACACATTAATCCAAAAAAAAAAAACTTAACTTTGAAAGCAAGTGCAAACAAGAAGAAAGATAAATCCCCTACGAAATATCACCTCATTCTAAAAAGACATCAACGAGTCTGCTACACAAAGCTAATCATAGAATTAAAAATCCCAAAACGGCTTATGAAAACCTCCAAATGAAACGACACATGAAATCTTACATAAACAATCCACTAGGACTTTTCGACCCAAAAACAATCAAGTGCTCTTTAAGTTTGGCGTGGGGTATTAATCTGTTAAAACTTTCTAACCAGAAAGTTTCAACAAAACTTTCGTTATATAAAAATAAAACTTTCCAATAAGGAAAACTTCGCAAAAGCCTTCATTATAAAACGTCCACAAAAAAAAAATTTGCATAACGACTCGCCACACAAAACAACTCAAAGACTTTTGTAAGGTTTCTAATAATAAAGCCATTCATGTAACATTTTCAATCTAAAACAAATCTCCCACTTACTCATAGTGCTAGGAATACGAATATCTCATTTTTAAAATAGTTCAGAGCATGAAACAAATAAAAAATCTCCATCCAATCGATTCCCAAAATAGTTAAAACTTAAAACGAGTAAGAAATCTGCCTCCAAACTAATCTACAAACCAGTTTGGAGTATAAAATGCATCCAAATCTGCACTTAATCCATTCCAAGGCAGTTTGACACTTAAAATAAGTAAAAATCTGCATGTGTTTTGTTCCCAAAATAGCTTAGAACACAAGAAAGAATAAAAATCTGCATATGACTTATTCTCAAAACAATTTAGAGACCCAAAACGGTGAAAATATTTCATATAATTTGTTCTCAAAGCAGTTTGGAACCCTTTACATCATGTACTATGAAGCATATGGGAAAATCCCTCCAACCCAAATTCACAGATTTCACTAAACATGGGACCTCTATGCAACCATCACAGCCTTTTTAAACAATTTCAAAGGTAAACTATACAGCCATGAAAATCTTCAAGACACAAAAATACCACATGATCACTTGTTGATGAATGTCATATTCAACACATGACTCATCTCAACGTAGGAAAATATATATGGCTTTAGCATCTCATTTGACCACCATCATAACAGAAATATGAGATCATATATATATATATATATCATCATCATCATCATCATCATCATCATCATCAAGATAACTTCCCCAAATTTGTAGACTCCAAGCTCATTGGTTATAGAATAAGAGCAACAACTTCATAGAGAATATAATGTCATGATATAATAAGAAACTTTGCATCAAATCATTTTCTCAAGTACTATTTTCTTGAAACAGAAAGTGATAGAAAATATCACAATAGTCAAGAACAAACTCACGAAGTAAATCCACAGTGCATGTATTCAAGCAGAAATACACATTCAAAAGTAAATCTCAAGCGAGAGATCAGCTCTATAAGGGATTTGCAGAAACGTAAAATCATTCTTCCATTTCAAATCATCTCAATATATATTTATATATATATATATATATATATATATATATATATATGAAAGCCTTTCTCCATTATTGTTTGGGAAGGCAGATAGATTTGTAATAATACACTATCTAGAGATTTTGCCCATATTTTGTGAGGACCTTTGATATAAGTTCTAGTTTCCTATGGCGCAAGCCCCTTTAGTTAATTACCCTCTCGATAATGAGAAAGATCTTTCGATTAAGGTTAGTCATTGAGATATATATCGTATCCGACATATAGTAAGCAGCATGGGCTTGGGAATTAAAGAGTTGTAACTTAAAACTTGAAATTACACCATCTTGCACTTAAGCGATGGTGGGGGAATAGATGATGGACCTAATCAAGATCGTATAGTTCCATCGTCTCAGGTCATCATGGTCCTGGTCTACCTTAGTCAGAGGAGGTAGTCATCCCAACCGATAGAAGGATCTTTGTCGGCAGCCATGGGTCTTCTTCCATAGGGGACCTTGTAGAGAAGGTTGGATGCTTGTCTAAGGGGATAAATTTGAATCCACTTTAGCTAAAAGAGGGCTTTGTTCCCTATCGATCATATCCTATTGATTCATATACCAAAATTTTGATTCACTAAGGAATGTATTGGTCAGGACTAAACGATATTTTTATAGTGCCATTTGGAGGCAAATCACTAAGTTCATAGGGCCCTTGGTCATAACTATTTATCCTAAGGTGCCATTTGGCGGCAAAATTGTCAGTTAGAAGACAATACCACATTCATTGGTAGGAGATTATTTAAGAATGATTATAGTGTTATTTTTGGCTATGACTTAGCTTTGTGAGTTGAAGTAGTTTTAATTTGTTCATCATAGCAACTGTTACATAGGGTAAATGACTTTTTCTTTAGTGATTTGATGGATTTTTTCAATTTTAAATATTTTAATCATGAGATTTTGGCTTTTAGATTTTGGACTTTTGATATTTAGGTGGCATTTAAATTTTAGAGTTGACCCCTCCGGTTGCTTTTCATTCAACACAGCCATCATCCGGATATTTGGGGTCATTTTCATTTGATTAAACATTGTCGCCCTATCACTGCTGAAAGAGATCGGTTTCATAGGCTTTGTAACTTTATTAGAGAATTCATTTGCTTAGGCATTAAGGCTAATATAATGTATTAGCAAATATATTTGTCGCCGCAATTATAAATTTGTTTGAACAAACTCTTTTGACTCCTATCATCCGATATGGAGGACAGCTTTGAACTTGAATCATATACGCATGTGTAACATCCTTAGACGTCACGTGTGTTCATTACCACTTGTCGGGTCATGCGGGTGAATGATTTTATCGATTCTTTTTATAAAGGGCCTATAGGCATAATATTAATATATAAATAAATATCTCAGTATCCTCGTGACCACAAATTTATATATAGTTTGAATTGTGTCGAGAAGGATCAGGTTCAAACTTATATTCATCATTTAGCCCGTGTAACATCCTTAGACGTCTGTGTATATCCATAACACGCTCGCGGGGCCAATCAGGTTTTATGATTGTACTTGTCCTTTTTGTGTACTATGTGTATGCAAACTACGGGGCATGTATGGGGGCATTTTTAAGATATTCTAGTTATGCAGGTAACTACATTTGAATGGAACAACATTTTTTTTAAGGGCTTAAATATGCCTTTTATCCGCTTGCATAAATATTACGGATAACGTGGCATGACATTGTATTGTTATCTGCCAATTATATACAAGTAGACTATCGTACACTATTTTTTGCTTTATGCGGGTGGATTTATTGTACTAACGAATCCTATTTTGTATTATAGATACTTGTAGGGATTACTATGTGCATGATGGACCTTCTACAGTACTTGTGAGTACCTGTAATTTCTTTCACTGATTTCTCAGATGAATGCGATATGAATTTCTACAATCTTTTAGCATGACTGCTATAAGATATCATCAACTCTGTCTTTGTTACTTTGGAGCTGATATTATCCACTTGTTCTTAGAAATTGATAGTAGAACACCATACACTTGTTGTACATCAGCTTGTGTCATAGGGAGGTTTCAGCTATGTTGCTTTATCCACTATGTCATTCATGAGAGAACCAGTACTTCGCTTGAGGTTGATGCTTGCTAATTTATAAGTGTTACCATCTCCTCTGATTTACAAATACATCTTTATGTTGTGTTAGCCATAGCATTCATGGAGAACTATTGCATGGTTGATTTGGAGGTGGGGCTGTCACATCTCTTGTAATTTTTATTTTTGTTACTTGAGGACACTCACATTAGATGGTGTGAATGATCTCATAGGCTTTAATGGCCCCCATATCATAACTCCACAATCTTCTTATTATTACAAACAATCCCACATTATAAGTTCGATCTTGACCTTCAAAGGTGATTTACAACAAGTTTAAGGAACTTGGTATTATCAATCAATGTCTTTTTTCCAATCTACATGAATCTTACAGTTAAGTATAGTCATCCAAAAATTTCATGCTAAGGTTTATGATTATATTTATGCAAAAAATCCTATTTGCTTGCATTATATTTATTTAGATGAATTTAAATGGCCAAAGTGGTCATCTATAATTCAATTGAAGTCCTTGTATTTGTTCATAGTATTTTATTTGATTCTTGCTTAAATATTATGCTTGTACTTGATGCGCGGATATCACACAACCCTTATAAATTCATTCATATGATCATTTTCCATTTGATTGCAATTTCCTCCTTAGATGAGCTCAAACTTTTGTATTTCATGGCAAGAATCGTATCAAAATGCAAATCTCATGTAACAACTATACATTTCGAATAATCTAGGTCAACATATAAGCATTTACGATGTCGTTCACTTTGTTACACATGAACCAATTACTTAGAGAAATAAGCCTTATTGCTATGTTTTTACATCATGGAGAAAAAATAGGAAAAGAGAAATAAGAGAAAAGAAAGGAGAAGAAGAGAAGAAAATCCGGCGCATATACTGCTGCTATAGAAGAAGGCTGGTCGGCCAAGATAGGGACTTCGGCGATAGGGCCTGCGTCAACGTCGGGCTCTACTAGGGAGAGGCGACTTTGGCTTTGCTCCTGGGCTTCGTAAAGAAAAAACGGAGAGGGGCGAGGAGGAGATCGAGGTAGCTTCGGCTTGTTCGTCTCTTGGCATCGGCTTGCAAGGGAGGAACTAAGAGGGAGCGTGAGCCTGGGGAGTTCAGCTGCTAGGGGACGGGAGGTGGACGTCCAAGGAAAAGCCAAGAGCCAGAGAGGAATTGGAGAGCGGATCCTCCAGCAGCTAGGGCCGACTGGAGTTGTGCCAAAATGGAGAGACGGAGAAGTTGCTCGACCCTTCAAGAGTACACCGGTGCTGTGTGAATCCCCCCTTCCTTTTGTTTCTGTCCTTTTTTTTTTTCTATCCCCTGAGAGAAATGAAAAAAAGAATAAAAAAAGAAGTGTGGGCACTTGAAATGATCTTTTGGACATATGGGTTTTCAGTTTTCTGTGCTTTTGTAAGGGATAGCCTATTATCCAAAAAGTATTAGATATCATTTCGTGTACCTTTCTTCTCTTTCAAAAGAAATTTAAATTAGCCCTAGATGATGAATCTTATTTGATTTAAAATGATATAAAAAAGATAATGAAAAAATATTTGTATTTAACTCATTGGAAGAATTATTTCAATGACATTTTATTTTTATTATGTGTTTGTTAATTTCATCTTTTATTATTATTATTATTTTATTTTATATTTTTTAATTTAATTTATTTAAATAAAACTAAAAAATATATATATATTTATTATTATATTTTATATTATACATATTTAAAATAATAAATATAATAAAAATTAACAACAACAATAATGTCTCAATCTTTCCCCCACAAGCATGAAATGATATTTGACTCAAGTGCGAACAAAACCGTTTGAAGATCTCGACGATCGGGCACGCTCGAGCATCTGTTTTGCAAAGACAAGATCATGATCAAAAGATATTAAATACGGAGCGAGATGCGCGATAAAGGCCTAAATGCGTGAAATTATATCAAATTGTGATCGACACGACCACATGTGTTTTAGGATCAAATAGGGAAACATGTGGTCAAAAAGGGGTAAAACCTAAGGCCGATGACTAGCGGAGTAACATACGCAAGGTGACCCTTCATCAACACAGGGTTGCAACATACAAAACAGATAAATCGATCTACGAATATAAAAGATGATAAGAATGTGCAAGGACGGTGCCAAAAAGGAGATCAACAAAACTTAGATCTTCCTCTCCATATGTCAACCAATTGAGTTTAGCCCTTTGAATAGCCCAAGTAGCACTCAGAGAGTTAAAGAAAGTGAGACATGATTTATCTTTTTGAGGTACCAACATACCTCAGGATTGAGAGGGTCTTGATTAGCCAAAGCTTGACAAAACTTGTTGTGTAAAGATAGGTTCACACATAGGTAAAATATATATTGGAATTGCCCCATTTTTCTTTGATATAAAACTTTTAATAGCTTCTGTTTTTTGTAGAAATCCACAATCGGGTTTCCTTGGGAAGGGATGGCAAAAACTTAGTAGATATCTGAAATTCTGGGATTTTGGCCAAAAATTTTTATACAGAATCTCTGCTTGTGTATTTCCAATCTCCAACTTAATAATAAAGTGGAGTGTGATCAGAAACCTTACTATTCAACACCTTATAGTAAGAGTTGGAAAAATGTTTTTTATCTATCATTGATGAGAGCATGTCAAGTTTAAATTGATGGCTTGTCAAACTCTTTGTTATACGAGGTGAAAAGTTGCCAGTAGATGTCATTTCCATCAGATTGTATCATATATAAAAGAATTGAGGGAGCAAGTCTTGCACATGGGTAACATTCCCACCAGCTTTATCGGTCTGAAATCTATAACAATTAAATCACTGAACACAGCCAAGGAGGTTATCCATATCCAAAGGAGTAATTCTACAAAGATCACTCTAAAGTAGATTTCGGTCCTCAAGGTTGGTAGCATACACAACTGAAAGTAGAAAAGGTTGGCAGATTACCATTAATTTACAATATCAGTAATAGTTTGGTAGAGAAAAGTAGGGACAAAATGGATTTTATCCAAATTACACTTTATCCAATGCGTCCAGGAGAAGCAAGCTCAAAATTGTGGCAGCTGTTTCTCTGGTCAAAGACTTGTTGTGACATTCAAAACCAAGGGTCTTCAAGGTTAGAAAGTAGGATTCTTTACTCTCAGAGTACAGATCAAGTCTAGTTATGTTGACGAACAATATTTTTGCAACAAAAAACTTTGTCCGAGGGTTGAAACCCTGGATATTCCACGCAGCTAAGAGCAAGGTCATGGTGTTTTGGGGAGGGGTTAGGGCAATTCTTGGAGCCATTGCCTCTAGTGTTTCTATGGTTCTGGCAACATTTTGTGGGGCACTAAAGAGCATTATTGACATTTTGCTCTCAAAAGTGGAGGTGGGCTTGACTTAAGGAAACATCAGAGCTAATCATATCATGAGGAGATGTAGATTCAGATTCGAAGAGTCTTGTAAAACAGTAAATTTGTTTGGAGAAATAATTTTGGGAGGCACTGGATGGGGGGGGGGGTGGTAGCAGAGAATCTGTAGAGGCCGTGGACACAATAGTAGGGGAGTTATATTTGGGATTAGCATGGTTCCTGTTTCCATATTCTCAGGCTGCATTAATAGAAGATGTGAGAGCATGGTCATCCTCATTAACCGAAACGTGCTCAGGGGAGGCTAGGAAAGAGTAGAGGGGAGTGCAGCAGTATTATTTGTTGTTGTAGAATCTTGGATTAGTAGAGGGCCTTTCAATTTGAGGAGATTAAGAGTAGGGATTGTTGTCGATTAGCAGAAGAAGATATGAGGATTGACAGTTACAGGATTGGGGAGAATACCTTTGGGATTTTGGGAAGGGCGTCTCAGCGGTGGCTGGTACTCCTTCCACTCGGAGGTAGCGGAGGAGGTTAAGGATCAGGATTAGGGTTTGAAGAGCATGCCGAGATTGGTGATTGAAGGATTTGAATAGAGCAAAGAGCAGGCTGCCACTCATCATATTGGATCTTTAGATTGAAGATTTTCCATCAACGTCTATCAGGATGCATCTGGGTGGATTGAGCTAGAGTCACACCTGCACACAAAACTTAGCGTAGGTGGGTCTGATTTTTGACGCAGTGAGGCCATCAACAACGGGGGATGTCTAACTTTGGTAGCGATCTTTGAAATCCAATAGGGGTCCAACACCAAGGGGCAAATCATAATTTTAAACCATATAGGAATTGAATTAATTTATCATGTTTTGTGCTCAAAAGAGGATTCCATTTTTGAAAAATGAAAGGTTTGCTAGAATGAACCATGCACCTTAGTTCAAACCATTCAAAATCTTCAGCATAGTGAACTTGAATAAGAAAAATTCATCCTGAGAGAGATGAGTTTTAAGCTACCTTGAGCTTCCAACCTTTTGGACCGCATTTAGCAAGGATTCGTAAAATGGTCGCTTACCCAAAGAGTATCTATGACAGGCAAGATTCTTCCTCTACAGTATCAGCGATGTCAACAGACGTAACTTAATGATATCTTTCGGAGTGGGAGAGGGAGATGGAGAAACTCACAACATCACCGGGGCGTCCACCATATACGGTCCCAAGCAAGAAGCCTAGAAGAGCAGGCCCTTAAGAAGAAGAAGAGTTTAGGTAGAGGAGAAAAGCAGTGTAGAGAAGTGGAGAGATCCAAGGGATCCCCACCCCCCCCCATCCCCCCCCCCCCCCCCCCCCCCCCCCCCACAACGAAGTGGCCGCATAGAGGGGGAAGGAGGGGATCGTAAACTTCAAAACCCTAGTAGAGCGGCTCGGTTTCGTATTTATTGCGGATTCGACGAGCTAAGGCATTATTCTCTTTCCGTTATAATCGTACATTATATATCGTTTTATTGTTATGCTGATATGTAATGAGCTAGCGTTATACCATATAAAAGGAGTTTTCCGAATCGCAGTAGAAAAGAAAGAAAGAGACATATCATATATAATATTTTGTTACTACTGTTTCATTGCTTTATTCTGTATTTTCCCTTACGCTGTTGTGTGTTGACCCCTTCACGTAAAATCATGCGAAAAGAGGTTAAAACGATGATTTTAGCCATATATGCATCGACGAACGCATACTAACATAAGGGATCAAATGACTCTGTATGCAAATGGAAAACATCGTTACGATCAGACCATTTAATTCATGCTAGTTCGAGCCCCTGACAATCAAATCAGATGAGAATCGGTCAAAAGGGATGACAACACTCGAATTAAAGCGAGATGTTGATCAAACGATGTCGGATCAATAAACGGACAACACCATTGCGTCCGGAACGTCGTCGACATTCCAAATATATATTTTATTTATCAATTTTGATCAATGAGGTGGCATCATGAATTTTGAGGCGATTCAAATATGATGTGAAGGAGCACATATCAAAGAAATTTGCCTCGTCGGTGAATGAAATGACGTTCGATCGCAAATCGGATAGCGTCATATTTTGCGTCGAACGTCGCCGACATTTAGATATCTATTTTATTTTTAAATTGGTCATTGTGGTAGTATCGCAAATTTCAAAGGTGATTCAAATATGATGGAATGCAACGATATTGCGGGAATTCACCTGTATGGAGAGGACGTGATGTCCGATTGCCAAACGGATGGCACCGTTGCATCCGAAACGTCGCGGCATTAAGAGTTACCTATTTATTTGTTCAAATTGGATCGTTTGACGTGTTGTCGCAAATTTCAAAGATGTTAATATGATGCGAGACACGCATTTCGAGGAAAATTAGCCTCGTTGGTGACGAACGATGTTGGATCGACAAGGATAGCGGTCATTTGTCCCGAACGTTGTCGACATTATGATTCTACATTTTATTTGATCAAATTGGATCGTTTATGTGGTGTTGCAAATTTCAAGAGGCGATTCAAATATGTTGCGAGGCTTAACATTACGAGGGAAATGAGGTCTTGACGTGCTCAAAGGACGTCGATCGCAAACGGACAGGCCGTTACGACCAGAATATCAGCATACCCTAAAAACACTACCAATTCATATATTCCATATTCGACAAGTTTGACACGTTAAACCAGTGAAATACACGCGAATCGTGGATGATTCTTGAGGATATATAATAGACATGTTGTTATTACTCCGATTAATGATAATTATAAGTTATTAATATCGCTAATGTATTTTTAATTTAAACAAGAAAATCAAGAGTCAAAAAGGAGATCATATCAAGCGTTATTTATCCAACCTCGTTTTGTCGAAGACTTGCGCAAATCTCCGATGAATCCCCGGATTTCTCGTCGAACTCGTGATCAGTTCCCACAAATCCTGTGACGTCTCAAACGAGCAAATTATTGCTCAGGTCACCTGACAGAGAGATGGTTCGGTCTCTCTCTGTCTACTTAACCTGCGCTTTACTGTAGCACTGCTACAGTTAAAGCGCAGGTTACTGTAGACGAGAGAGGACCGAACGATCTCTGCGTTCGGTCACTGACGCATAATTTGCCCTCAAACGAGGCCCTCTCTTGTAGTTAAAACAAAGCTGAAATGCACAGGAATTGTTTTCGCTGCTTTCCACTCAGCTCCCCATTCATAAAGACCCACCCCCTTTATCTGTCCTTAACTTCATACGGCAGCCAACACCAATTCCTCTCTTAAAAAAAAATAAATTCTGAGCATCTCCTTACCTCCCAGCGAGCTTCCTGAAATTTAAGATCTTTCCCTTGAGCCACCTCTCTTTCACGTCCATCTCCACCTGTACCTTCACGCAACGGTAGCCGAGCATTCCGCGGAGCTCCTTTTTGTTGTTCTTTTTACACTAGTTGGCAGCTGGGTCTCACGCCAATCTTCAGACTTCTGCAATAGCTGCAATATCCTGACGTTAGAGCTGAAGATACAGCCCTCTTCCCATCAGCAAAGCTCTCACCATTTTCTCAACCATTTCCTTGCTTTAAGGTAAAAGGAGGTGGGTCTCTGACGCCCACGTGAAAAAAAGGGAAGTAGAGATTCTGAAATGAATTTTTTTTTTAATGCATAGAGTGTTTCATGTGCTTTTACTCATCCCTGTGCTTGCTAGAGGTGAATACAGGACGGTCTAATAAAGTAGATAAATAGTTTCTGTAGCAATTTGTTGGGTTGGCAGTGAACTGTTAAAGCTATTTGGTTTGGATTTTAGTTAGGTCAAATGAGACGAAGCAACTAATGGAAGGGTCGGCCTAAGTTTTTTTTGTTAAATGAGAATGTTGCTGTAGTGATATACACTAATTATCTCCTGTCTGGTTTCATTTCTTCTTAATTTGCAATTCTTTCTAATTAATTATGTGGATATATAGATAATTATCTTGCAGATTCTGTGCCTCACAATGGTGATAGAAGAGATGGCACGAACCCATGTGTTCTGGAGTGAGTGGGGAGTATGTGCTCCACTCCCTTGAGGAGCCAATGAACCCATCTCTGGGGAGTTTTGGAAAATGGGAGTCATGTGGTGGTGGAGTGAGTGGAGCAAGCAAATCAATGTGCTTGTGTGATCCAACAAAACCCATCTAGGGCAGAAAGATCCCAGCATCACGATTCGAGAAGCTAGAGTGAGCTGTAGATTGAAACCTGTAGCAAAAATGTTAGAGCAAAGCAGAGAAAGCTAAGAGAAGAGTTTTGGAATACTATGTGATTTTCTCATTGACTTCTTGCTACAGCTGCAAAATGGTGTGGTGGCCGGAGGCACTTAGTGAGAAGAGGCGGCGAGACAGAGTAGTAATAGCAGCTTTCAGTTCGACTTATCAGGAGAGCCATACATGGACATTAATGAGATTGGCATCTCCTGAACCGCAACTGGCGATGGAGCTCCGGCGTGAAGGATAGGTCATCTCAATGTCCTCCACCAGCATCTCCTCGGACCTAATAATTTTTGGTAAATTCCCGTCGTCGTCTGGCTGGGAACGAAGGAAGGGGATGCAGGCGGGATTTCTGACGGTGTTTAGAGGAGTGTAGAATTGAGAAAATTAGAGTTTGAGGTGTATATGAGTAAATATAATAGTTTGAGTGTTGAATATGTATTTTGAATAGTTTCAATGTTTATGTATGTAAAAATCCTATAAAATAATAAAAAATTGTCCCAATAAAAGTGCTTATTTTTTTCTTATTATAAAAGAAATCCTTCCAACATTTATACTTTTAGAGTGAAATAAAGGACAAACTAAAACGGGTGAGTTGCCTTTCTATGGTCACACCTAAATGATGTGGGGAAAATTTTCAGAAACCATTTCCTCATCCCATTCAAATAATAAAACAAAATGCATATACTTCCACATGTTCCTTCCTCTTCTCTTCCTCAACTTCCTCTGCTCTAATCCCATTTTTTTTCAAATAATCCTACCTCTTTGTTGAAGGTGGCTTCACTCTTCTCATCTCTTAAGACAATTTTTTTTTTTTTTTTTCAGCGGCTTCTACAAAGAGGAGCCAATGCATACACCTCATTTTGGTCGCTAATTCATGCCAGCCAACCAAAGATCACATGGAAGCCAATCGTGACCACCCATACATATCATAGGGCAAAATGCACACACTACCACATATGGCGCAACACCCAAACAACACCATTTGCTTAGCGCGATGCACCCCTTCTAAATATTGTGTGCTATTTAATCATATATGAGCAATGCCAATTGGTGCGAGGTTCAAATATTTCCAGCCTTTTTTAGGGTGTAGATTTAAAATTATAATTTATATTAACATTTATTAAGTTGAGCTTAATTATCTTGAATTCTTGCATTTCTTACAAAACAAAAAACTTAAAAAAAAATGTTATAATATTTTGAATTTTTCAAGATTGAGATATTTATTGCTTGAACTTAAGACCACTTTGATTATTGTTTTATCTAATGATGATATTCTTTCAATTTAAAAATATTTCATATTAACGCACATTTTTATTTATAATTATTAATATTATGTGTCATGTTTAAAATGGCGCATACTGCATCGTGTGTTATCCATTATGACTCAACTTGAAACTTTAACAACATGATGCGGCATTTGTGTTGACAAATAGAAGTGTGGGAAAACCGTTGGACTCTGATTAACTTCCAATAGAGGTGTGAAAATGCTTGGTAGATGAATGAATTTCTTGGCTATTAAACTTTTAATATTTATCTTGAAGACTAAATAGATGTCAGATGTGTGGTAGAATGGTATGTTGATTCTTATCTTTAAAAAATAAAGGTGAGCATAATATTGTGCAATTATAGGGAATTAAGTTGGTGTGTCATACTTTAAAACTATGGGAGAGAGTTATGGAGCATAGGTTACGATGTGATACTCAATGTTTCTCAAAATCAATTTGGTTCATGCCGGGTAGTCTATTATAGAAGCCATTCATCTATTGAGTGTTTGATGGAGAAGTATAGAGAGAAAAAGAACTTCATATGTTATTGATTTAGAGAAAACATTGATAAAGTTTCAAGAGAAGTGCTATGGAGAGTTCTAAAAAAGAAAGAGATTTCTAATGGTTATATTCAAGTCATTAGGGATATGTTTGCGGGGTTGTTTACTTGTGTTCAAACCACAAGATGGGTTGACCAAGTATTTTTCAATTTCAGTTGGATTACATCAAGGATCACCTTAAGCCCATATTTTTGTGTTTTAGTCATGAATGTTCTTACCATATATTTGCAAGAGGATGTTCCATTGTGTATGCTTTTTGCGACGATGTTCTTCTTGTTGATAAGACTAAGGAGGAAGTTGAAGGTAAACTTGAATTATGGAGGTCAACCTTAAAGTCTAAAAGTTTTCGTTTGAGTAGATCTAAAATTGAATATATGGAGTATAGTTTTAGTAGTAATAAATCTAATATGGGGTTTGTGACTTTGAGTGATCAAATCATTAATAAGAGTGCACGTTTTAGATATCTTGGGTCTATTATTCAGAGTGATTGCTTAATAGATGGAGATATTATTATAGGAATTCAAGTTGGATGGATGAAGTGGAGGAATGCATTGAGCTTTAGAAAAAGCACCACTCAAACTTAAGAGAAAATTCTATTAAGATGGTGGTGAGATGCAATGCCTTATGGCACATAATGTTGGCCATTAAAAGAGAAGCATAATATTAAGTTAGTTTTGCGAGATGAGTTGCTCAGGTGGATAAATGACTTTACTCTCAGAGACAATATACAAAATGAGCATATATGTGAAATGTTGGCGTAGCTCTAGTGGCATATAAATTAGAGAGAGTCACCTTAGATGGTTTGGTCACATAAATTGACAACCTTCCAATGACCTTGTTAGGAGAGTAGATGTATTTAGATTTAATCTATGTTAAGAAGGTAGAGGTGACCTAAAAGATTGGTTAAAAATATTAGAAATGACAATTTTTATTATATCTAAATGAGAATTTGACTCTTAAATCGATACAATGGAGAAAAATATTAGCGATCAAACGTAGTGGGATAAAGGCTTGATGTTGTTGTGTTATTATAATAACTTGAGTCCTAGTTATTTTTATATTAAAAAGGTCCGTTCGTGACTAATTTAAACTCGTAGAATTATATTTGAGCTTTACTTTTGATACATCATTAAAAATTATCTTGATCGGGCACAAATCTCGAAGCAAAATCAAGTTGGAAACTTCAAAAATTAATTCGGAGATAATCTCAACTTCAATTCTGCAAAAATTATTGTGGAATTGAGTGTTTCAAAAATAGAACCACGACACCAAATTTGACTTATATCGAGCCCAAAGAGTCTAAATCAAGGAACCAAGAATTAATTGGAAGGTTCAAACCACAATTTGGATAAAAGGATTTCCAAAGTGGACATGCTTATAGTCGAATCGAGTGGCCTCGACGAGACAATCCAATAGCCCAAGCTCATAGAATTTTGACATCATTAAGACATTTAAATATTCAATAAACGGTACATGATCAGGATTCAACATCGGTCGTCTATCCAAACCACTCCCATCTTGCCTATGATGTCTCCTCCTTATTTACTTTCCATGTCACTTTAGAAATCTATAAATAGACCCTTCCTCGATCTCCATCGACATTCACCCGGCCGCCGACTAATGCCGAACTTCTGCCCGATTCACCAACTAATGCCAGAATTAAGCAAGGAAGCAAGAAGGATATGAAGAAATGAAAGAGAGCTCTCTTGTCACTAGACTCTTCCTCAACCACCATCGGACTTCCACCCGTAGCCTACCGACGCTGGAGTTTTGCCCGAATGCCATCTAACACCGAATTTTGCCAGGCCACCGACTGCATCAGATTTCTACCCGACATCGTAACTCCACTAGTCACTGAGATTTACCCGACGTCGGACTTCTACCGACGAACATCCGTGGTCGCCAAATTTTTACCCGACACCGTCTTCTACCCGACGCCGGACTTCTACTTGATGCCGAACTTCTACCCGTGTCAGACTTTCGTTGGACTTCTATCTGACACTAGACTTCTTCATCGACAAACTTCTTCCCATGGTGGGATCTGCACACGTGGCCAGATTCCTATCGTACAACAGACTTCTGCCCATCACCAGAATTCCGTCGGACTTCTACCCATCACCGAACTTTGCCCTTCGCTGAACTTCTTCTGACTTCTATCTGACGCGGAATTATGCCCATCATTGGACTTCACCTGATGTCGTCCTTCCGACCTCCTTATCCAAACAACAGTCTTATGACCTTTGTCGCCCGCGACTGCGGTCCTTTCGACTTATGTGCCCACCGACTATAGTCCTTACGACCTCCGTCGCCCATCTGACTACGATCCTTCTGACTTACTCGTCCATCTACTACATTCCTTCCGATCCCGACTCGCCCACCGACTTATGACCCTTTCGACCAAATAAATACATCAAACAGTGATTATTTGTATTCCCACATGTAATAACTATTTTGATGTACACCAAGTTAAGTTCTTACCCAAGAAGGGCCTCATTGTAATCAAGTGCAAATGTAGTGGATTCATTCAAACGGGCTCGGTCCCCTGATATTTCCCCATTTTCAGGAATTTTTATGTAAAAATCTTAGTGTCTACATATGAATGCTGCACCCTTCTCTTTATTTGCAGGATCTTCGTACAAAGCTAAGACGTCGAATTTTTTTTATTTCTCTACCGACGCGGAATAATTCAGGAGCAACAACTTTAAACTTGATTAAATAATAAAATCCAAATTCAAACAGAGTGACTCAAGATTCGGCTTTCATTGATGTATATACAAAATTTTATTCTATTGAGTATGTAAAAGTAAATAAGAATAATAAAACCGACAGTTAGGACCAGTGTTCTTGTAGGTAAAATATCAGCACGTTGGTTTATTGTATGGTTCAGTAATAAAAGGCGAAGATGACAACTCTTTGTGGAATGGACCCGCAGGTTGTTAATAAAAAAAATGGGAAATCATTGAGGAGTTTTTTTGATAAAAAAGGGGATTAATGCAGTGTGCAAAAAAAAAAGTAATGGAATTTATGGTAATATTAAAAAATATTTAAAT
Source organism: Dendrobium nobile (assembly GCA_022539455.1). Classification (NCBI taxonomy): domain Eukaryota; kingdom Viridiplantae; phylum Streptophyta; class Magnoliopsida; order Asparagales; family Orchidaceae; genus Dendrobium; species Dendrobium nobile. Next base: position 12,438,697 of record CM039723.1, on the reverse strand, counting down.
TATTTTGATAAATTAAAAATGATGGATAGTAGTGGCCAGTGGCTGTAGTGAGCGATATGGTGGGGCTGTGAGGGGATTGTGTGGGCTGTAGCTGTGGAGATAGTGGTCGGTGTGCTGTTGGTTGGCAGTGGGTGATTGCTTACTGGAGGTGGTGGACAACTAAGACATGCGGCGGTGCTAGCAGTCTTGGTTATGGCCAACGAATGGCGGTGGTGGCCTGGCAGCCAACGATGGCGATGGCGTTTGCGACGATAAAGTATATGAATTCATAATGTAATTGAACTTCCAAAAATTTAAAGAATGTCTAAATAAAAAAAAACTAGAGGTGAATCTAAATACATTACGTCATCAAAATTATCTTGATCAGGACATAAATATTCGATGCAAAATTAAGTTGGAAAGCTTACTGAATTCCCGTAAAATACTTTTCACCTTTTTTACTTTAAATCAATTGACCCCTAAGAAATCAAATAATAAATTTAGTAAACAAACGGAAAAGAAAAGAAAAAAAAAATCTCGTGTTGGTCGTGGGCCGGGATCTGAATTCATTATTTGCTCCTTTGAGCCTATCAGTGAGAAATGTAGCCTCCAAAGATTTTAAAGGCTGCATTCTTTGGAGGAAGAAATTGCAGTTTTTTTCGAGTGGAATAGTTTAATTGATAAAAAAATTTAAATTATTAGTAAGGTTTATTTTTTTAATAATAATGATAAATCTTAAAATATATACCTCAAATTTAAAAATTTTCATCATTTCATAAAAGAATAACATTAAAAGATTTAATTTAAAAATGAATAAAGCTTAAAATTAAAGTTGACATTAGAAGTTGAACTTAGAACTTTTGTTTATGTTTAAATTTTGAAAATTTTTTTAAATTTTATTTTTTTCTGTTTAATTTATATATTAGGTATTTAAAAATAAATAAATAAAATAAAAGAAAATTTAGTTACAATCGTGTGTACACAAGAAAATGGAAAATCTTCTTTAGTTTCTGACTTTTTGAACCACGATCTACTCTTCTTCTCTCCTCCTCCACCCACCATCTGACTCAATTTCTGCCAAGACTTCATCTAACTGACTGAACACTATGAGCAGAGGAACTTCCGATTCTTTTTCTTCCTCTTCCCCATACTGTTTTCTTTTACCGTTGCTCTCGCTCGCATCACTCCACGGCACTTGGGAGTTACTTCTAGATGAATGCCGCATCGCCTCGATGCACATTGCCGTCACCTCACTTTGGCACCGTCGTCCTTCTCGACCGCACCGACATCGGTCCCTCGGAACTCCACCTCCCGGACGGTCACTGCCGCTTACGATCCCAAATGACCGTGCCCTACCCCACGGTGACTGCACAGCCCACTCCGCCCCCTCTCGATCACTTACCCTCTCCTTCCGCCCTCTCTCCATCCTAACCGATACCTGGTGCTCCTCGGCCAATTCCTCCCCGACGGCACTCTACTCAAACCGGGCCCGGCGACCTCGACGGCCTACGCCGCTTCACGCACCTTCTCTCCTTCGCCCCTAACCTCCCTGGAACTGGCGCGAGCTCCACGCCCCTCTCCTCGCCGTGGCCGATGGTACGTCCACTAATCAAATCCTCCAGCCGGTTCCATAATAATCGTTGGCGGCCGCGCCGCCCCTTCCGTCGAATTCTACCCTCCTCTCGGCCTTACCACCTCTTCCCCTTCCTCGCCGCCGCCGAAGATTACCCAAATGGACAATCTTTACCCTTTTGTCCATCTACTCCCCGACGGCCTCCTCTTCGTCTTTGCCAACTCCCCGCGCCGTCCTCTATGACTCCGACACCGGCGGCCGTCATCCGCGAGTACCCTAAGATACCTGGCGGGCCTCGAGCTACCCCTCCGCCGCTCATCTGCGATGCTCCCTTGACATCGCCGGAGCGGCTATTTACACCCCGATAATAGTGGTCTGCGGCGGAGCCCGGTTTGGCGCGTTCCTCCACCGGATACGGACGCCCAGGCGGGTGACACCTCATGCGGCCGATCAGCCCATGCCGTTGCGAACCCAGTCTGGGCCATGGAAGATATGCCGTTTCCTCGGATCATGGGGACATGGTGATGCTTCCGACCGGTGATGTGCTTATAATCAACGGTGCGAGGGCCGTTCGCAGGGGTTCGAGATGGCGTCCCCAACCATGCTTCTACCCTATTCTGTACCGGCCGATCAACCTTCCGGACTCCGGTTCATGACGCTGACCCGTCCACGATTGCCAGAATGTACCACTCAACTGCCAACCTTTTACCGGACGGTCGGGTGCTCCTCGCCGGTAGCAACCCGCATGTACTTTATACCGGTTCATGTCGAGTTTTCGACCGAGTTGTAGGCTCGAGGCGTTTTCACCGGAGTATTTATCGCCGGATCGGAGCAACCTCCGGCCTCTATGTTGGTGGATGGCGACGGAGAAGGTTGGTTATGGAGAAACGTTTAATGTGGATGGTCGGTGGAGTTGCGGTGGTGATAGGGATAATAGACGTGAATTTGGCGAGTGCGCCGTTCTCAACGCACTCGTTCTCTCAGGGCAGAGATTGTGTGAATTAAGGTCTCAGCGGCAGTGGAGCAGAGTGGTGTGGATGGAAGGCATTTTTATCGAATTAGTTGTACAGCGCCGCCGGATGGGGGTGGCGTCGCGGGTTATTACATGGCGTTTGCGTAAATCAAGGAGTGCCCAGTGTGGCTAAAGGTACAGTTGGTGCTCTAGGAGGATAATACTAGAAGATATTTTAAGAATAAACAGAACGATAAATTATTTCGATGCAATATTGAGAAGGTTTGGTTTGTTCTGCGTTGTCTATAATGATGGACGCCACTGGTGCAATTATTTAGAATGATTTTTTATTTTTTTTGTGTTAAATTTGTATTTAGGAGTTATATTGGTGCGGATAATGTGATGGATGAAAAGGTAAAATTCATGAGGTCTTACTTGCTTAAAATAGATTCAAAACTATGTTGAATTATTATAATGATATTTAATTTTTGTGGGAGAAGGCATAATAGAATAGCCTTAATTGTTCGATTATATTTTGTTCCGGTGAGGGGAGATTATAGCTAAAGGTAGTGCTGAATGACTATTAACTTATTTAAGTAGTAAATCTTCAATAACAAAGAATGACAGCTAGCAAAAGTTATTTATGTTATAACTTTTAAAATCAATATTATTTATTTGGGAACATGTGTGATGAGGCGAGCAAGCTCTTGTTACTTTTTTTTTTTTTCAATTAGATATGCAAATGAATACGCCAATATGTGCCACTACTCTGTGCTATTCGACCAGAAATGCTATGAGAATAAAGTCATGAAATGGAAGTATTTTGAGGAGCATCAAAAAATTTACCAAAGATTCTTTATTGAGTTGGATTTTCATATTTGTTATGGTGTTTTGTTGTATGGATGATGATGATTGATGACAACAATTTTGAGGGGTTTCTTTTGCTTGTTCTGTGGAAACAAGGTTTCATCAAGAGATTTCTACGTGTCTTGGGTTCTGCTGCCTTCACTGGAGGTTCTAGTACAATCTTCTCTTTTTCTGTATAGCCTTAAGGTACGTGGACTGAGAAGATATTTCATTGATGATATGAAATCCTGATGAGATAAACTCTCTACTTGATTTGCTGTGGATTAGTGTGGACCTCCGAAAGGAGCACCGCTCGTGGGGTAACGAAACGCAGAGGGTACGGCCGCACTATCCGGTAGACAAAACGATCGTAGACCTCTACGCTCGACACGAATGGGTCGTATGGAATGGCAGATTGGGTCTGTATTTGGCAGCCTGGCAAAAGTATTGGATCTGGGTAGCTGCCGGTTAACCAGAGGATGAGAGGCTGTCGCCAACACACCCCGATGGTAGTAATATACACGACCTGTCACGGTTTCCCCCGCCCGATACAAGAGCTCGAGAGGGGTTTAGAAGATGTGGGGCCACCACAGCTTTCCCATCGGCGCACAGCCCCCGGGTTAATTAATCTCGAGCTCTCTGGAGAGCCCTTGGAAAAAAACCATCCTATTAGTTCCCATATTTATTCTTCCCAAACAAAAGTAGATTGGTCACAAAGGTGTTAAGGAAAGTTCTACTTCAAAATAAAAGAATGATCCAAGTGGCTTAGGTCAAACATTGCAAGGATCAGATCCACACTCAGAGGCGACTTAGGCTCGACATAAACTTCTTCTTCAATGACCCCATTTAAAAATATAGATTTAGCATCCATTCGATAAATATACCAATTATTTTGTGAAGCAAGAAAAAATTAAACTAATAATTTCCATATGAACAACATGAGCAAATAACTCATTGTAGTCGATGCCTTCTTTCTGCTTGTATCCTTTTGCTAGTAGCCGTGCCTTATACTTTTCTATTTCTCCTTTTACATTTCTCTTCACTTTGTATACCCATTTTACACCAATAGCTTTATGTCCTTTTGGTAATATTTTGAGCTCCCATATTATATTCTTTACTATAGATTTGATCTTTCCATCCATAACACAACACCATCTTTCATCTTTTATGGCTTCTTCATATTCCAATGGTTCATTATTTGCAAATAAGAAAATAAAATGAAGCTCGTTAGGTACCTCATAAAGCTCTCTTAAATTTTTTGTCTTCCTTGGTCTTTGATTATCTTCTGATATATTTGGAGAACGTGAATCTTACAAATTTATAGACAATTGTGCTTCATCTTGTAGCTTCATTGGTACTTACTCTTCCTTTTGAGTGTCTTTATTTTGTCAATCTCATGCTCCTTCTTCATCGAACTCTACATCCCTGCTAAAACTAATTTTTGAAGTTTAAAGATCAAATAGTTTATAAGAATTAGATTGATACCCGATGAAGATGAGTTTGGAGCTTCTGTCATCCAGCTTAGTCTTTCTTTGTTTAGGAATATGTGCACATGCAATGCTCCCAAACACCTTAAAATGAGATATATTTATCTTTCTTCTTATCCATGCTTCTTGTGGTGTCATATCTTGTAAGCTTGAAGTTGAGCACCGATTGAGTATATAGATAGCACATGTCACCGTCTCGGCCCAAAATTTTGTAGGAATATTCTTACTTTTGATCATACTTTGTACCACATTAAGAATAATATGATTTTTTTATCCTCTATTCCATTTTGTTGGGGTAAAAATGGTGTTGTTAGTTGATGCCGAATGCTGTGCTCTTCACATTATTCTTTGAATAGTTTGGATGTAAATTTGCCTCATCGATCTGATCTGATAGATTTTATTAAAAATCCACTTTCTTTTTTTGTACTTTCTTTGAACTTCTTAAACATAATGAAAGTTTCTGATTTCTCTTTTAAAAAAATAAATCTATATTTTTCTTGAATTATCATCAATAAAAGTTAAGAAATATCGATGCTTACCAAAAGATGTTGGAGCAATGGGTCCGCATATATCCTCGTGAATTAATTGAAGAGGCTTCTTTGCTCTAAAACTTGCTTCAGTTGGAGAACTCTTTCTTGGTTGTTTTCTAAATACACAACCTTCACAAATTTGATTTGGATGATTGATATCTGATAACCCATGCACCATTCCATTTCTCGACATATTATTTAGATCTCTAAAATTTAAATCACCAAGCCTCATATGCCAAAGCTATGATGGATGTTTCACACATGTCTTTAAACATTTCATTACTCCATTTTTTATATCAAGAATAAACATTCTATTTATTGTCATCTCCACTTGAGCAATTAATACATTTGAATTATTTTTAATTGTGAGCTTTTTGTCCTTCATATGAATGACAAATCCTTTCTAAAGTAATTGCCCTAAGCTTAAAATATTATTTTTCATATCCAGTACATAATAAACTTCAGAAATAAATTGATGAGTTTCATCTTTAAGAAGAATAAGGATTTTATCTTTTCCTTTTATCAGAATTTTTGAAGAGTCGCCAAAATAAATTTGAATCTCTATCATCTCCATTTCTATGAACATGTTTTTATGCATGCACATATGATTACTTGCTATAGTATCTAAATACCAATTATTTTCTTTTTCATGTTCTTCTCCTTTCAATGCTAATAATAAATCTTGATCATCTTCCTTCTCTTTAACAAGGTTAGTTTTCTCTTGATTATGAACATTCGGAAGCATAATGATAAAATTTCTTGCCAATGTAACAATGAACATGAGATTTTTTTTATACATTTGATATTTTGGCTCTTTCTTCTACTCTTCAATTCTTGAGTTTTAATTTTCTTCATTATTTCTTTGATATCCACCACGTCCTTGACCTCTTCCAAAGCCATGACAACGACCTTGACCTCAACCACGGCCTTGTCCATAAACATCTTGATCATTTGAATTATCTTCATTTTTTGTGTCAACTTTGTCACCTTTTAATGAGAGTTTTGATTAGAGAACTTGTTCGATAGTATCTTATTTTTTCTTTGCTCATTAGCCATTAAAGAGCCCATTAGCTCATCAATAGTCATTGTTCTAAATCTTTAACTTCCTCAATAGCTATGACAATATGGTCAAATTTATCATTTACTGAGCGTATAATTTTTTCTATTACTCGAACATCTTCTAATTTTTCTCCATAACTTAGTAGTTGATTGTGGGCTCCAAAAATTTGGCCCCGGCCTCCGCCCTCTTTGCCTTTTTTTTGGTGAGTTTTAATGAATTTTAAGTTCTGGGGTAAATTTTGGGAAGGCAGATAGATTTGTAGATAATACACTATCTAGAGATTTCGCCCATATTTTGTGAGGACCTTATGATATAAGTTCTAGTTTCCTATAGGCGCAAGCCCCTATAGTTAATTACCCCTCTCGATAATGAGAAAGATCTTTCGATTAAGGTTAGTCATTGATGAATATATCGTATCCGACATATAGTAGCAGCATGGGCTTGGGAATTAAAAAGATGTTGATACTTAAAACTTGAAATTACACCATCTTGCACTTAAAGCAGATGGTGGGGGAATAGATGATGGACCTAATCAAGATCGTATAGTTCCATCGTCTCAGGTCATCATGGTCCCTGGTCTACTTAGTCAGAGGAGGTAGTCATCCCAACCCGATAGAAGGATCTTTGTCGGCAGCCATGGGTTTCTTCATCCAAGGGGACCTTGTAGAGCAAGGTTGGATGCTTGTCTAAGGGGATAAATTTGAATCCACTTTAGCTAAAAGAGGGCTTTGTTCCCTATCGATCATATCCTATTGATTCATATACCAAAATTTTGATTCCACTAAGGAATGTATTGGCTCAGGACATAACCGATATTTTATAGTGCCATTTGGAGGCAAAATCACTAAGTTCATAGGGCCCTTGGTCATAACTATTTATCCTAAGGTGCCATTTGGCGGCAAAATTGTCAGTTAGAAGACAAATACCACATTCTTATTGGTAGGAGATTATTTAAGAATGAATTATAGTGATATTTTTGGCTAGACATTAGCTTTGTGAGTTGAAGTAGTTTTTAATTTGTTCATCATAGCAAACTGTTACATAGGGTAAATGACTTTTTCTTTAAGTGATTTGATGGATTTTTTCAATTTTAAATATTTTAATCATGAGATTTTGGCTTTTAGATTTTGGACTTTCAGATATTTAGGATGGCATTTAAAATTTTAGAGTTGACCCCTCCGGTTGCTATATGCATTCAACACAGCCATCATCCGGATATTTGGGGTCATTTTCATTTGATTAAACATTGTCGACCCTATCAACTTGCTGATAAGAGATCGAGTTTCATAGGCTTTGTACCTTTATTAGAGAATTCATATTGCTATAGGCATTAAAGGCCTAATATAAATGTATTAAGACAAATATATTTGTCGCCGCAATTATAAATTTGTTTGATTATTCAAACTCTTTTGACTCCTATCAATCCGTATAGGAGGATCAGCTTTGAACTTGAATTCACTTAACGACATGTGTAACATCCTTAGACGTCACGTGTGTTCCTATAACACACTTGTCGGGGCTCATGCGGGTGAATGATTTTATCGATAAATCTTTTTTATAAAGGGCCTTGAAGGCATAATATTAATATATAAAATAAATATCTCAGTTAACCTCGTGACCACAAATTTATTTAATAGTTTGAATTGTGTCGAGAAGGATCAGGTTCAAACTTATATTCATCATTTAGCCCGTGTAACATCCTTAGACGTCATGTGTATATCCATAACACGCTCGTCGGGGCCCAATCAGGTTTTATGATTGTACTTGTCCTTTTTGTGTACCTATGTGTATGCAAACTACGGGGCATGTATGGGGGCATTTTTAAGATATTCTAGTTATGCAGGTAACTATCATTTGAATGCGAACAACATTTTATTTAAGGGCTTAAATATGCCTTTTATCCGCTTGCATAAATATTACGGATAACGTGGCATGACATTGTACTTGTTATCTGCCAATTATATACAAGTAGACTATCGTACACTATTTTTTGCTTTATGCGGGTGGATTATATTGTACTAACGAATCCTATTTTGTATTTATAGATACTTGTAGAGGGATTACTATGTGCATGATGGACCTTCTACAGTCACTTGTGAGTACACTGTAATTTCTTTCACTGATATTCTCAGATGAATGCGATATGAATTTCTACATCTTTTAGCATGACTGCTATAAAGAATATCATCAACTCTGTCTTTGTTACTTTTGGAGCTGAATATATCCACTTGTTCTTAGAAATTGATAGTAGAACACCATTACACTTGTTGTACATCAGCCTTGTGTCATAGGGAGGTTTTCAGCTATGTAGCTTATCCACTATTGTCATTCATGAGAGAACGAGTACTTCGCTTGTCGGTTGATGCTTGCTACTTATAAGTGTACCATCCTCCTCTGATTTACAAATACATCTTTATGTTGTGTTAGCCATAGCATTCATGGAGAACTATTGCATGGTGATTTGTAGGTGGGGCTGTCACATCTCTTGTAATTTTTATTATTTGTTACTTGAGGACACATCACATTAGATGGTGTGAATGATCTCATAGGCTTTAATGGCCCCCATATCATAACTCCACAATCTTCTTATTATTTACAAACAAATCCCCACTTATAAGTTCGATCTTGACCTTCAAAGGTGATTTACAACAAGTTTAAGGAACTTGGTATTATCATCAATGTCTTTATTCCAATCTACATGAATCTTACAAGTTTAGTATAGTCATCCAAAAATTTCATGCTAAGGTTTATGATTAATTTATGCAAAAATCCTTATTTGCTTGCATTATATTTATTTAGATGAATTTAAATGGCCAAAGTGGTCATCATAATATTCAATTGAAGATCCTTGTATTATGGTTCATAAGTATTTTATTTGATTCTTGCTTAAATAATTATGCTTGTACTTGATGCGCGGATATCACACAACCCTTATAAATTCATCATTTTGATCATTTGCCATTTGATTGCAATTTCCATCCTTAGATGAGCTCAAACTTTTGTATTTCATGGCATGAATCGTATACAAAATGCAAATCTCATGTAACAACTATACATTTCCGAATAATCTAGGTCAACATATAAAGCATTTACAGATGAATCGTTCACTTTGTTTACACATGAACCAATTACTTAGAGAAATAAGCCTTATTGCTATAGTTTCTTACATCATGGAGAATAAATAGGAAAAGAGAAATAAGAGAAAAGAAAGGAGAAGAAGAAGAAGAAAATCCGGCCGCATATACCTGCTGCTATAGAAGAAGGCTGGTCGGCCAAGATAGGGACTTCGGCGATAGGGCCTGCGTCAACGTCGGGCTCTACTAGGGAGAGGCGACTTTGGCTTGCTCCTGGGCTTCGTAACAGAAAAACGGAGAGAGGGCGAGGAGGAGATCGAGGTAGCTTCGGCTTGTTCGTCTCTTGGCATCGGCTTGCAAGGGAGGAACTAAGAGGGAGCGTGAGCCTGGGGAGTTCAGCTGCTAGGGGCGACGGGAGGTGGACGTCCAAGGAAAAGCCAAGAGCCAGAGAGGAATTGGAGAGCGAGATCCTCCAGCAGCTAGGGCCGACTGGAGTTGTGCCAAAATGGAGAGACGGAGAGAGTTGCTCGACCCTTCAAGAGTAGCACCGTTGCTGTGTGAATCCCCCCTTCCTTTTGTTTCTGTCCCTTTTTTTTTTCTATCCCCCTGAGAAAATGAAAATAAAGAAATAAAAAAGAAGTGTGGGCACTTGAAATGATCTTTTGGACATATGGGTTTTCAGTTTTCTGTGCTTTTGTAAGGGATAGCCTATTATCCAATAAGTATTAGATATCCATTTCGTGTACCTTTCTCTCCTCTTTCAAAAGAAAATTTAAAATTAGCCCCTAGATGATGAATCTTATTTGATTTAAATAGATATAAAAAGATAAAGCTAAAAAATAATTTGTATTTAAGCTCAATTGGAAGAATTATTTCAATGACATATTATTTTTATTATGTGTTTGTTAATTTCATCATTATTATTATTATTATTTTATTTTATTATTTTTTAATTTAATTTATTTAAATAACTACAAAAAATATATATATTTATTATTATATTTTATATTATACATATTTAAAATAATAATAATAATAAAAATAACAACAACAATAATGATCTCAATCTTTCCCCCACAAGCATGAAATGATATTTGACTCAAGTGCGAACAAACCCGTTTGAAAGATCTCGACGATCCGGGCACGCTCGAGCAATCTGTTTTGCAAGACAAGATCATGATCAAAAGATATTAAATACGGAGCAGAGATGCGCGATAAAGGCCTAAATGCGTGAAATTATATCAAATTGTGATCGACACGACCACATGTGTTTTAGGATCAAATAGGGTAACATGTGGTCAAAAAGGGGTAAAACCTAAGGCCGATGACTAGCCGAGATAACATACGCAAGGTGACCCTTCATCAACACAGCGGTGCAACATACAAACAGATAAATCGATCTACGAAATATAAAAGTGATAAGAATGTGCAAGTGACCGGTGCCAAAAAGGAGATCAACAAAACTTAAGATCTTCCTCTCCATATGTCAACCAATTGAGTTTAGCCCTTTGAATAGCCCAAGTAGCACTCAGAGAGTTAAAGAAAGTGAGATCATGATTTATCTTTTTTGAGGTTACCACATACCTCAGGATTGAGAGGGTCTTGATTAGCCAAAGCTTGACAAACTTGTTGTTGTAAAGATAGGTTCTCACACATAGGTAAAATATTATTGGAATTGCCCCATTTTTTCCTTTGATATAAACTTTTAATAGCTTCTGTTTTTTGTAGAAATCCACAATCGGGTTTCCTTGGGAAGGGATGGCAAAAACATTAGTAAGAATATCCTGAAATTCTGGGATTTTGGCCCAAAAATTTTTATACATGAATCTCTGCTTGTGTATTTCCCCAATCTCCAACTTAATAATAAGTGGAGTGTGATCAGAAACCATACTATTCAACACCTTATAGTAAGAGTTTGGAAAAAGTTTTTTCATCTATCATTGATGAGAGCATGATCAAGTTTAATATGAATAGGCTTGTCAACTCTTTGATTATACGAGGTGAAAAAGTTGCCAGTAGATGTCATTTCCATCAGATTTGTATCATATATAAAAGAATTGAAGGGAGCAAGTCTTGCAACATGGGTAACATTCCCACCAGCTTTATCGGTCTGAAATCTATAACAATTAAAATCACTGAACACAAGCCAAGGAGTGTTATCCATATCCAAAGGAGTAATTCTACAAAGATCACTCTAAAGTAGATTTCGGTCCTCAAAGGAATTGGTAGCATACACAACTGAAAGTAGAAAAGGTTGCAGATTACCATAATTTACAATATCAGTAATAGTTTGGCTAGAAGAAAAGTAGGGACAAAATGGATTTTATCCAAATTACACTTTATCCAAATGCGTCCAGGAGAAGCAAGCTCAAAATTGTGGCAGCTGTTTTCTTGGTCAAAGACCTTGTGTGACATTCAAAACCAAGGGTCTTCAAGGTTAGAAAGTAGGATTCTACTCTCAAGAGTACAGATCAAGTCTAAGTTATGTTGACGAACAATATTTTTGCAACAAAAAACTTTGTCCGGATGGTTGAAACCCTGGATATTCCACGCAGCTAAAGAAGGCAAGGTCATGAGTGTTTTGGGGAGGGGTTAGGGCATTTCTTGGAGCCATTGCCTCTAGTGTTTCTATGGTTCTGAGCAACATTTTGTGGGGCCACTAAAGAAGCATTATTGACATTATGCTTCTCAAAAGTAGGAGGTTGGGCTTGACTTAAGGAAACATCAGAGCTAATCATATCATGAGGAGATGTAGATTCAGATTCCGAAGAGTCTTGTAAAACAGTAAATTTGTTTGGAGAAATAATTTTGGGAGGCACTGGATCGGGGGGGGGGGGTAGCAGAGAATCTGTAGAGGCCGTGGACACAATAGTAGGGGAGTTTAAGTTTGGGATTAGCATGGTTCCTGTTTCCATATTCTCAGGCTGCTTAATAGAAGATGTGAGAGCATGGTCATCCTCATTAACCGAAACGTGCTCAGGGGAGGCTAAGGAAAGAGTAGAGGGGAGAGCAGCAGTATTATTTGTTGTTGTAGAATCTATAGGATTAGTAGAGGGCCTTTCAATTTGAGGAGGATTAAGAGTAGAGGGATTTGTTGTCTGATTAGCAGAAGAAGATAGAGGATTGACAGTTACAGGATTGGGGAGAATACCTTTGGGATTTTGGGAAGGGCGTCTCAGACGGTGGCTGGTACTCCTACCACTCGGAGGTAGCGGAGGAGGTTAAGGATCAGGATTAGGGTTTGAAGAGCATGCCGAAGATTGGTGATTGAAGGATTTGAAAATAGAGCAAAGAGCAGGCTGCCACTCATCATATTGGATCTTTAGATTGAAGATTTTTCCATCAACGTCTATCAGGATGCAATCCGGGTGGATAGCGCTAGAGTCCACCTGCACACAAACTATAGCGTAGGTGAGTCTTGATTTTGACGCAGTGAGGCCATCAACAACGAGGGGATGTCTAACTTTGGTAGCGATCTTTGAAATCCCAATAGGGGTCCAACACCAAAGGGGCAAATCATAAATTTTAAACCATATAGGAATTGAATTAAATTCATCATGTTTTGTGCTCAAAACGAGGATTCCATTTTTGAAAAATGAAAGGTTTGCTAAGAATGAACCATGCACCCTTAGTTCAAACCATATCAAAATCTTCAGCAATAGTGAACTTGAATAAGAAAAATTCATCACTGAGAGAGATGAGTTTTAAGCTACCTTTGAGCTTCCAAACCTTTTGGACCGCATTTAGCAAGGATTCGTAAAATGGTCGCTTACCCAAAGAGTATCTGACAAGGGCAAGATTCCATTCCTCTACAGTATCAGCGATGTCAACAGACGTAAACTTAATGATATCTTTCGGAGTAGGGAGAGGGGAGATGGAGAACTCACAAATCACCGGGGCGTCCACCAATATACGGTCCCAAGCAAGAAGCCTAGAAGAGCAGGCCCTTAGAGAAGAAGAAGAGTTAGGTAGAGGAGAAAAAGCAGTAGAGAAAGTGGAGAGATCCATGGGATCCCCAACCCCCCCATCCCCCCCCCCCCCCCCCCCCCCCCCCCACAACGAAGTGGCCGCATAGAGGGGGAAGGAGGGAATCGTAAAACTTCAAAACCCTAGTAGAGCGGCTCGGTTTCGTACTATATTTCGGGGATTCGACCGAGCTAAGGCATTATTCTCTTTCCGTTATAATCGTACATTATATATCGTTTTATTTGTTATGCATGATATGGTAATGAGCTAGGCGTTATACCATATAAAAAGGAGTTTTCCGAATCGCAGTAGAACGAAAAGAAAGAGACATATCAATATACTAATATTTGGTTACTACTGTTTCATTGCTTTATTCTGATATTCTTCCCTTACTGCTGTTAGTGTGTTGACCCCTTCACGTAAAATCATGCGAAAAGAGGTGAAAACGATGATTTAAGCAATATATGCATCGACGAAACGCATCACTTAAGGGATCAAATGACCTCTGAATGCCAAATGGACAACATCGTTACGATCAGACCATTAAATTCTGCTAGTTCGAGGCCCCTGACAATCAAATCAGATGAGATCGGTCAAAAGGGATGACCAACACTCGAATTTAAAGCGAGATGTTGATCAAACGATGTCGGATCAATAAACGGACAACACCATTGCGTCCGGAACGTCGTCGACATTCCAAATATATATTTTATTTAATCAATTTTGATCAACTGAGGTGGCATCATGAATTTTGAGGCGATTCAAATATGATGTGAAGGAGCACATATCAAAGAAATTAGCCTCGTCGGTGATGAAATGACGTTCGATCGCAAAACGGATAGCGTCATATATTGCGTCCGAAACGTCGCCGACATTTAGAATATCTATTTTATTTAATAAATTTGGATCATTTGAGGTAGTATCGCAAATTTCAAAGGTGATTCAAATATGATGCGAATGCACGCATATTGCGGAAATTCACCTGTATGGAGAGGACGTGATGTCCGATTGCCAAACGGATGGCACCGTTGCATCCGAAACGTCGCCGGCATTAAGAGTCTACATTTTATTTGATCAAATTGGATCGTTTGACGTGGTGTCGCAAATTTCAAAGATGGTTCAAATATGATGCGAAGACACGCATTACGAGGAAAATTAGCCTCGTTGGTGACGAAACGATGTTGGATCGACAAATGGATAGCGTCATTGCATCCCGAACGTTGTCGACATTAAGATTCTACATTTTATTTGATCAAATTGGATCGTTTGATGTGGTGTTGCAAATTTCAAAGAGGCGATTCAAATATGTTGCGAAGGCATACATTACGAGGGAAAATGAGGTCTTGACGATGCTCAAATGACGTCCGATCGCAAAACGGACAGTGCCGTTACGACCAGAATATCAGCAATACCCTAAATACACTACCAATTCATCTAATTTCCATATTCGACAAGTTTGACACGTTAAACACAGTGAAATACACGCGAATCGTGATGATTCTTGAGATATATAATAGACATGTTGTTATTACTCCAGATTAATGATAATTATAAGTTATAAATATCAGCTAATGTTATTATTAATTTAACAAAGAAATCAAGAGTCAAAAAGGAGATCATATCAAGCGTTAATTCTCAAACCTCGTTTATGTCGAAGACTCTGCGCAAATCTCCGATGAATCCCGGATTTCTCGTCGAACTCGTGATCAGTTCCCACAAATCCTGTGACGTCTCAAACGAGGCAAATTATTGCATCAGGTCACCTGACAGAGAGATGCGTTCGGTCTCTCTCTGTCTACAGTAACCTGCGCTTTACTGTAGCACTGCTACAGTAAAGCGCAGGTTACTGTAGACAGAGAGAGACCGAACGCATCTCTGCGTTCGGTCACCTGACGCAATAATTTGCCCTCAAACGAGGCCCCTCCTCTCGTAGTTAAAACAAAGCTGAAATGCACAGGAATTGTTCTTCGCTGCTTTCCCACTCAGCTCCCCATTCATAAAGCCCACCCCCTTTATCTGTCCTTACTTCACACGAGCAGCCAACCCAATTCCTCTCTTAAAAAAAATAAATTCTGAGCATCTCCTTACCTCCCAGCGAGCTTCCCTGAAATTTAAGATCATTCCACCTTGAGCCACCTCTCTTTCACGTCCATCTCCACCTGTACCTTCACGCCAACAGGTAGCCGAGCATTCCAGCGGAGCTCCTTTTTGTTGTTCTTTTTACACTAGTTGGCAGCTGGGTCTCACGCCAAATCCTTCAGACTCTCTGCAATAGCTGCAATATCCTGGACGTTAGAGCTGAACTACAGCCTCCTTCCCATCAGCAAAGCTCACACCAATTTTCTCAACCATTTCCTTGCTTTAAGGTAAAAGGAAGGTGGGTCTCTGACGCCCACGTGAAAAAAAAGGGAAGTAGAGATTCTGAAATGAATTTTTTTTTTATTACATAGAATGTTTCATGTGCTTTACTCATCCCTGTGCTTGCTAGAGGTGAATACAGGACGGTCTAATAAAGAGATAAATAGTTCTGTAGCAATTTGATGGGTTGGCAGTGAACTGTTAAAGCTTATTTGGTTTGGATTTTAGTAAGGTCAAATGAGACGAAGCAACTAATGGAAGGGTCGGCCTAAGTTTTTTTTTTTAAATGAGAATGTTGCTGTAGTGATATACCACTAAATTATCTCCTGTCTGGTTCCATTTCTTCTTAATTTGCAATCCTTCTTTCTACTTAATTATGTGGATATATAAGATAATTACTTGCAAGATTCTGTGCCTCACAATGGTGATAGAAGAGGATGGCAACGAACCCATGTGTTCGTGGAGTGAGTGGGGGAGTATGTGCTCCACTGCCCTTGAAGGAGCCAATGAACCCATCTCTGGGGAGTTTTGGAAAATGGGAGTCATGTGGTGGTGGAGTGAGTGGGAGCAAGCAATCAATGTGCTTGTGTGATCCAACAAACCCATCTAGGGCAGAAAGATCCCAGCATCAACAGATTCGAGAAGCTAGAGTGAGCTGTAGATTGAAACCTGTAGCAAAAATGTTAGAGCAAAGCAGAGAAAAGCTAAGAGAAGAGTTTTGGAATACTATGTGATTTTCTCATTAGACTTCTTGCTACAGCTGCAAAATGGTGTGGTGGCCGGAGGCACTTAGTGCTGAAGCAGGCGGCGAGACAGAGTAGTAATAGCAGCTTTTCAGTTCGACTTATCAGGAGCCATACATGGCACATAATGAGATTGGGCATCTCCTTGAACCGCAACTGGCGATGGAGCTCCGGCGATGAAGGTGATAGGTCAATCTCAATGTCCTCCACCAGCATCTCCTCGGACCGATAATAATTTTTGGTAAATTCCCGTCGTCGTCTGGCTGGGAACGAAAGGAAGGGGATGCCAGGCGGGATTTCTGACGGTGTTTAGACGGAGTAGTAGAATTGAAGAAAATTAGAGTTTGAGGTGGTATATGAGTAAATATAATAGTTTGAGTGTTGAATATGTATTTTGAATAGTTTCAAGTGTTATGTATGTAAAAATCCCTATAAAATAATAAAAAATTGTCCCAAATAAAAGTGCTTGATTTTTTTCTTATTACTTAAAAGAAATCCTTCAAACATTTATTACTTTTAGAAAAGTGAAATAAAGGACAAACTAAAAACGGTTGAGTTGCCTTTCTATGGTCACACCTAAATGATGTGGGGAAAATTTTCAGAAACCATTTCCTCATCCCATTCAAATAATAAAACAAAAATGCATATACTTCCACCATGTTCCTTCCTCTTCTCTTCCTCAACTTCCTCTGCTCTAATCCCATTTTTTTTCAAATAATCCTACCTCTTTGTTGAAGGTGGCTTCACTCTTCTCATCTCTTAAGACAATTTTTTTTTTTTTTTTTCAGCTGGCTTCTACAAAGAGGAGCCAATGCATACACCTCCATTTGGTCGCTAATTCATCCAGCCAACCAAAGGATCACATGGACAGCCAATCGTGACCACCCCATACATATCAATAGGGCAAAATGACACACACTACCACATATGGCGCAACACCCAAACAACACCATTTGCTTAGCGCGATGCACCCCTTCTAAATATTGTGTGCTATTTACATCATATATGAGCAATGCCATATGGTGCGAGGTTCAAATATTTCCAGCCTTTTTTAGGGGTTTAGATTTAAAATTATAATTTATATTAACATTTATTAAGTTGAGCTTAATTATCTTGAATTCTTGCATTTCTTACAAAACAAAAACTTAAAAAAAATGATTATAATATTTTGAATTTTTCAAGATTGAGATATTTATTGCTTGAACTTAAGACCACTTTGAATATTGTTTATCATCATGATGATATATCTTTCAATTTAAAAATATTTCATATTAACGCACATTTTTATTTATAATTATTTAATATTATGTGTCATGTTTAAAATGGCGCATACTGCATCGTGTGTTATCCATTATGACTCAACTTGAAACTTTACAACATGATGCGGCATTTGCTGTTGACAAATATGAAGTGTGGGAAAACCGTTGGACCTGATTATCTTCCAATAGAGGTGTGAAAATGCTTGGAGATGAATGAATTTCTTGGCTTATTAAACTTTTTAATATTATCTTGAAGACTAAATAGATGTCAGATGTGTGGAGAATGAGTATGTTGATTCTTATCTTTAAAAATAAAGGTGATGCATAATATTGTGCAAATTATAGAGGAATTAAGTTGGTGTGTCATACTTTAAAACTATGGGAGAGAGTTATGGAGCATAGGTTACGATGTGATACTAATGTTTCTCAAAATCAATTTGGATTCATGCCGGGTAGGTCTATTATAGAAGCCATTCATCTATTGAGATGTTTGATGGAGAAGTATAGAGAGAAAAAAGAACTTCATATGTTATTGATTTAGAGAAAACATATGATAAAGTTTCAAGAGAAGTGCTATGGAGAGTTCTAAAAAAGAAAGAGATTTCTAATGGTTATATTCAAGTCATTAGGGATATGTTTGCTGGGGTTGTTACTTGTGTTCAAACACAAGATGGGTTGACCAAGTATTTTTCAATTTCAGTTGGATTACATCAAGGATCATCCTTAAGCCCATATTTTTGTGTTTTAGTCATGAATGTTCTTACCATATATTTGCAAGAGGATGTTCCATTGTGTATGCTTTTTGCTGACGATGTTCTTCTTGTTGATAAGACTAAGGAGGAAGTTGAAGGTAAACTTGAATTATGGAGGTCAACCTTAAAGTCTAAAAGTTTTCGTTTGAGTAGATCTAAAATTGAATATATGGAGTATAGTTTTAGTAGTAATAAATCTAATATGGGGTTTGTGACTTTGAGTGATCAAATCATTAATAAGAGTGCACGTTTTAGATATCTTGGGTCTATTATTCAGAGTGATTGCTTAATAGATGGAGATATTATTAGTGGAATTCAAGTTGGATGGATGAAGTGGAGGAATGCATTGAGCTTTAGAAAAGCACCACTCAAACTTAAGAGAAAATTCTATAAGATGGTGGTAAGAGATGCAATGCCTTATGGCACATAATGTTGGCCATTAAAAGAGAAGCATAATATTAAGTTAAGTTTTGCTGAGATGAGGTTGCTCAGGTGGATAAATGACTTTACTCTCAGAGACAATATACAAAATGAGCATATATGTGAAAATGTTGGCGTAGCTCTAGTGGCATATAAGATTAGAGAGAGTCACCTTAGATGGTTTGGTCACATAAATTGACAACCTTCCAATGACCTTGTTAGGAGAGTAGATGTATTAGATTTAATCTATGTTAAGAAAGGTAGAGGTAGACCTAAAAAGATTTGGTTAAAAATATTAGAAATGACAATTCTTTATTATATCTAAATGAGAATTTGACTCTTAAATCGAATACAATGGAGAAAAAATATAGCCGATCAAACGTAGTGGGATAAAGGCTTGATGTTGTTGTGTTATTATAATTACTTGAGTCCTAGTTATTTTTAATATTAAAAGAGTCCGTTCGTGGCCTAATTTAAACTCGTAGAATTATATTTGAGCTTTACTTTTGATACATCATTAAAAAATTATCTTGATCGGGCACAAATCTCGAAGCAAAATCAAGTTGGAAACTTCAAAAATTAATTCGGAGATAATCTCAACTTCAATTTCAGCAAAATTATAGTGGAATTGAGTGTTTCAAAATACGAACCCAACGACACCAAATTTGACTTAATCCGAGCCCAAATGAGTCTAAATCAAGGACCCAAAGAATTATTGGAAGGTTCAAACCACAATTTGGATTACCAAATGATTTCCAAACGTGACATGCTTATAGTCGAATCGAGTGGCTCGACGAGACAAATCCAACAAGCCCAAGCTCATAGAATTTTGACATCATTAAGACATTTAAATATTCAATAAACGGTACATGATCAAGGGATTCAACATCGGTCGTCTATCCAAACCACTCCCATCTTGCCTATGATCTCCTCCTTATTTACTTTCCATGTCACTCTTAGAAATCTATAAATAGACCCTTCCTCGATCTCCATCGGACATTCACCCGGCAGCCGACTGATGCCGAACTTCTGCCCGATCACCAACTAATGCCAGAATTAAGCAAGGAAGCAAGAAGAGAATGAAGAAATGAAAGAGAGCTCTCTTGTCACTAGACTCTTCCTCAACCACCATCGGACTTCCACCCAGTAGCCTACCGACGCTGGAGTTTTGCCCGAATGCCATCTAACACCGAAATTTTGCCAGGCCACCGACTGACATCAGATTTCTACCCGACATCGTAACTCCACTAGTCACTGGATTTCTACCCGACGTCGGACTTCTACCCGACGAACATCCGCTGGTCGCCAAATTTTTACCCGACACCGGACTTCTACCCGACGCCGGACTTCTACTTGATGCCGAACTTCTACCCGTCGTCAGACTTTCGTTGGACTTCTATCTGACACTAGACTTCTGTCCATCGACAAACTTCTTCCCAATGTTGGACTTGCACCCGTGGCCAGATTCCTATTCGACAACAGACTTCTGCCCATCACCAGAATTCCGTCGGACTTCTACCCATCACCGAACTTTTGCCCTTCGCTGAACATTCTTCAGACTTCTATCTGACGCTGGAATTATGCCCATCATTGGACTTCTACCTGATGTCGTCCTTCCGACCTCCTTATCCAAACAACAGTCTTTATGACCTTTGTCGCCCGCCGACTGCGGTCCTTTCGACTTATGTCGCCCACCGACTATAGTCCTTACGACCTCCGTCGCCCACTGACTACGATCCTTCTGACTTACATCGTCCATCGACTACATTCCTTCCGATCTCCGACGTCGCCCACCGACTATGACCCTTTCGACCAAATAAATACATCAACAGTGATTATTTGTATTCCCACATGTAATATACTATATATGATGTACACCAAGTTAAGTTCTTACCCCAAGGAAGGGCCTCATTTGTAATCAAGTGCAAATGCTAGTGGATTCATTCAAACGGGGCTCGGTCCCCTGATATTTCCCCATTTTCAGGAATTTTTCATGTAAAAATCTTAGTGTCTACTATGAATGCTGCACCCTTTCTCTTTATTTGCATGGATCTTCGTACAAAGCTAAGACGTCGAATTTTTTTATTTCTCTACCGACGCGAATATTTCAGGAGGCAACAACTTTAAACTTGATTAAATAATAAAATCCAAATTCAAAACAGAAGTGACTCAAATTCGGCTTTACTTGATAGTATATACAAAACCTTTTTTCTATTGAGTATTATAAAAAGTAAATAAGAATAATAAAAACCGACAGATTCAGGACCAGTGTTCTTGTAGCAAAATATCAAGCACGTGGTTTCATTGTATGGTTCATTAAAAAAGGACGAAGATGACAACTCTTTGTGGAACCTGGACCCGCAGGTTGTTAATAAAAAAATGGAAATCATTGAGGGAGGTTTTTTTGAATAAAAAAGGATTAAGTGCAGTGTGCAAAAAAAAAGTAATGGAAATTTAATGTAATATTAAAAAATATTTTAAAATTATTTTGATAAATATAAAATGAATGGATAGTAGTGGCCAGTGGCAGTAGTAGTCGAAATGGGTGGGGGCTGGTGAGGGTTGATAGTGGTGATTGGGGCTTGTAGCTGTGGAGATAGTGGTCGTGGTGGTGTTGGTTGGCAGTGGGTGATTGCTTACTGGAGGTGGTGGACAACTAAGACATGCGGCCGGTGCTAGCAGTCTTGGTCTATGGCCAACAATGGCGGTGGTGGCCTGGCAGCCAACGATGGCGATTGGCAGTTTGCGACGATAAAGTATATGAATTCATAATGTAATTGGAACTTCCAAAAATTTAAAGAATGTCTAAATAAAAAAAAAAACTAGAAGGTGAATTCTAAATACATTACGTCATCAAAAATTATCTTGATCAGACATAAATCTCGATGCAAAATTAAGTTGGAAGCTTCTGAATTCCCGTTAAAATACTTTTCACCCTTTTTTACTTTAAATCAATTGACCCCTAAGAAATCAAATAATAAATTTAGTAAACAAACGGAAAAGAAAAGAAAAAAAAAATCTCGCTGTTGGTCGTGGGCCGGGATCTGAATTCATTATTTGCTCCTTTGAGCCTATCGATGAGAAATGTAGCCTCCAAAGATTTTAAAGGCTGCATTCTTTAGGAGGAAGAAATTGCAGTTTTTTTCGAGTGGAATAGTTTAATTGATAAAAAAATTTAAATTATTAGTAAGGTTTATTTTTTTTAATAATAATGATAAATCTTAAAATATATACCTCAAATTTAAAAATTTTCATCATTTCATAAAAGAAATCAACATTAAAAGATTTAAATTTAAAAATGAATAAAGCTTAAATTAAAAAGTTGACATTAGAAGTTAGAACTTAGAACTTTTGTTTATGTTTAAATTTTGAAAATTTTATTAAATTTATATTTCTTTTCTGTTTAATTTATATATAGGTATTAAAAAATAAATTAAAAAAATAAAAAGAAAATTTAGTTACAATCGTGTGGTACACAAGAAAAATGGAATCCTTCTATAGTTTCTGACTTTTTGAACCACGATCTACGCTTCTTCTCCTCCTTCCACCCACCATCTGACCAATTTCTGGCCAGGACTTCATCTAACTGACAGAACACTATGAAGCAGAGGAACTTCCGATTCTTTTTCTTCCACTTCCCCATACTGTTTTCATTACCGTTGCTCTCGCTCGCCCAGCTCCCCGGCACTTGGGAGTTACTTCTAGAGAATGCCGGCATCGCCTCGATGCACACTGCCGTCACTCACTTTGGCACTGTCGTCCTTCTCGACCGCACCGACATCGGTCCCTCGGAACTCCACCTCCCTGCCGGTCACTGCCGCTACGATCCCAAAGACCGTGCCCTACCCCACGGTGACTGCACAGCCCACTCCGCCCTCTTCGATCCCTCTACCCTCTCCTTCCGCCCTCTCTCCATCCTAACCGATACCTGGTGCTCCTCCGGCCAATTCCTCCCCGACGGCACTCTACTCCAAACCGGCGGCGACCTCGACGGCCTACGCCGCTTCCGCACCTTCTCTCCTTGCGCCCCTAACCTCCCCTGCGACTGGCGCGAGCTCCACGCCCCTCTCCTCGCCGTCGGCCGATGGTACGCCACTAATCAAATCCTCCCAGACGGTTCCATAATAATCGTTGGCGGCCGCGCCGCCCCTTCCGTCGAATTCTACCCTCCTTCTCGGCCTTACCACCTCTTCCCCTTCCTCGCCGCCGCCGAAGATTCCCAAATGGACAATCTTTACCCTTTTGTCCATCTACTCCCCGACGGCCACCTCTTCGTCTTTGCCAACTCCCGCGCCGTCCTCTATGACTCCGACACTGGCGCCGTCATCCGCGAGTACCCTCAGATACCTGGCGGGCCTCGGAGCTACCCCTCCGCCGGCTCATCTGCGATGCTTACCCTTGACATCGCCGGAGGCGGCTATTTACACCCCGAAATAGTGGTCTGCGGCGGAGCCCGGTTTGGCGCGTTCCTCCACCGGGATACGGACGCCCAGGCGGACACCTCATGCGGCCGAATCAGCCCAAGCGATGCGAACCCAGTCTGGGCCATGGAAGATATGCCGTTTCCTCGGATCATGGGGGACATGGTGATGCTTCCGACCGGTGATGTGCTTATAATCAACGGTGCGATGGCCGGTTCGCAGGGGTTCGAGATGGCGACCCAACCATGCTTCTACCCTCTTCTGTACCGGCCGGATCAACCTTCCGGACTCCGGTTCATGACGCTGACCCCGACCACGATTGCCAGAATGTACCACTCAACTGCCAACCTTTTACCGGACGGTCGGGTGCTCCTCGCCGGTAGCAACCCGCATTACTTCTACCGGTTCAATGTCGAGTTTTCGACCGAGTTGAGGCTCGAGGCGTTTTCACCGGAGTATTTATCGCCGGATCGGAGCAACCTCCGGCCTCTGATTGTGGTGGCGCCGGAGAAGGTTGGTTATGGAGAAACGTTTAATGTGGAGGTGTCGGTGGAGTTGCCGGTGGTAGGGATAATAGACGTGAATTTGGCGAGTGCGCCGTTCTCAACGCACTCGTTCTCTCAGGGGCAGAGATTGGTGAAATTAGAGGTCTCAGCGGCAGTGGAGCAGAGTGGTGAGGATGGAAGGCATTTTTATCGAATTAGTTGTACAGCGCCGCCGGATGGGAGGGTGGCGCCGCCGGGTTATTACATGGCGTTTGCTGTAAATCAAGGAGTGCCCAGTGTGGCTAAATGGGTACAGTTGGTGCTCTAGGAGGATAATACTGAAGATATTTTAAGAATAAACAGAACGATAAATTATCTTCGATGCAATAATTGAGAAGGTTTGGTTTGTTCTGCGTTGTCTATAATGATGAACGCCAGCTGCGTGCAATTATTTGAATGATTTTTTTTTTTTTTTGTGATTAAATTTGTATTTAGGTTATATTTGGAAGCGGATAATCTGATGAGATGAAAAGTAAAAATTCATGAGGTCTTACTTGCTTAAAATAGATTCAAAATATGTTGAATATTATAATGATATTTAATTTTTGTGGGAGAAGGCATAATTAGAATGCCTTAATTGTTCGGATTATATTTTGTTACGGTGGTGGAGATTATAGCTAAAGGTAGTGCTGAATGACTATTAACTTATTTAAGTAGTAAATCTTCAAATAACAAAGAAGTGACAGCTTAGCAAAAGTTATTTATGTTATATACTTTTAAAATCAATATTTATTATTTGGAACATGTGTGATGAGCGAGCAAGCTCGTCACTTTTTTTTTCAATTAGATATGCAAATGATGCGCCAAATATGTGCCACTACTCTGTGCTATTCGGCCAGAAATGCTATGAGAATAAAAGTCATGAAATGGAAGTATTTTGAGGAGCTTCAAAAAATTTTCCCAAAGATTCTTTATTGAGTTGGATTTTCAAGTTTGTTATGGATGTTTTGCTGTATGGATGATGATGATTGATGACAACAATTTTGAGGCGTTCTTTGCTTGGTTCTGGTGGAAACAAGGTTTCATCAAAGAGATTTCTACTGTGTCTTGGGTTCTGCTGCCTTCACTGGAGGTTCTAGTACCATATTCTCTTTTTCTGTATAGCCTTAAGGCTACGTGGACTGAGAAGATATTCATTGATGATATGAAATCCTGATGAGATAAACTTCTACTTGATTTGCTCGTGGATTAGTTGTGGACCTCCGAAAGAGCACCGCTCGTGGGGTACGAACGCAGAGGGTACGGCCGCACTATCCCGTAGGACAAAACGATCGTAGACCTCTACGCTCGACACGAATGGGTCGATGGAATGGCAGATTGGGTCTGTATTTGGCAGCCTCGGCAAAAGTAGTTGGATCTTGGGTAGCTGCCGGTTAACCACAGAGGATAGAGGCTGTCGCCAACACACCCCGATGGGTAGTAATATACACGACCTAGTCACGGGTTTCCCCCGCCCGATACAAGAGCTCGAGAGGGGTTTAGTAGATGTGGGGCCAAGTTTCCCACGGGCGCAAGCCCCCGTGGTTAATTACATCTCGAGCCTAGGGCTTGAAAAAACTCTCGATTAAGGATCCAATATTATTCTTCCCAAACAAAAGAGATTGGTACACAAAAGGGATACTAGGAAGTTCTACTCAAAAGAAAAGGAATGATCCAAGTGGCTTAGTCAACATGCAAGGATCAGATCCACACTCAGAGGGACTAAGGCAGTTGAAAAGGGAAAGAAAATCATGCACTCAAAGCATACAAAGAGATAGAGGATAGAAGTGGCGTCATCTACGCGATGCGGATGAGCAAGGTTTATAGTCCCTGAAGAGCAGGGACCTACCCACTATTTAGGCATACTACGAGACACCCGATGTAGTAGCCTTGAACCCTAAGTCTAAGATGGGTTTAGAATTTTTTTTGTTTTTTTGACTTAGAGTATTACCAATTTTTATTGATTAATTATTAATAGATTAAGACATGAATCCTAGGAAATGTATCACTAAGTTTTCTATATTTTAAAGTCTCTATCCTAAAAGGAACATGCACCATAAGTCTATTTTATCTAAGACTCGTTCCTTAATTTTTATCCTTAGGTGTCACTAAAGTTATGGGATGAAAAAAAGAAGTTTTTCTAACCCTTAGGACAATCTCGCAAGAAACAGAGAAGCAAATGGTTGTATTAGCTAGAGCACGTTCTATAAGATAAGAAAATAATATCAAAATGAAAGTGCAAATTAAATAAGAACGTACCTCTTTATCATTTGCCCATCGGATGGTTCACTTGCTATTTGAGTTTTCTTATTCTTTTGCGAGCATTCAACTTTAGAGCAAAAATAAGAAAGACAACGAAAATTCTAAAAGCAAAGAAAGATGCAGCAAAATGCAGTGGAATAAAAAAAATGAAAATCAAAATGAAAGGAATGTAGGCATCGTTGTTGTTTGGCACACTTCTTTGAAGTCAAGTATGCCTCTAAAACGCCCTTCACCCTAATTCAATGTGATATGAATAGGGAAGAAAGTGTTTCTAATGCCCTTTGCTGTCCCCACGTTCCAAACAAAGCACTCGAATAAAGACCCAACTCAACTACACAAATCATTTTTTTTAAATAAAACTCAAAATGACAAAGGGGTACAAACTCCCAAAAATAAAATCAAAACAGATTTTTCACTACACATTAATCCAAAAAAAAAAAACTTAACTTTGAAAGCAAGTGCAAACAAGAAGAAAGATAAATCCCCTACGAAATATCACCTCATTCTAAAAAGACATCAACGAGTCTGCTACACAAAGCTAATCATAGAATTAAAAATCCCAAAACGGCTTATGAAAACCTCCAAATGAAACGACACATGAAATCTTACATAAACAATCCACTAGGACTTTTCGACCCAAAAACAATCAAGTGCTCTTTAAGTTTGGCGTGGGGTATTAATCTGTTAAAACTTTCTAACCAGAAAGTTTCAACAAAACTTTCGTTATATAAAAATAAAACTTTCCAATAAGGAAAACTTCGCAAAAGCCTTCATTATAAAACGTCCACAAAAAAAAAATTTGCATAAGGACTCGCCACACAAAACAACTCAAAGACTTTTGTAAGGTTTCTAATAATAAAGCCATTCATGTAACATTTTCAATCTAAAACAAATCTCCCACTTACTCATAGTGCTAGGAATACGAATATCTCATTTTTAAAATAGTTCAGAGCATGAAACAAATAAAAAATCTCCATCCAATCGATTCCCAAAATAGTTAAAACTTAAAACGAGTAAGAAATCTGCCTCCAAACTAATCTACAAACCAGTTTGGAGTATAAAATGCATCCAAATCTGCACTTAATCCATTCCCAAGGCAGTTTGACACTTAAAATAAGTAAAAATCTGCATGTGTTTTGTTCCCAAAATAGCTTAGAACACAAGAAAGAATAAAAATCTGCATATGACTTATTCTCAAAACAATTTAGAGACCCAAAACGGTGAAAATATTTCATATAATTTGTTCTCAAAGCAGTTTGGAACCCTTTACATCATGTACTATGAAGCATATGGGAAAAATCCCTCCAACCCAAATTCACAGATTTCACTAAACATGGGACCTCTATGCAACCATCACAGCCTTTTTAAACAAATTCAAAGGTAAACTATACAGCCATGAAAATCTTCAAGACACAAAAATACCACATGATCACTTGTTGATGAATGTCATATTCAACACATGACTCATCTCAACGTAGGAAAATATATATGGCTTTAGCATCTCATTTGACCACCATCATAACAGAAATATGAGATCATATATATATATATATATCATCATCATCATCATCATCATCATCATCATCAAGATAACTTCCCCAAATTTGTAGACTCCAAGCTCATTGGTTATAGGAATAAGAGCAACAACTTCATAGAGAATATAATGTCATGATATAATAAGAAACTTTGCATCAAATCATTTTCTCAAGTACTATTTTCTTGAAACAGAAAGTGATAGAAAATATCACAATAGTCAAGAACAAACTCACGAAGTAAATCCACAGTGCATGTATTCAAGCAGAAATACACATTCAAAAGTAAATCTCAAGCGAGAGATCAGCTCTATAAGGGATTTGCAGAAACGTAAAATCATTCTTCCATTTCAAATCATCTCAATATATATATATATATATATATATATATATATATATATATATATATGAAAGCCTTTCTCCATTATTCCAGAAAAAAAAAAATCATATCAAAGCAAGCAATCAATATCACCATATTGCTAAAGTATACATCTCCTTCTAATTGAGAATTACTTCAAACACCTTACATACATGTTTTCGATAAAGAATGGCATGGCACTATCCTTGAGGATGAATTTATTTAGGTGTGATAAGTTCAAATATCATAGATCAAACAGAAGATTGGAATCATGAATGAGGATATTCCTTCAAGATTAAAAGTTGGGTAATTAACATAGAAAAGGCTATATGCAACAACAGGATGTCATGAAGATTTAAAAGATAAATTTTATAAAATCAAAATTGGGCCAGCAATTTTGTGAGAATTTATAATATTTCCATGAACGCCACTAGCAGATCGTGGCCAACTGACAGGTTAAAGAGAAGAAGCTGACTTTTCCCTTCCAATATCGTCCATCCTCTAAATGTCGATCAAAGCCACATCATGCAGACAAAGATTAAACTAATAATTTCATTGCAAAAATGGGAGGATGTATCAGAGCATTATCCATGTGTAAACCATTAACTTTTCTTACTCAATTCATTTTTATCTCAAACTGCATCCAAGCAAATGGAAGGAATGTAACAAACTTTGCCATACTACGAAATATTTTCTAACTCCAAACAACCAAAAGAATCCCTCATAAGAATTTGACTGTAAACATGTTCAGCTGACATGTCAATGCAAAATGAAAACCAATTAGAAAACTTCCAGCTGGCCAAGGGAGAGATAATTTGTCACTTTATAGAGAGATATCGGTACATCACATCCAATGCAAATGAGTCCATAAGTAATATTAGCTTTCACTACCATAATCATCAGTATATCTATGAGACTGATAAAGAAATTTTAACTAGAACTTCATCACCATCCAGAGCTAGTACATTCTATGATCCCAGTGGCTCTCTGATAACCACGAATAATTCCATACAAATTTTCCTTCAGCAAAAATACTCACAAGGCCGATGCACTACAGCTTGAATATATATATATAAGAATTGTAGCTCTTATCCATACTGCTGCCAACCAACACTTTTAACAATTGAAACCTTATAGTTCCTGGGATTACCATGAGACTTCAACCTATAAACTTCCTCCGTCATATTGCACAATATCTCATGAAAATGGCCAACAGATATCGGGTCCATGAGCTTTATCTAAAGTTGGAAACTTTAATACAGGGATCCACTTAAAATTCACTATTTGTTTTACAAACCTAGGTAAAGAAGAATCTACACTCTACAGGGATACCCCATTTTCCCATCACGAAGATACATTACGGCATGAGACCAGTGCAATCGAAATTCCCATGAATATTAAACCAGGGAAATATTAAATAAATTTAGATCCCTATCTTGAAATCTAATGCACCGAAACATATATGCAAATGAATAGCGAAAACCAAACCATTTAAGCAGGAAACTTATCTGCTAAAATCCACGGTAGAGAAACAGTAGAAGCCTTTGCTCCACCCGCTCAAGGTAAGGAAAACCTGGACATAGAAGATTCACTGAGCACTAGAGAAGGCCTACGGCTAGGGCAAGACCAAGTCGGAGGAGTCATCAGACTTGTCCTAGTTCGGTCGGGCGAGAGACGAGCGGAGGAGAAGAGGGCTCAGCTCCTGGCTCGTGCGAACCCAAAGAGAGACAGAGAGGGAAAAGGGTTCGGCGTTGGGTGAGATTTGCGAACAGGAGAGAATAGAGAAGGAGAGGGCCTTCGGGTTTGCCTGGGCTCACGCCTCCTCCTGGTGTGTGCGAAAAATAAAAAGCCGCCCAGAGAGAGTGAGGGGAGGTCGTGCGAGCAGAGGAGTCAACAGAGCCCTTCGGCTCTGAGAATACCAAGCCCCCCTAGAGGAATTTCGTCGATCTCTCTCTCTATCGGAGAGCCACCATCCCTTTAATCTCGCTAACACATTCAAAGGTGAGTCTATCACGCCAATGGATCCCAGTAAATCATGGTAACGGCTCCAAATTTAAATTTTTATAAAATCTCTATCGTCAATTTGATTCCTTCATTTGGGAACAATTTCCACCCTCATGAGAAAGTCAATTAAGACTTAATTAGAATATTTTAAATTAACCAAATTAAGCTAAGCTCAGGTTCAAACCAGACCTGATTCGGCTTAGCTCGAGTTAATTTGGGATCAAATTGAGCTCGATTTGATTTGAATCGAGCAGATTCAAATTTGATTTGATTTAATTAAATTAGTTTGGTAGAATCGAACTCAAATCGACGCTAATTTGGATCAAATCGCGCTCAAAGTGGCCAATGGGCGGTAATCGCGTTTAATCAAACTTTGTCGAGTCTAGTTCGACTCAACTCGAGTCAATTCAAGTTTGAATTGGACTCAAAGATGTTTGATTAAATCAATCAAAGACCCTCGAGGGCACTCGAGCTAAAATTGAGGTCAACATGATAGACATTTTGAATACCTTGTTCCTTTTGTCATTCAATCTTTCAGATTGGATGTTGGTTTTGATTTTTGAAAATTTTATCGGTTTTAATCATTGTAGTTGCTGTTAATGTTTGTTGTTTTATGTTGTTTTTTTGTAATTCCTTGTTTTCATTAATATAAAAGGCTTAGCCCCAAAATTTCTTAAAAAAAAGGGCTAGATGTATGTTGGATAAGTTCACATATCTTATGTATGTCTGGCACGAGTTTCTTCATTATTATATTGTTGGTTATAAATTATTTATAAATTAAAAGTTACTAAATTGTTGAGCAAACTCTTTATGATCAAGAGAATCAATATGAACCATATGATGAAGTGTTTTGAATTCTAGTCAACTTTATCAAAATGCCATCTCAAAAAATCTATAAATAGAGTTTCATTCTCTACAAAATGGGGTCCAAGAGTTGAGAGAACAAAAGAGTTCTCTAACATTTTCTAGCTATCATCACGAACGCCACCACTAGTCGTTGTCACCACCGATGACCACCACCAACAATCCTCACAATCATCTCCATATTTCTATCAAGATCTAACTATGTTGCTAGGTTTTAATTATCCGCTTATGGACACCATGCTTTTGCAGTCTCTATAAAAAAATCAAACATTCTATTCTGAAAGAGGAGATGAGTTTGGAGGCCAAGTAGAGGAGACATATGGAGGTTAGATCAGTAAGGATTGGGTTAGAGACGACAAGTAAGAGAGAACGGAGAAGGTGGAATTTGTCTTAGTGGCTTTGATCGAGCTTGGAGATTGCTTGGTGTTTGGATAGAGGATGGTAAGATCGGGAGAATTAGAGATTTCAAGCTGTAGTTGGAGTCGACGGGTTGGTGGTTGCTTGCGACAGGAGGAAATTGGTCAGAGACTCTTGCAGCTAGGTTAGGCTTGGGAGGAGGCTTTGGCAGAGAACTGGAGTGTGGGTTTTGATGGAATCAAGGGGAAAGGTTGGCTAGGATTTTAGAAGAGAAGGAGAGAGGCGAACGTGGAAGTGAACAATCGAATGAACTGAGACTTCCCTCTCATTTTAATGATGCAAAGGAGTAGACGATCAAGGGTTTTGTGCAGGTATCATGGAGAACTGACACAGATGGCGCTGGAAAGTATTGAGGTAAGTAGATTTTTAGGATTTTTAGTGATTTATATATATATGGTGGTCAACAAATGACCGCCAATAAATATAGTTTATGTGTAGAGTGAATCACATTTATTATATGCTGATTGACCTTGTGGC
The DNA here is from genome assembly GCA_022539455.1 of Dendrobium nobile. Taxonomy (NCBI): domain Eukaryota; kingdom Viridiplantae; phylum Streptophyta; class Magnoliopsida; order Asparagales; family Orchidaceae; genus Dendrobium; species Dendrobium nobile. Next base: position 12,406,839 of record CM039723.1, on the reverse strand, counting down.
TCTCCAGATATTTGCACTGAATATCACACAGTGGTTATATTTAGTAGAATGTCACACTGAGGCTTTCATTTTGTAGATCTATAAGAATATATCTCTACATATTTATAGATTTTTAGATGCACTTGAAGTCCAATATGATTCACTACAAGAAAATCACCCATTTCAGGCGGCCTTTTTCGGCGGAAATTTAGCCTTTTCCGGTGGTTTTGTAATTTTCCGGCGGTAACAATTCCGCCGGTAAAAATGACTCCGAAAAATAAATTTTGGCTGTTTTTTCCGGTGGCAAATTATTCCGGCGGCTTGCCGGTGGTCTTAAACCGCCGGTCAAATTTAAAAAAAAAATAAAAAAATCCTAGCGTGCCACCCCCCGCCCAACCGCGACCGCGTCGGCGCCCTGGCGCTCCGGCTCCCGGGTTGCCGGCAACGCGCTCCTGCTCCCGGGCTGTCGGCGACGCACTCCCGCTCCCGCGATGTCCGCTGCGCCAGCGCCCCCGCGCTGCCGCTCCCGCGCGCGTGTGCGCCAGCGCGTGCCGCCCGCGTCTGCCGAGAGGTTCGAACCACATTAGTTGGGAAGAAATTCAGGCAACTGACCGAATTTCTAAATGTGTAAATACGCTTTTTTTGTTAATATTTTTTATTTAAACTATATTCTGATCGTAAATAAATTAATTTTTAATTATAAAAAAATTGGAACTAATTAATTTAAAATAAAAATTAATATTTAATATAAAATAAAAAATTAACTAACTAATTAATTTTAAAATAAATATTAATTAAATAATTAATATAACTTTTAATAATTATTTGTTAAATCATTTAAATAGCTTAAAATTTATTCATTTTTCTTTAATTTTTTAAAAGTCGCTGGAAATTTGGAAAAGCCGTCGGAAAATTTTACCGGAAATTAGTGATTTTCCTATAGTGATTAACATGTTAGCTTTTGTCAAGTTGAGATCTAAGAGAGTGATAGAATACTTCATACTTAGACCCTTAGAGTATTACTCTGATAGATTGATGATAGCATTTAGCATTGCCACTTCTTTGTTTTCTTCTTTTGCCACCATTGTTACATTAGTTTATAGCATTTTTATTACTACTCAACATCTTTCTCCGTCGCAATCATGTATAGATATAATATTTTATTATAGATTGCTATATCATTTGAGATTTATTTGAGATTTTTAAATTCATTAACTGGTGATACTTTATTGTCTCTCATACTGATTGTTGTATCTTGCCTAAATTATACTTTTTTTTATTGCACATTCAATTTACTGAGAATCTTCCATTCTTCTCTTCTTTAGCTGCATCTAGGCAAAAAATTTTAAATATTTATGTGGGGATCTCGGCATGCAGCCCGATGTCAACCCAAATAAATATTTAAAATGCTCATAGTCTTTAGGGATATTTGTAGATGCCATTCGGGATGATTCTTTTCATAGCTTTGCTTAAGTCCTGATATCTTTATTCCTTCTGCCCTATGCTTTATACAACAGAAATTGGTGAAAAGTTATCTGATTTGTTAATACAGACTTGTCAGGATATTTTTATACCTTCAACCCTTTGGTTATAGCTTTGGCGGGTTTAATGAAGGAGTAGATGCCACTGACCTAAACCATTTATGTTTATATCTGTTCATTGGCAATGAGTTACAGTCCAGAGCTTTATGCGTAACGAACTTGTTGATGACATAAACCTCTTAATTTTGATTTAAGTTTTATCTAAACTTTAGGATAATTTATTCGGTCCTTTACTTTGTGCTTTGATAGGCTTGTTGAAGAAAAGTTCATTCGATCCTTAATGCTTTATGAATTTATTGAAGGATTTATAGATTTTAGATTTAATTGATAGTTACGAATATATGTAGTAACTTGATCCTTTATCAGTTGAGATGACTTTAATCTGAGTCTTGATCTTGAGTTCATCAGATTGGGCGAGCTTGAATTTGATAGCTCTTCATCCTCTAGTTGCGTAAATGGGGGTTTCTCTACTATGACTTTTTTAATGGAATGTTAAGTAAATAGAGCTGCCAACAATCCTGTCATATTTGAGCGTATTGGATTTAGCCTTTTACACATATTCAAGTTTCAGACTCGAGCTATAGGAAATATGCTTCATAGTACTGATTTTACTAAAGTTGGTAGATATAGTGTCCTCCTTCGTGATTGAAGATCTGGAGTTTACGCACATTTGGTAGTTGCTCGTGATTCAGGCTGTTCTGGCTATTGAAAGTCTTCATGCTGTTCTGGCTTGATTTGTTGGAGTGTATAACCATAAAAGTCACTTTTCTAACATTTGAAATCTTGATACATTAGGAAGGTGGCGTCCCGAATTTTTGGAGGATCACCAACATATGCTTTGAAAAGAATTTATTATATTCTTTAACATGAAGGAATACTTGTATTGATAATTTTATATATTTATTCGGGGATCTCATCAAGCAGCGTTATGTCGACCCGAATAAATATTTAAAATACACCTTCTGGATGACAAATGGGCCATTCCAGTTAGTTACAAATTTTGCCATCAATTTTTTAGTGTGGGATGATTGACCTTCTTAGTGCAAGAACCAATTTTTCTTCTTGAATTGCCTAAGCACACACCATCCGATCAAATAAATTTGTTATTCTTCCTTAGTAGATTTTTAGTTTTTATTGAGCTTATAGTCTGGTTTCATCAAGCATTTTGAGCTCTTCTTTTCTTAGATGAGCTTTCTGCTCCTAAGTGAGATCATGTTGAATTGCTACTCAAAGTGATGAAAGTTTGATCTCCAATAGTGGTACTGTTTTAACAAAGTGATGAAAGTTTGATCTCCAATAGTGGTACTGTTTTAACTCTAAACACTAGTAAGGAGTGACTTTGGTTGACATCTTATAGGTTGTACGGTATGCCCATAGTGCTTTTGTCATCTTCGTATGCCACTCTTTTATTATGCCCATAGTGCTTTTATACACATGTGTGTGTATATATATAAAATAGTAATAATAATAATTATTATATTACTTAACATTTATAAAAAAAGATGTATACCTAAAGAGGTCGGCTGGCTAGGTTGGAGTTTTGTATGAGTTCGGCTTGAACCGAGGAGGAAACTGGTCTAGGTCAAAAGCAATGAACTGGCGGGTATGGGGTTCGGCTAAGGAAGTTTGATCAGGAGTTTGGCAGATGAGATTAGTTTGGAAGCCAAGCAGAGGTGGCATATGGAGGTTAGATTGGCAAGGCAGGGGTTAAAGATGACGGGTGAGAGAGATAGAAGAAGGTGGAATTTTGGCTCAGTGGCTTCGGTCGAGCTTGGAGATGGCTTATTGTTCGGATAGATGATGGCAAGATCGGGAGAATCAGAGATGTCGAGCACTAGTTGGAAATGGGTAAGGGAGGAAATGGGTTGGTGGTTGCTTGCGACTAAAGGAAGTGGGTCGGGGGGTTGGTGGTTTCTTGCGACTAGAGGAAATGGGTCGGAGACTCTTGCGGCTAGGATGAGCTGAGTGTGTGTTTTGATGGAAGCAAGGTGAAGGTCGGCTGGAATTTTGGGAGAGAATGAGAGAGGCAAATGTGGAAGAGAACAACCAAATGAACTGAGGCTTCCCTCTCATTTTAACGATGCCAAGGAGCAGGCGATCGCTGGTTTTGCGCAGCTATCGCGGAGAACTAATGCAAACGGCACGGAATAGTACAAGGTAAGCGGATTTTTCAAAATTTTAGTGGTTTATGTATATAATAACAATAACTTTCTTAATAACTTCTTTAGAATAGCCTTTCTGAGTAAAAAGGGCACCTTTATTTTACTATTTTATATTAATGATGAGTTGCTAAACCTGATCATGAGGTGGTTATTCCTAGCAATTTTTATCATATATTATTGAATAAATGAAAATAAAACTCATAAAATTATAATAAAAACTAAGAGAAATGAAAATATGACATAAGAAAATGATTAAGAAAACAACGTCCTTTCTCAACATATAATGCATTACATAATCAGTAGGAATGTCGACATAATCACTAAGAAAGCAAAAAACATTAATTGACTTTGAAAAAGCATATAATCATTAATAGAATATATGATAAATTCTCACAGAGAATGAGACCCTTAATTTTGGCTAGTATGCACAACAATTGGACTTCTAACTTTATGGGTACCATCACTCCAGATCACAACACCTGAGATAATGGTCTCATAAGCATCTCCTTCAAGTTTGATTGAAAATGATTTCTTCTCCATAAGTTCTTTAAAATATAAAACATTCGGCTCAACGTTGATCTTGAGGCTAGAAGGAGCATTAACAATAGCATAGTAAGTGGAATTTGGCACTCCCACATTGGTGACTATTCTTCGGAAAGAAGTTGAAAAAGACTTTCCATGTTGAGTTTGCAAAGCAAAGGTAGGATAATTAAGATCTAAAACAGTTCCATTATTTGCAGAGTCACAACTGCTCTGATCTCCAGTGACAAGTCTTAGAATTGTAGAGAAGTAGCCTTCACCACATAGCATTTTGATGTAGTCTATCTCTTGAGCATCATATATAAGACCAGGACTCAAAGCTGCGAGTGGGTTTATATGACCGGCCCCATAAGCAAGTTCTGCCTCAGCATTCTTAGTTGAGCTCATCACATAGGCTAAAAGAATTAATAATTAATTTTAATGTTAATTCATAAAGATAAAATTAAAGAAAACTATAAATTGAAATTGCATTTGTTATCCATGTACTAATGATTGCAAAAGTCAAATTAGTATTACCAGTGGTGATGAGAGCAGACTTTATGGATGCTGGAGATCAAGATGGATTAAATGATTTGACATAGGCGGCAGCACCTACTATATGTGGGCAAGCCATTGATGTGCCTGATATAATGTTATATGGTACTTTAGGATTACTAAGTGGTGACCATGCTGCTAAAATATCAACTCCTGGAGCTGTTAGGTCCGGCTACATTATACATGTAACACGTTACAATAATATTTACACAAAAGAAATTCATATTAAAGATTTAATTTATGTGTTGAGTTAATTACCTTTAGTATATTTGGGGTAAGTGGATTTGGACCGCGTGATGAAAATGAAACCACATATGGTGCTGCAGCATCGAAGACACCTTCACTCTTGTAAATAGTTGCCGTAGGATTGCTGTTAGATAGATAATTAAGTATAGATAATCAAAAGTACTACTTGCACATTCCATATGAAAATTAATTAGGAAGTTAATAAAGATCATAATAAAGTCATATATACAAATTCACACACACACACACACACACATATTATATATATATATATATATATATATATATATATATATATATATATATATATATATATATATATATGAGAGTAGTAACCTTGTTTTGTTTGCATAATTTTGAACTTTTATGCTATTGCTTGATTCTAGCACTGAGACAGGAAGCACGAACTAAAAGAGGCATCATTGGCCCAATTTGTGCCCATAATTACTCCAACAACACCTGCATGTAGTGGCCCATACCCATGACTTAACCCATCACATAAAACAACTTTTCCTTTCACCAATTCTTCATCCAACGTCCCATCATAGCAATATCTGTACACATAACAAAAATGCATAATAAATTAAATGAAGTTGATGATGTAAGTTTTGACTTAATAATTAAAAAAATAGATAAACTAGTTCACCTTGAGTGTTTTGCATAATCACCTGCTGAAATGTTGGGTGCATTTCCACCGAATATCAAAGGATGCATCTCACCATCGAAGCCATCGATGTTCACTGCCTTCCCCTATAACCAATAATTTTAATTTCATATGAATTAATTAATTAGGAAACTCAACTTTTGCAATGATTAAGGTATATATGGATTAATAATTAATGAATCACCTGTAATTCTTCTCCATTACCAAGCTTAGTTCTGGCAATAATTTTGCGATCAATGGTGCTTGCTGCCACTGTGAGTATCCATGGTGCATAATTCTCAACGGTAAAATTATCAGGACCACTATTCCCTGCCGAGCTAGATGTGAGAATGTTTTTTCTTCATAGCATGGAAAGATCCTATAGCTATGGAGTCCTCAAAGTAGTTATTGGAATAACCACCAATGGAAATAGAGATGATGTCGACACCATCTTGGATGGCATCTTCGAAGGCAGCGAGTAGATCAATGTCAGAGCAGCCATCACTCCAACAAACTTTGTATATTGCGATTCTCGCAGAGGGCACGCCTCCACGGGCAGTTCCACCTGCAATGCCTGCGAGGCTCGTATTTGTGACAAGGCGGCCAGCCGCTGTGGAGGATGTGTGAGTTCCGTGTCCTTCACTATCCCGAGGGGAGGGTATGTCATATTCACTTATGCTACCTTGAAGGTGGTAGTACCGAGCTCCAATGATCTTACTGTGCGTTGGTAATTAATTATTATAGTATTAGTAATTTCATTTAGCTATAATATAACTAATTTTTATAACCATAAGATGATGAGGAACTTCAATTACTTATTGCATGTGAAGTTATGATTTGATTGACATATGCCCTTCCACCTGCTCGGTGGCGGACCAAAGCCGGCATCGTCAAAGCTCTTGGACTCTGGCCAAATCCCTGTGTCGATCATGCCAATGATAACATCCGACTCAAATGGCCCACGCAGAGCGGTCGATGGGAATCCCATGAAGTTCCATGATCTTGTGGTGTGAAGTTTCCTTTGCTTGCTTGGGAACACAGAAACCAATTCTTCCATGTCTAAGAGCATACAACATGAAAAATTTAAAATAATTAATATTTCTTCAATGCAATAATAGCATTGCATTTATGATTGTTATTCTAGCAAGTTTTCAGTTGATTTATATACTTATTTATATTACCAGATAACTTCCTTGCTTCTTCATCAGATAGCATAGCGGCGAAGCCATGAAAACTCTTGGTGTAACTATATATATGTCGGTTTGACGCTTCGTGGTTGCTGCATTCAACATTATTTTTGAATGAAAAATACATATTTATATATAAGCCACAAAAAAAAAGAAAAAGATATTTGATATAAAAAAAAAGAATCAAATCGAAGTCAATTTGGAAATCTTGCTATTTAAATCGGAACCAGAAAATTATTAAAAAGATAAAATTGGGGACTTGTTTAGGCTGATCACCTTAATCCAATTGTTTTCTGGAGCAGTTCTGAGTGAGCTAATAGTGGCAGGCCAACGGATTCGCTTGGCTTTTCTCCCATATACACGATGTAAGGCTGTTGATTGTTCACATTAATAAAATGCTTGCAATTGTGGTAAATAAAATAAATATATATTGTGAAAAGAATTTTGCAATCATACTCTTTGGTTGGACTTTGTGGTCTCCGCATGGCCTCTCAGAGCCTTCATTGCAAGCATTAGGAGAAGAAATGAAGACAACAAAGGGAATAAGTGCCGATCCATAATCACGATTAATTTTGAGTTGAAGGAGGCAAAAACCAATTTGTTACTGCCATTCTATGGAAGGGTGATAGGTTTATATGGGTGTTTTTGTGCAAGGAATTATAATTATTAACAAAGATAAATGTTTTTGTTTTTCTTTTTTCTTTTTTTGAAATGAAAACAAAAATGTTATTGTTTTTTTCTCTGTTTAGATTATAGTAATGGAAAAGTTGTTCACTCTTATTCATATATATTATAAATCTACACGATTTTCTGTAAGTTTTAAAATAATAGTGGAGGCCTGTTATTGATAATTTTTTTTTTGGAGTATTTGTTTCGACGAATGGAATGCAGATAGAGAGAGCATTTTAAGATAGAGATGGAGGCCTGTTACTGTTAATTTTTTTTATTTAGTTTTTTTTTTTGAGTATTTAGCGAATCCAAATGCAATCATTAGAGGTGTTGTCATTTAAACTTGTCATATTTTTGTATTTAAAATTAATAATTTGTTAAAAGAAGTATTTTATTGTATCATATCTCCAAGGCATAAGTCATCAGGCAAGTTAAGCTTATGCTTCAAATTCTTCGCAAGTATTTAATGGATAAAAATTCTATAAGGAATTCTCTAGAAAGTATGTATCTAATTCTTCATAAAATGATACCAGAATATTTCTCTTTAGTAAAGTAATTCTGGCTTTTGAACAACCAAGCAAAGAGTTTCCACTTAGGTACATGCAATATACATTGTATTCTGATTGTATATTATATATATATATATAAACACATTTGCACATATAATTGCAATTTTTATGTATATATAAATATAATTGATACATCATAAAAAATTATCTTGATCTTGCACAAATCTCGAGGCATATTTAAGTTGGAAACTTCCAAAATTAAATTGTGGACCATCTAAACTTCAATTTTGACAAACTTATAGTTAAACTGAACATCTCGAAGAGACGAATCCAACGACACAAAAATCGATCCAATCCGAGCCCAAATGGGTCCAAATCGGGGGCTCAAAGCTTATTTGAAGGTTCAAAGCCTATGTTGGATGACCAAATGATATCGCGGCTCGGCGAGAAAAATCCAATGAGTTAAGATTGCTAATTCAAAAATGGATAAGGCACTTAAACACTTGAAAATTGATTCATGATTGAGGAATCAATATGAGCCATCCGATGGAGCACTTCAAATCTTATTCATATTTATGAAGCATGTGACTCTAAAAAATCTCTAAATAGAAGCAAAATTTTTACCTGAAGTGGGGCTTTTTAGGTGGAGATTGAAAAGAGCTATGAGGATTCAATACCTTTATGAAGCATGCGACTCTAAAAAATCTATAAATAGAATCTTCATTTAAAGCTAAGACATTAAACTCTTTATCTCTCTACCATCGTGAATGTTCCAGTCCACAATAATAATCTTTTTAATATCAAGCTAATTAGAAGCGAACAAGATGTTCATGTTTGCTCGTTAGTATATGATATGAGCTTAAATAATATAATCAAACTCAAGCTAACTATCAAGCTTTTCACAAATCGAACATGAACAAACTTTTTTACCATCAGTCCTTCCCTAGCTTGTACAAATAGAGACGAATTTATTATATTTGAAAATTTTAAGTACTTATATATTTGAAGTGTTTAACACTTAAGATATTGGTCTAGGGAAAATATACAAAGATCATTTTTCTATGGACCAATGTTAAATTTGGGATAGCATTCTTACTGTTTTTTAAATGACTTTTATAGTAAAAAATATTTTGAACTAAAAATTTTTATGCTAAAAAGCTACTTTACAAAATAAAATGAAAGCTATCTCAAATGAAGCCCAAATCAATATTCTTTCTCTGGCTTTCATCCTCAAACTGAAAACTTAACTTTACTATGCTTTTATTCTTTCTTTCAACAATTGTTTAATCATCACTATAATCTCGCAGACAAAAATTTAACTAATAATTTCATTGCAAAAATGAGGAGGATGATCAGAGCATTATCCATGTGTAAACCATTAACTTTTCTTACTCAATTCATTTTTATCTCAAACTGCATCCAAGCAAATGGAGGAATGTAAACAAACTTTGCCATACTACGAAATATTTTCTAACTCCAAACAACCAAAAGAATCCCTCATAAGATTTGACTGTAAACATGTTCAGCTGACATGTCAATGCAAAATGAAAACCAATTAGAAAACTTCCAGCTGCCCAAGGGAGAGATATTTGTCACTTTATAGAGAGATATCGGGTACATCCACATCCAATGCAAATGAGTCCATAAGTATATTTAGCTTTCACTACCATAATCATCATATATCTATGAGACTGATAAAGAAATTTTAACTAGAACTCATCACCTATCCAGAGCTAGTACATTCTATGAATCCAGTGGCCTCTGATAACCACGAATAATTCCATACAAATTTTCCTTCAGCAAAAATACTCACAAGGCCGATGCACTACAGCTTGAATTATAATATAAGAATTGTAGCCTTATCCATACTGCTGCCAACCAACACTTTAACAATTGAAAACCTTATATTCCTGGATTACCATAGACTTCAACCTATAAACTCCTCTTCATATTGCACAATATCTCATGAAAATGGCCAACAGATCGGGTCCATGAGCTTTATCTAAAGTTGGAAACTTAATACAGGGATCCCTTAAAATTCACTATTTGTTTTACAAACCATAGGTAAAGAAGAATCTACACTCTACAGGGATACCCCATTTCCCATCACGAAGATACATTACGGCATGAGACCATGCAATCGGAAATTTCCCAGAATATTAAACCAGGGAAATATTAAATAAATTTTAGACCCTATCTTGAAATCTAATGCACCGAAACATATAATGCAAATGAATAGCGAAAACCAAACCATATTAAGCAGGAAACTTATCTGACTAAATCCACGGTTAGAGAAAACGTAAAGCCTTTGCTCCACCCGCTCAAGGTAAGGAAACCCTGGACATAGAAGATCACTGACACTAGAGAAGGCCTACGGCTAGGGCAAGACCAAGTCGGAGGAGTCATCAGACTTGTCCTAGTTCGGTCGGCGAGAGACGAGCGGAGGAGAAGAGGGCTCCTCCTGGCTCGTGCGAACCCAAAGAGAGACAGAGAGGGAAAAGGGTTCGGCGTTGGGTGAGATTTGCGAACAGGAGAGAATAGAGAAGGAGAGGGCCTTCGGGTTTGCCTGGGCTCACGCCTCCTCCTGGTGTGTGCGAAAATAAAAGCCGCCCCAGAGAGAGTGAGGGGAGGTCGTGCGAGCAGAGGAGAGGCAGTCAACAGAGCCCTTCGGCTCTGAGAATACCAAGCCCCTAAGAATTTCGTCGATCTCTCTCTCTATCGGAGAGCCACCATCCCTTTAATCTCGCTAACACATTCAAAGTTGAGGTCATCACGCCAATGGATCCCAGTAAATCATGGTAACGGCTCCAAATTTAAATTTTTATAAAATCTCTATCTCGTCAATTTGATTCTTTCATTTGGGAACAATTTCACCCTCATGAGAAAGTCAATTAAGACTTAATTAGAATATTTTAAATTAACCAAATTAATGCTAAGCTCAGGTTCAAAACCAGACCTGATTTCGGCTTAGCTCGAGTTAATTTGGGACAAATGAGCTCGATTGATTTGAATCGAGCAGATTCAAATTGATTTGATTTAATTAAATTAGTTTGGTAGAATCGAACTCAAATCGACGCTAATTTGGATCAAATCGCGCTCAAAGTGGCCAATGGGCGGTAATCGCGTTTAATCAAACTTGTCGAGTCTAGTCGACTCAACTCGAGTCAATTCAAGTTTGAATGACTCAAAGATGTTTGATGTAAATCAATCAAAGACCCCGAGGGCACTCGAGCTAAAATTGAGGTCAACATGATAGACATTTTGATACCTTGTTCCTTTTGTCATTCAATCTTTCAGATTGGATGTTGGTTTTGATTTTTGAAAATTTTATCGTGTTTAAATCATTGTAGTTGCTGTTAATGTTTGTGTTTTTATGTTGTTTTTTTGTAATTCCTTGTTTTCATTAATATAAAAGCTTTAGCCCAAAATTTCTTAAAAAAAAGGGCTAGATGTATGTTGGATAAGTTCACAAATCTTATGTATGTCTGGCACGAGTTTCTTCATTATTATATTGTTGGTTATAAATTATTTATAAATTAAAAGTTACTAAATTGTTGAGCAAACTCTTAAGATCAAGAGAATCAATATGAACCATATGATGAAGTGTTTTTAAATCTAGTCAACTTTATCAAAATGCCATCTCAAAAAATCTATAAATAGAGTTTCATTCTCTACAAAATGGGTTCCAAGAGTTGAGAAACAAAGAGTTCTCTAACATTTTCTAGCTATCATCACCACGAACGCCACCCTAGTCGTTGAACCACCGATGACCACCACCAACAATCCTCACAATCATCTCCATATTTCTATCAAGATCTAACTATGTTGCTAGGTTTTAATTATCCGCTTATGGACACCATGCTTTTGCAGTCTCTATAAAAAATCAAACATTCTATTCTGAAAAGAAGGAGATGAGTTTGGAGGCCAAGTAGAGGAGACATATGGAGTTAGATCAGTAAGGATTGGGTTAGAGACGACATGTAAGAGAGAACGGAGAAGGGTGGAATTTGTCTTAGTGCTTTGATCGAGCTTGGAGATTGCTTGGTGTTTGGATAGAGGATGGTAAGATCGGGAGAATTGAGAGATTTCAAGCGTAGTTGGAGTCGAACGGTTGGTGGTTCTTGCGACAGGAGGAAAATTGGTCAGAGACTCTTGCAGCTAGGTAGGCTTGGGGAGGAGGCTTTGGCAGAGAACTGGAGTGTGGGTTTTGATGGAATCAAGGGGAAAGGTGGCTAGGATTTTAGAAGAGAAGGAGAGAGGCGAACGTGGAAGTGAACAATCGAATGAACTGAACTCCCTCTCCATTTTAATGATGCAAAGGATAGACGATCAGGGTTTTTGTGCAGGTTCATGGAGAACTGAACACAGATGGCGCTGGAAAGTATTGAGGTAAGTAGATTTTTAGGATTTTTAGGATTTATTATATATATGGTGGTCAACAAATGACCGCCAATAAATATAGTTTAGTGTAGAGTGAATCCCAATTTATTATATGCTGATTGACCTTGTGGCTCTCCAGATATTTGCACTGAATATCACACCAGTGGTATATTTAGTAAATGTCACACTGAGGCTTTCATTTGTAGATCTATAAGAATATATCTCTACATATTTATAGATTTTTAGATGCACTTGAAGTCCAATATGATTCACTACAAAAGAAAATCACCCATTATCAGGCGGCCTTTTTCGGCGGAAATTTAGCCTTTCCGGTGGTTTTGTAATTTCCGGCGGTAACAATTCCGCCTTAAAAATGACTCCGAAAAATAAATTTGGCTGTTTTTTTCCGGTGGCAAATTATTCCGGCGGCTTGCCGGTGGTCTAAACCGCCGGTTCAATTTAAAAAAAAAAATAAAAAAATCCTAGCGTGCCACCCCCCCGCCCAACCGCGACCGCGCGGCGCCCTGGCGCTCCGGCTCCCTGGTTTGCCGCAAACGCTCTCCTGCTCCCGGGCTGTCGCGACGCACTCGCCGCACCCGCGATGTCCGCTGCGCCAGCGCCCCCGCGCTGCCGCCCCGCCGCGTGTGCGCCAGCGCGTGCCGCCCGCGTCTGCCGAGAGGTTCGAACCACATTAGTTGGGAAGAAATTCAGGCAACTGACCGAATTTCTAAATGTGTAAATACGCTTTTTTTGTTAATATTTTTTATTTAAACTATATTCTGATCGTAAATAAATTAATTTTATTAATAAAAAAATTGGAACTAATTAATTTAAAATAAAAATAAATATTTAATATAAAATAAAAAATTAACTAACTAAATAATTTTAAAATAAATATTAATTAAAAATTAATATAACTTTTAATAATTATTTGTAAATCATTTAAATAGCTTAAATATTATTCATTTTTCTTTAATTTTTAAAAAGTCGCTGGAAATTGGAAAAGCCGTCGGAAAATTTTAACCGGAAATTAGTGATTTTCCTATAGTGATTAACATGTTAGCTTTTGTCAAGTTGAGATCTAAGTGAGTGATAGAATACTTCATACTTAGACCCTTAGAGTATTACTCTGATAGATTGATGATAGCATTTAGCATTGCACCATCCTTTTGTTTCTTCTTTTGCCCACCATTGTTACATTAGTTATAAGCATTTTTATTACTACTCAACATCTTTCTCCGTCGCAATCATGTATAGAAAATATTTTTTTAATATAATGCTATATCATTTGAGATTTATTGAGATTTTTTAAATTCATTAACTGGTGATACTTTATGTCTCTCATACTGATTGTTGTATCTTGCCTAAATTATACTTTTTTTTATTGCACATTCAATTTACTGAGAATCTTCCATTTCTCTCTTCTTTAGCTGCATCTAGGCAAAAAATTTTATAATATTTATGTGGGGATCCGCATGCAGCCCGATGTCAACCCAAATAAATATTTAAAATGCTCATAGTCTTTAGGGATATTTGTAGATGCCATTCGGATGATTCTTTTCATTAGCTTTGCTTAAGTCCTGTATACTTTATTCCTTCTGCCCTATGCTTTATACACACGAAATTGGTGAAAAGTTTCTGATTTGTTAATACAGCTTGTCAGGATATTTTTTATACCTTCAACCCTTGGGTAATAGCTTTGGCGGGTTTAAATGAAGGAGTAGATGCCACTGACCTAAACCATTTATTTTTATATCTGTTCATGGCAATGAGTTACAGTCCAGAGCTTTATCGTAACGAACTTGTTGATGACATAAACCTCTTATTTTTGATTTAAGTTTATACTAAACTTAGGATAATTATTCGGTCCTTTACTTTGTGCTTTGATAGGCTTGTTGAAGAAAGTCATTCGATCCTTAATGCTTTATGAATTTATTGAAGGATTTAAGATTTAGATTTATTTGATAGTTACGAATATATGTAGTAACTTGATCCTTTATCAGTTGGATGACTTAATCTGATTCTTGATCTTGAGTTCATCAGATTGGGCGAGCTTGAATTTGATAGCTCTTCATCCTCTAGTTGCGTAAATGGGGGTTTCTCTACTATGACTTTTTTAATGGAATGTTAAGTAAATAGAGCTGCAACAATCCTGTCATATTTAGCGCGATTGGATTTAGCTTTACACATATGCAAGTTTCAGACTCGAGCTATAGGAAATATGCTTCATAGTACTGATTTTACTAAAGTTGGTAGATATAGTGTCCTCCTTCGTGATTGAAGATCTGGAGTTTAACGCACATTTGGTAGTTTGCTCGTGATTCAGGCTTGTCTGGCTATTGAAAGTCTTCATGCGTTCTGGCTTGATTTGTTGGAGTGTATAACCATAAAAGTCACTTTTCTAACATTGAAATCTTGATACATTAGGAAGGTGGCGTCTCCCGAATTTTGGAGGATCACCCAACAAATGCTTGAAAAAATTTATTATATTCTTTAACATGAAGGAATACTTGTATGATAATTTTATATATTTATTCGGGGATCTCATCAAGCAGCGTTATGTCGACCGAATAAATATTTAAAATACACCTTCTGGATGACAAATGGGCCATTCCAGTTAGTTACAAATTTTGCCATCAATTTTTTTTAGTGTGGGATGATTGACCTTCTTAGTGCAAGAACCAATTTTTCTTCTTGAATTGCCAAGCACACACCATCCGATCAAATAAATTTGTTATTCTTCCTTAGTAGATTTTTAGTTTTTAAGAGCTTATATCTGGTTTCATCAAGCATTTTGAGCTCTTTTTTCTTAGATGAGCTTTCTGCTCCTAAGTGAGATCATGTTGAATTGCTACTCAAAGTGATGAAAGTTGGATCTCCAATATGGTACTGTTTTAACAAAGTGATGAAAGTTTGATCTCCAATAGTGGTACTGTTTTAACTCTAACACTAGTAAGGAGTGACTTTGTGTACATCTTATAGGTTGTCGGTATGCCCAAGTGCTTTTGTCATCTTCGTATGCCACTCTTTTATTATGCCCATAGTGCTTATATACACATGTGTGTGTATATATAAAAATAGTAAAATAATAATTATTATATTACTAACATTTATAAAAAAAGATGTATACCTAAAGAGGTCGGCTGGCTAGGTTGGAGTTTGTATGAGTTCGGCTTGAACCGAGGAGGAAACTGGTCTAGGTCAAAAGCAATGAACTGGCGGGTATGGGGTTCGGCTAAGGAAGTTTGATCAGAGTTGGCAATGAGATTAGTTGGAAGCCAAGCGAGGTGGCATATGGAGGTTAGATTGGCAAGGCAGGGTTAAAGATGACGGGTGAGAGAGATAGAAGAAGGTGAATTTTTGGCTCAGTGGCTTCGGTCGAGCTTGGAGATGGCTTATTGTTCGGATAGATGATGGCAAGAATCGGGAGAATCAGAGATGTCGAGCACTAGTTGGAAATGGTAAGAGGAAAATGGGTTGTGTGGCTTGCGACTAAGGAAGTGGGTCGGGGGTTGGTGGTTTCTTGCGACTAGATGAAATGGTGCGGAGACTCTTGCGGCTAGGATGAGCTGAGTGTGTGTTTTGATGGAACAAGGTGAAGTCGGCTGGAATTTTGGGAGAGAATGAGAGAGGCAAATGTGGAAGAGAACAACAAATGAACTGAGGCTTCCCTCTCATTTTAACGATGCCAAGGAGCAGGCGACGCTGGTTTTGCGCAGCTATCGCGGGAGAACTAATGCAAACGGCAGGGAATAGTACAAGGTAGCGGTTTTTCAAAATTTTAGTGTTATTATATAAATAACAATAACTTTCTTATACCTTCTTTAGAAAGCTTTTCTGAGTAAAAAGGGCACCTTTATTTTACTATTTTATATTAATGATGAGTTGCTAGACCTGATCATGAGGTGGTTATTCCTAGCAATTTTTATCTATATTATTGAATAAAATGAAATAAAATCATAAATATAATAAAAACTAAGAGAAATGAAAATATGACATAAGAAAATGATTAAGAAAACAACGTCCTTTTCTCAACATATAATGCATTAACATAATACTAGGAATGTCGACATAATCACTAAGAAAGCAAAAAACATTAATTGACTTTGAAAAAGCATATAATCATTAATAGAATATATGATAAATTCTCACAGAGAATGAGACCCTTAATTTTGGCTAGTATGCACAACAATTGACTTCTAACTTTATGGGACCATCACTCCAGATCACAACACCTGAGATAATGGTCTCATAAGCATCTCCTTCAAGTTTGATTGAAAATGATTTCTTCTCCATAAGTTCTTAAAATATAAAAACATTCGGCTCAACTTGATCTTGAGGCCTAGAAGGAGCATTAACAAAGACATAGTAAGTGGAATTGGCACTCCCACATTGTGACTATATCTTCGGAAAGAAGTTGAAAAAGACTTTCCATGTTGAGTTTGCAAAGCAAAGGTAGGATAATTAAGATCTAAAACAGTTCCATATTTGCAGAGTCCAACTGCTCTGATCTCCAGTGACAAGTCTTAGAAATGTAGAGAAGTAGCCTTCACCCATAGCATTTTGTTGTAGTCTATTCCTCTGAGCATCATATATAAGACCAGGACTCAAAGCTGCGAGTGGGTTTTATATGACCGGCCCCATAAGCAAGTTCTGCCTCACATTCTTAGTTGAGCTCATCACATAGGCTAAAAGAATTAATAATTAAATTTTAATGTAAATTCATAAAGATAAAATTAAAGAAAACTATAAATTGAAATTGCATTTGTTATCCATGTACTAATGATTGCAAAAGTCAAATTGGTATTACCAGTGGTGATGAGAGCAGATTTATGGATGCTGGAGACCAAAGATTTAAATGATTTGACATAGGCGGCAGCACCTGCTATATGTGGGCAAGCCATTGATGTGCCTGAATATAATGTTATATGGACTTTAGGATTACTAAGTGGTGACCATGCTGCTAAAATATCAACTCCTGGAGCTGTTAGGTCCGGCTACATTATACATGTAACACTTACAATAATATTTACACAAAAGAAATTCATATTAAAGATTTAATTTATGTGTTGAGTTAATTACCTTTAGTATATTGGGGTAAGTGGATTTGGACCGCGTGATAAAATGAAACCACATATGGTGCTGCAGCATCGAAGACACCTTCACCTTGTAAATAGTTCCGTAGGATTGCTGTAGATAGATAATAAGTATAGATAATCAAAAGTACTACTTGCACATTCCATATGAAAATTAATTAGGAAGTTAATAAAGATCATAATAAGTCATATATACAAATTCACACACACACACACACACACAAATATATATATAATATATATATATATATATATATATATATATATATATTATATATATATATATATATATGAGAGTAGTAACCTGTTTTGTTTGCATAATTTTGAACTTTTATGCTATTGCTTGATTCATAGCACTGAGACAGGAAGCACGAACTCAAAGAGGCATCATTGGCCCAATTTTGTGCCCATAATTACTCCAACAGCACCTGCATGTAGTGGCCCATACCCATGACTTAACCCATCACATAAAACAACTTTTCCTTTCAACCAATTCTTCATCCAACGTCCCATCATAGCAATATCTGTACACATAACAAAAAGCATAATAAATTAAATGAAGTTGATGATGTAAGTTTTTGACTTAATAATTAAAAAAATAGATAAACTAGTTCACCTTGAGTGTTTTGCATAATCACCTGCTGAAATGTGGGGTGCATTTCCACCGAATATCAAAGGATGCATCTCACCATCGAAGCCATCGATGTTCACATGCCTTCCCCTATAACCAATAATTTTTAATTTCATATGAATTAATTAATTAGGAAACTCAACTTTGCAATGATTAAGGTATATATGGATTAATAATTAATAATCACCTGTAATTTCTTCTCCATTACCAAGCTTAGTTCTGGCAATAATTTTGCGATCAATGTGCTTGCTGCCACTGTGAGTATCCATGGTGCATAATTCTCAACGGTAAAATTATCAGGACCACTATCCTCCTGCCGAGCTAGATGTGAGAATGTTTCTTCATAGCATGGAAAGATCCTATAGCTATGGAGTCCTCAAAGTAGTTATTGGAATAACCACCAATGGAAATAGAGATGATGTCGACACCATCTTGGATGGCATCTTCGAAGGCAGCGAGTAGATCAATGTCAGAGCAGCCATCACTCCAACAAACTTTGTATATTGCGATTCTCGCAGAGGGCACCCTCCACGGGCAGTTCCACCTGCAATGCCTGCGAGGCTCGTATTTGTGACAAGGCGGCCAGCCGCTGTGGAGGATGTGTGAGTTCCGTGTCCTTCACTATCCCGAGGGGGAGGGTATGTCATAATTCACTTATGCTACCTTGAAGTGGTAGTACCGAGCTCCAATGATTTACTGTGCGTTGGTAATTAATTATTATAGTATTAGTAATTTCATTTAGCTATAATATAACTAATTTTTTATAACCATAAGATGATGAGGAACTTCAATTACTTATGCATGTGAAGTTATGATTTGATTGACATATGCCCTTCCACCTGCTCGTGGCGGACCAAAGCCGGCATCGTCAAAGCTCTTGGACTCTGGCCAAATCCCTGTGTCAATCATGCCAATGATAACATCCGACTCAAATGCCCACGCAGAGCGGTCGATGGAATCCCATGAAGTTTCCATGATCTGTGGTGTGAAGTTTCCTTGCTTGCTTGGGAACACAGAAACCAATTCTTCCATGTCCTAAGAGCATACAACATGAAAAATTTAAAATAATTAATATTTCTCAACGCAATAATAGCATTGCATTATGATTGTTATTTCTAGCAAGTTTTCAGTTGATTTATATATGTATTAGCTAGAGCACGTTCTATAAGATAAGAAAATATATATCAAAATGAAAGTGCAAATTAAATAAGAACGTACCTCTTTATCATTTGCCCATCGATGGTTCACTTGCTATTTGAGTTTTTTATTCTTTTGCGAGCATTCAACTTTAGAGCAAAAATAAGAAAGACAACGAAAATTCTAAAAGCAAAGAAAGATGCAGCAAAATGCAGTGGAATAAAAAAAATGAAATCAAAATGAAAGGAATGTAGGCATCGTTGTTGTTTGGCACACTTCTTTGAAGTCAAGTATGCCTCTAAAACGCCCTTCACCCTAATTCAATGTGATATGAATAGGGAAGAAAGTGTTTCTAATGCCCTTGGCTGTCCCCACGTTCCAAACAAAGCACTCGAATAAAGACCCAACTCAACTACACAAATCATTTTTTTTAAATAAAAACTCAAAATGACAAAGGGGTACAAACTCCCAAAAATAAAATCAAAACAGATTTTTCACTACACATTAATCCAAAAAAAAAAAACTTAACTTTGAAAGCAAGTGCAAACAAGAAGAAAGATAAATCCCCTACGAAATATCACACCTCATTCTAAAAAGACATCAACGAGTCTGCTACACAAAGCTAATCATAGAATTAAAAATCCCAAAACGGCTTATGAAAACCTCCAAATGAAACGACACATGAAATCTTACATAAACAATCCACTAGGACTTTTCGACCCAAAAACAATCAATGCTCTTTCTTTAGTTTGGCGTGGGGTATTAATCTGTTAAACTTTCTAACCAGAAAGTTTCAACAAAACTTTCGTTATATATAAAAAATAAAACTTTCCAATAAGAAAACTTCGCAAAAGCCTTCATTATAAAACGTCCACAAAAAAAAATTTGCAATAACGACTCGCCACACAAAACAACTCAAAGACTTTTGTAAGGTTTCTAATAATAAAGCCATTCATGTAACATTTTCAATCTAAAACAAATCTCCCACTTACTCATAGTGCTAGGAATACGAATATCTCATTTTTAAAATAGTTCAGAGCATGAAACAAATAAAAAATCTCCATCCAATCGATTCCCAAAATAGTTAAAACTTAAAACGAGTAAGAAATCTGCCTCCAAACTAATCTACAAACCAGTTTGGAGTATAAAAATGCATCCAAATCTGCACTTTAATCCATTCCCAAGGCAGTTTGACACTTAAAATAAGTAAAAAATCTGCATGTGTTTTGTTCCCAAAATAGCTTAGAACACAAGAAAGAATAAAAATCTGCATATGACTTATTCTCAAAACAATTTAGAGACCCAAAACGGTGAAAATATTTCATATAATTTGTTCTCAAAGCAGTTTGGAACCCTTTACATCATGTACTATGAAGCATATGGGAAAAATCCCTCCAACCCAAATTCACAGATTTCACTAAACATGGGACCTCTATGCAACCATCACAGCCTTTTTAAACAAATTCAAAGGTAAACTATACAGCCATGAAAATCTTCAAGACACAAAAATACCACATGATCACTTGTTGATGAATGTCATATTCAACACATGACTCATCTCAACGTAGGAAAATATATGGCTTTAGCATCTCATTTGACCACCATCAAAACAGAAATATGAGATCATATATATATATATATATCATCATCATCATCATCATCATCTCATCATAGCAAGATAACTTCCCCAAATTTGTAGACTCCAAGCTCATTGGTTATAGGAATAAGAGCAACAACTTCATAGAGAATATAATGTCATGATATAATAAGAAACTTTGCATCAAATCATTTTCTCAAGTACTATTTTCTTGAAACAGAAAGTGATAGAAAATATCACAATAGTCAAGAACAAACTCACGAAGTAAATCCACAGTGCATGTATTCAAGCAGAAATACACATTCAAAAGTAAATCTCAAGCGAGAGATCAGCTCTATAAGGGATTTGCAGAAACGTAAATCATTCTTCCATTTCAAATCATCTCAATATATATATATATATATATATATATATATATATATATATATATATGAAAGCCTTTCTCCATTATTCCAGAAAAAAAAAAATCATATCAAAGCAAGCAATCAATATCACCATATTGCTAAAGTATACATCTCCTTCTAATTGAGAATTACTTCAAACACCTTACATACATGTTTTCGATAAAGAATGGCATGGCACTATCCTTGAGGATGAATTTATTTAGGTGTGATAAGTTCAAATATCATAGATCAAACAGAAGATTGGAATCATGAATGAGGATATTCCTTCAAGATTAAAAGTTGGGTAATTAACATAGAAAAGGCTATATGCAACAACAGGATGTCATGAAGATTTAAAAGATAAATTTTATAAAATCAAAATTGGGCCAGCAATTTTGTGAGAATTTATAATATTTCCATGAACGCCACTAGCAGATCGTGGCCAACTGACAGGTTAAAGAGAAGAAGCTGACTTTTCCCTTCCAATATCGTCCATCCTCTAAATGTCGATCAAAGCCACATCATGCAGACAAAGATTAAAACTAATAATTTCATTGCAAAAATGGGAGGATGTATCAGAGCATTATCCATGTGTAAACCATTAACTTTTCTTACTCAATTCATTTTTATCTCAAACTGCATCCAAGCAAATGGAAGGAATGTAACAAACTTTGCCATACTACTACGATATTTTCTAACTCCAAACAACCAAAAGAATCCCTCATAAGAATTTGACTGTAAACATGTTCAGCTGACATGTCAATGCAAAATGAAAACCAATTAGAAAACTTCCAGCTGGCCAAGGGAGATAATTTGTCACTTTATAGAGAGATATCGGTACATCACATCCAATGCAAATGAGTCCATAAGTAATATTAGCTTTCACTACCATAATCATCAGTATATCTATGAGACTGATAAAGAAATTTTAACTAGAACTTCATCACCATCCAGAGCTAGTACATTCTATGATCCCAGTGGCTCTCTGATAACCACGAAATAATTCCATACAAATTTTCCTTCAGCAAAAATACTCACAAGGCCGATGCACTACAGCTTGAATATATATATTATAAGAATTGTAGCTCTTATCCATACTGCTGCCAACCAACACTTTTAACAATTGAAAACCTTATAGTTCCTGGGATTACCATGAGACTTCAACCTATAAACTTCCTCCGTCATATTGCACAATATCTCATGAAAATGGCCAACAGATATCGGGTCCATGAGCTTTATCTAAAGTTGGAAACTTTAATACAGGGATCCACTTAAAATTCACTATTTGTTTTACAAACCTAGGTAAAGAAGAATCTACACTCTACAGGGATACCCCATTTTCCCATCACGAAGATACATTACGGCATGAGACCAGTGCAATCGAAATTTCCCATGAATATTAAACCAGGGAAATATTAAATAAATTTAGATCCCTATCTTGAAATCTAATGCACCGAAACATATATGCAAATGAATAGCGAAAACCAAACCATTTAAGCAGGAAACTTATCTGCTAAAATCCACGGTAGAGAAACAGTAGAAGCCTTTGCTCCACCCGCTCAAGGTAAGGAAAACCTGGACATAGAAGATTCACTGAGCACTAGAGAAGGCCTACGGCTAGGGCAAGACCAAGTCGGAGGAGTCATCAGACTTGTCCTAGTTCGGTCGGGCGAGAGACGAGCGGAGGAGAAGAGGGCTCAGCTCCTGGCTCGTGCGAACCCAAAGAGAGACAGAGAGGGAAAAGGGTTCGGCGTTGGGTGAGATTTGCGAACAGGAGAGAATAGAGAAGGAGAGGGCCTTCGGGTTTGCCTGGGCTCACGCCTCCTCCTGGTGTGTGCGAAAAATAAAAGCCGCCCCAGAGAGAGTGAGGGGAGGTCGTGCGAGCAGAGGAGAGGCAGTCAACAGAGCCCTTCGGCTCTGAGAATACCAAGCCCCCCTAGAGGAATTTCGTCGATCTCTCTCTCTATCGGAGAGCCACCATCCCTTTAATCTCGCTAACACATTCAAAGGTGAGTCTATCACGCCAATGGATCCCAGTAAATCATGGTAACGGCTCCAAATTTAAATTTTTATAAAATCTCTATCGTCAATTTGATTCCTTCATTTGGGAACAATTTCCACCCTCATGAGAAAGTCAATTAAGACTTAATTAGAATATTTTAAATTAACCAAATTAAGCTAAGCTCAGGTTCAAACCAGACCTGATTCGGCTTAGCTCGAGTTAATTTGGGATCAAATTGAGCTCGATTTGATTTGAATCGAGCAGATTCAAATTTGATTTGATTTAATTAAATTAGTTTGGTAGAATCGAACTCAAATCGACGCTAATTTGGATCAAATCGCGCTCAAAGTGGCCAATGGGCGGTAATCGCGTTTAATCAAACTTTGTCGAGTCTAGTTCGACTCAACTCGAGTCAATTCAAGTTTGAATTGGACTCAAAGATGTTTGATTAAATCAATCAAAGACCCTCGAGGGCACTCGAGCTAAAATTGAGGTCAACATGATAGACATTTTGAATACCTTGTTCCTTTTGTCATTCAATCTTTCAGATTGGATGTTGGTTTTGATTTTTGAAAATTTTATCGGTTTTAATCATTGTAGTTGCTGTTAATGTTTGTTGTTTTATGTTGTTTTTTTGTAATTCCTTGTTTTCATTAATATAAAAGGCTTAGCCCCAAAATTTCTTAAAAAAAAGGGCTAGATGTATGTTGGATAAGTTCACATATCTTATGTATGTCTGGCACGAGTTTCTTCATTATTATATTGTTGGTTATAAATTATTTATAAATTAAAAGTTACTAAATTGTTGAGCAAACTCTTTATGATCAAGAGAATCAATATGAACCATATGATGAAGTGTTTTGAATTCTAGTCAACTTTATCAAAATGCCATCTCAAAAAATCTATAAATAGAGTTTCATTCTCTACAAAATGGGGTCCAAGAGTTGAGAGAACAAAAGAGTTCTCTAACATTTTCTAGCTATCATCACGAACGCCACCACTAGTCGTTGTCACCACCGATGACCACCACCAACAATCCTCACAATCATCTCCATATTTCTATCAAGATCTAACTATGTTGCTAGGTTTTAATTATCCGCTTATGGACACCATGCTTTTGCAGTCTCTATAAAAAAATCAAACATTCTATTCTGAAAGAGGAGATGAGTTTGGAGGCCAAGTAGAGGAGACATATGGAGGTTAGATCAGTAAGGATTGGGTTAGAGACGACAAGTAAGAGAGAACGGAGAAGGTGGAATTTGTCTTAGTGGCTTTGATCGAGCTTGGAGATTGCTTGGTGTTTGGATAGAGGATGGTAAGATCGGGAGAATTAGAGATTTCAAGCTGTAGTTGGAGTCGACGGGTTGGTGGTTGCTTGCGACAGGAGGAAATTGGTCAGAGACTCTTGCAGCTAGGTTAGGCTTGGGAGGAGGCTTTGGCAGAGAACTGGAGTGTGGGTTTTGATGGAATCAAGGGGAAAGGTTGGCTAGGATTTTAGAAGAGAAGGAGAGAGGCGAACGTGGAAGTGAACAATCGAATGAACTGAGACTTCCCTCTCATTTTAATGATGCAAAGGAGTAGACGATCAAGGGTTTTGTGCAGGTATCATGGAGAACTGACACAGATGGCGCTGGAAAGTATTGAGGTAAGTAGATTTTTAGGATTTTTAGTGATTTATATATATATGGTGGTCAACAAATGACCGCCAATAAATATAGTTTATGTGTAGAGTGAATCACATTTATTATATGCTGATTGACCTTGTGGCTCTCCAGATATTTGCACTGAATATCACACAGTGGTTATATTTAGTAGAATGTCACACTGAGGCTTTCATTTTGTAGATCTATAAGAATATATCTCTACATATTTATAGATTTTTAGATGCACTTGAAGTCCAATATGATTCACTACAAGAAAATCACCCATTTCAGGCGGCCTTTTTCGGCGGAAATTTAGCCTTTTCCGGTGGTTTTGTAATTTTCCGGCGGTAACAATTCCGCCGGTAAAAATGACTCCGAAAAATAAATTTTGGCTGTTTTTTCCGGTGGCAAATTATTCCGGCGGCTTGCCGGTGGTCTTAAACCGCCGGTCAAATTTAAAAAAAAAATAAAAAAATCCTAGCGTGCCACCCCCCGCCCAACCGCGACCGCGTCGGCGCCCTGGCGCTCCGGCTCCCGGGTTGCCGGCAACGCGCTCCTGCTCCCGGGCTGTCGGCGACGCACTCCCGCTCCCGCGATGTCCGCTGCGCCAGCGCCCCCGCGCTGCCGCTCCCGCGCGCGTGTGCGCCAGCGCGTGCCGCCCGCGTCTGCCGAGAGGTTCGAACCACATTAGTTGGGAAGAAATTCAGGCAACTGACCGAATTTCTAAATGTGTAAATACGCTTTTTTTGTTAATATTTTTTATTTAAACTATATTCTGATCGTAAATAAATTAATTTTTAATTATAAAAAAATTGGAACTAATTAATTTAAAATAAAAATTAATATTTAATATAAAATAAAAAATTAACTAACTAATTAATTTTAAAATAAATATTAATTAAATAATTAATATAACTTTTAATAATTATTTGTTAAATCATTTAAATAGCTTAAAATTTATTCATTTTTCTTTAATTTTTTAAAAGTCGCTGGAAATTTGGAAAAGCCGTCGGAAAATTTTACCGGAAATTAGTGATTTTCCTATAGTGATTAACATGTTAGCTTTTGTCAAGTTGAGATCTAAGAGAGTGATAGAATACTTCATACTTAGACCCTTAGAGTATTACTCTGATAGATTGATGATAGCATTTAGCATTGCCACTTCTTTGTTTTCTTCTTTTGCCACCATTGTTACATTAGTTTATAGCATTTTTATTACTACTCAACATCTTTCTCCGTCGCAATCATGTATAGATATAATATTTTTATTATAGATTGCTATATCATTTGAGATTTATTTGAGATTTTTAAATTCATTAACTGGTGATACTTTATTGTCTCTCATACTGATTGTTGTATCTTGCCTAAATTATACTTTTTTTTATTGCACATTCAATTTACTGAGAATCTTCCATTCTTCTCTTCTTTAGCTGCATCTAGGCAAAAAAATTTAAATATTTATGTGGGGATCTCGGCATGCAGCCCGATGTCAACCCAAATAAATATTTAAAATGCTCATAGTCTTTAGGGATATTTGTAGATGCCATTCGGGATGATTCTTTTCATAGCTTTGCTTAAGTCCTGATATCTTTATTCCTTCTGCCCTATGCTTTATACAACAGAAATTGGTGAAAAGTTATCTGATTTGTTAATACAGACTTGTCAGGATATTTTTATACCTTCAACCCTTTGGTTATAGCTTTGGCGGGTTTAATGAAGGAGTAGATGCCACTGACCTAAACCATTTATGTTTATATCTGTTCATTGGCAATGAGTTACAGTCCAGAGCTTTATGCGTAACGAACTTGTTGATGACATAAACCTCTTAATTTTGATTTAAGTTTTATCTAAACTTTAGGATAATTTATTCGGTCCTTTACTTTGTGCTTTGATAGGCTTGTTGAAGAAAAGTTCATTCGATCCTTAATGCTTTATGAATTTATTGAAGGATTTATAGATTTTAGATTTAATTGATAGTTACGAATATATGTAGTAACTTGATCCTTTATCAGTTGAGATGACTTTAATCTGAGTCTTGATCTTGAGTTCATCAGATTGGGCGAGCTTGAATTTGATAGCTCTTCATCCTCTAGTTGCGTAAATGGGGGTTTCTCTACTATGACTTTTTTAATGGAATGTTAAGTAAATAGAGCTGCCAACAATCCTGTCATATTTGAGCGTATTGGATTTAGCCTTTTACACATATTCAAGTTTCAGACTCGAGCTATAGGAAATATGCTTCATAGTACTGATTTTACTAAAGTTGGTAGATATAGTGTCCTCCTTCGTGATTGAAGATCTGGAGTTTACGCACATTTGGTAGTTGCTCGTGATTCAGGCTGTTCTGGCTATTGAAAGTCTTCATGCTGTTCTGGCTTGATTTGTTGGAGTGTATAACCATAAAAGTCACTTTTCTAACATTTGAAATCTTGATACATTAGGAAGGTGGCGTCCCGAATTTTTGGAGGATCACCAACATATGCTTTGAAAAGAATTTATTATATTCTTTAACATGAAGGAATACTTGTATTGATAATTTTATATATTTATTCGGGGATCTCATCAAGCAGCGTTATGTCGACCCGAATAAATATTTAAAATACACCTTCTGGATGACAAATGGGCCATTCCAGTTAGTTACAAATTTTGCCATCAATTTTTTAGTGTGGGATGATTGACCTTCTTAGTGCAAGAACCAATTTTTCTTCTTGAATTGCCTAAGCACACACCATCCGATCAAATAAATTTGTTATTCTTCCTTAGTAGATTTTTAGTTTTTATTGAGCTTATAGTCTGGTTTCATCAAGCATTTTGAGCTCTTCTTTTCTTAGATGAGCTTTCTGCTCCTAAGTGAGATCATGTTGAATTGCTACTCAAAGTGATGAAAGTTTGATCTCCAATAGTGGTACTGTTTTAACTCTAAACACTAGTAAGGAGTGACTTTGGTTGACATCTTATAGGTTGTACGGTATGCCCATAGTGCTTTTGTCATCTTCGTATGCCACTCTTTTATTATGCCCATAGTGCTTTTATACACATGTGTGTGTATATATATAAAATAGTAATAATAATAATTATTATATTACTTAACATTTATAAAAAAAGATGTATACCTAAAGAGGTCGGCTGGCTAGGTTGGAGTTTTGTATGAGTTCGGCTTGAACCGAGGAGGAAACTGGTCTAGGTCAAAAGCAATGAACTGGCGGGTATGGGGTTCGGCTAAGGAAGTTTGATCAGGAGTTTGGCAGATGAGATTAGTTTGGAAGCCAAGCAGAGGTGGCATATGGAGGTTAGATTGGCAAGGCAGGGGTTAAAGATGACGGGTGAGAGAGATAGAAGAAGGTGGAATTTTGGCTCAGTGGCTTCGGTCGAGCTTGGAGATGGCTTATTGTTCGGATAGATGATGGCAAGATCGGGAGAATCAGAGATGTCGAGCACTAGTTGGAAATGGGTAAGGGAGGAAATGGGTTGGTGGTTGCTTGCGACTAAAGGAAGTGGGTCGGGGGGTTGGTGGTTTCTTGCGACTAGAGGAAATGGGTCGGAGACTCTTGCGGCTAGGATGAGCTGAGTGTGTGTTTTGATGGAAGCAAGGTGAAGGTCGGCTGGAATTTTGGGAGAGAATGAGAGAGGCAAATGTGGAAGAGAACAACCAAATGAACTGAGGCTTCCCTCTCATTTTAACGATGCCAAGGAGCAGGCGATCGCTGGTTTTGCGCAGCTATCGCGGAGAACTAATGCAAACGGCAGGGAATAGTACAAGGTAAGCGGATTTTTCAAAATTTTAGTGGTTTATGTATATAATAACAATAACTTTCTTAATAACTTCTTTAGAATAGCCTTTCTGAGTAAAAAGGGCACCTTTATTTTACTATTTTATATTAATGATGAGTTGCTAGACCTGATCATGAGGTGGTTATTCCTAGCAATTTTTATCATATATTATTGAATAAATGAAAATAAAACTCATAAAATTATAATAAAAACTAAGAGAAATGAAAATATGACATAAGAAAATGATTAAGAAAACAACGTCCTTTCTCAACATATAATGCATTACATAATCAGTAGGAATGTCGACATAATCACTAAGAAAGCAAAAAACATTAATTGACTTTGAAAAAGCATATAATCATTAATAGAATATATGATAAATTCTCACAGAGAATGAGACCCTTAATTTTGGCTAGTATGCACAACAATTGGACTTCTAACTTTATGGGTACCATCACTCCAGATCACAACACCTGAGATAATGGTCTCATAAGCATCTCCTTCAAGTTTGATTGAAAATGATTTCTTCTCCATAAGTTCTTTAAAATATAAAACATTCGGCTCAACGTTGATCTTGAGGCTAGAAGGAGCATTAACAATAGCATAGTAAGTGGAATTTGGCACTCCCACATTGGTGACTATTCTTCGGAAAGAAGTTGAAAAAGACTTTCCATGTTGAGTTTGCAAAGCAAAGGTAGGATAATTAAGATCTAAAACAGTTCCATTATTTGCAGAGTCACAACTGCTCTGATCTCCAGTGACAAGTCTTAGAATTGTAGAGAAGTAGCCTTCACCACATAGCATTTTGTTGTAGTCTATCTCTTGAGCATCATATATAAGACCAGGACTCAAAGCTGCGAGTGGGTTTATATGACCGGCCCCATAAGCAAGTTCTGCCTCAGCATTCTTAGTTGAGCTCATCACATAGGCTAAAAGAATTAATAATTAAATTTTAATGTTAATTCATAAAGATAAAATTAAAGAAAACTATAAATTGAAATTGCATTTGTTATCCATGTACTAATGATTGCAAAAGTCAAATTAGTATTACCAGTGGTGATGAGAGCAGACTTTATGGATGCTGGAGACCAAGATGGATTAAATGATTTGACATAGGCGGCAGCACCTGCTATATGTGGGCAAGCCATTGATGTGCCTGATATAATGTTATATGGTACTTTAGGATTACTAAGTGGTGACCATGCTGCTAAAATATCAACTCCTGGAGCTGTTAGGTCCGGCTACATTATACATGTAACACGTTACAATAATATTTACACAAAAGAAATTCATATTAAAGATTTAATTTATGTGTTGAGTTAATTACCTTTAGTATATTTGGGGTAAGTGGATTTGGACCGCGTGATGAAAATGAAACCACATATGGTGCTGCAGCATCGAAGACACCTTCACTCTTGTAAATAGTTGCCGTAGGATTGCTGTTAGATAGATAATTAAGTATAGATAATCAAAAGTACTACTTGCACATTCCATATGAAAATTAATTAGGAAGTTAATAAAGATCATAATAAAGTCATATATACAAATTCACACACACACACACACACACATATATATATATATATATATATATATATATATATATATTATATATATATATATATATATATATATATGAGAGTAGTAACCTTGTTTTGTTTGCATAATTTTGAACTTTTATGCTATTGCTTGATTCTAGCACTGAGACAGGAAGCACGAACTCAAAAGAGGCATCATTGGCCCAATTTGTGCCCATAATTACTCCAACAGCACCTGCATGTAGTGGCCCATACCCATGACTTAACCCATCACATAAAACAACTTTTCCTTTCACCAATTCTTCATCCAACGTCCCATCATAGCAATATCTGTACACATAACAAAAATGCATAATAAATTAAATGAAGTTGATGATGTAAGTTTTGACTTAATAATTAAAAAAATAGATAAACTAGTTCACCTTGAGTGTTTTGCATAATCACCTGCTGAAATGTTGGGTGCATTTCCACCGAATATCAAAGGATGCATCTCACCATCGAAGCCATCGATGTTCACTGCCTTCCCCTATAACCAATAATTTTAATTTCATATGAATTAATTAATTAGGAAACTCAACTTTTGCAATGATTAAGGTATATATGGATTAATAATTAATGAATCACCTGTAATTCTTCTCCATTACCAAGCTTAGTTCTGGCAATAATTTTGCGATCAATGGTGCTTGCTGCCACTGTGAGTATCCATGGTGCATAATTCTCAACGGTAAAATTATCAGGACCACTATTCCCTGCCGAGCTAGATGTGAGAATGTTTTTCTTCATAGCATGGAAAGATCCTATAGCTATGGAGTCCTCAAAGTAGTTATTGGAATAACCACCAATGGAAATAGAGATGATGTCGACACCATCTTGGATGGCATCTTCGAAGGCAGCGAGTAGATCAATGTCAGAGCAGCCATCACTCCAACAAACTTTGTATATTGCGATTCTCGCAGAGGGCACGCCTCCACGGGCAGTTCCACCTGCAATGCCTGCGAGGCTCGTATTTGTGACAAGGCGGCCAGCCGCTGTGGAGGATGTGTGAGTTCCGTGTCCTTCACTATCCCGAGGGGAGGGTATGTCATATTCACTTATGCTACCTTGAAGGTGGTAGTACCGAGCTCCAATGATCTTACTGTGCGTTGGTAATTAATTATTATAGTATTAGTAATTTCATTTAGCTATAATATAACTAATTTTTATAACCATAAGATGATGAGGAACTTCAATTACTTATTGCATGTGAAGTTATGATTTGATTGACATATGCCCTTCCACCTGCTCGGTGGCGGACCAAAGCCGGCATCGTCAAAGCTCTTGGACTCTGGCCAAATCCCTGTGTCGATCATGCCAATGATAACATCCGACTCAAATGGCCCACGCAGAGCGGTCGATGGGAATCCCATGAAGTTCCATGATCTTGTGGTGTGAAGTTTCCTTTGCTTGCTTGGGAACACAGAAACCAATTCTTCCATGTCTAAGAGCATACAACATGAAAAATTTAAAATAATTAATATTTCTTCAACGCAATAATAGCATTGCATTTATGATTGTTATTCTAGCAAGTTTTCAGTTGATTTATATACTTATTTATATTACCAGATAACTTCCTTGCTTCTTCATCAGATAGCATAGCGGCGAAGCCATGAAAACTCTTGGTGTAACTATATATATGTCGGTTTGACGCTTCGTGGTTGCTGCATTCAGCATTATTTTTGAATGAAAAATACATATTTATATATAAGCCACAAAAAAAAAGAAAAAGATATTTGATATAAAAAAAAAAGATTCAAATCGAAGTCAATTTGGAAATCTTGCTATTTAAATCGGAACCAGAAAATTATTAAAAGATAAAATTGGGGACTTGTTTAGGCTGATCACCTTAATCCAATTGTTTTCTGGAGCAGTTCTGAGTGAGCTAATAGTGGCAGGCCAACGGATTCGCTTGGCTTTTCTCCCATATACACGATGTAAGGCTGTTGATTGTTCACATTAATAAAATGCTTGCAATTGTGGTAAATAAAATAAATATATATTGTGAAAAGAATTTTGCAATCATACTCTTTGGTTGGACTTTGTGGTCTCCGCATGGCCTCTCAGAGCCTTCATTGCAAGCATTAGGAGAAGAAATGAAGACAACAAAGGGAATAAGTGCCGATCCATAATCACGATTAATTTTGAGTTGAAGGAGGCAAAAACCAATTTGTTACTGCCATTCTATGGAAGGGTGATAGGTTTATATGCGTGTTTTTGTGCAAGGAATTATAATTATTAACAAAGATAAATGTTTTTGTATTTCTTTTTTCTTTTTTTGAAATGAAAACAAAAATGTTATTGTTTTTTTCTCTGTTTAGATTATAGTAATGGAAAAGTTGTTCACTATTATTCATATATATTATAAATCTACACGATTTTCTGTAAGCTTTAAAACAATAGTGGAGGCCTGTTATTAATAATTTTTTCTGGAGTATTTATTTCGACGAATGGAATGCAGATAGAGAGAGCATTTTAAGATAGAGATGGAGGCCTGTTACTGTTAATTTTTTTTATTTACTTTTTTGAGTATTTAGGCGAATCCAAATGCAATCATTAGAGGTGTTGTCATTTAAACTTGTCATATTTTTGTATTTAAAATTAATAATTTGTTAAAAGAAGTATTTTATTGTATCATATCTCCAAGGCATAAGTCATCAGGCAAGTTAAGCTTATGCTTCAAATTCTTCGCAAGTATTTAATGGATAAAAATTCTATAAGGAATTCTCTAGAAAGTATGTATCTAATTCTTCATAAAATGATACCAGAATATTTCTCTTTAGTAAAGTAATTCTGGCTTTTGAACAACCAAGCAAAGAGTTTCCACTTAGGTACATGCAATATACATTGTATTCTGATTGATATATATATATATATATATATAAACACATTTGCACATATAATTGCAATTTTTATGTATATATAAATATAATTGATACATCATAAAAAATTATCTTGATCTTGCACAAATCTCGAGGCATATTTAAGTTGGAAACTTCCAAAATTAAATTGTGGACCATCTAAACTTCAATTTTGACAAACTTATAGTTAAACTGAACATCTCGAAGAGACGAATCCAACGACACAAAAATCGATCCAATCCGAGCCCAAATGGGTCCAAATCGGGGGCTCAAAGCTTATTTGAAAGGTTCAAAGCCTATGTTGGATGACCAAATGATATCGCGGCTCGGCGAGAAAAATCCAATGAGTTAAGATTGCTAAATTCAAAAATGGATAAGGCACTTAAACACTTGAAAATTGATTCATGATTGAGGAATCAATATGAGCCATCCGATGGAGCACTTCAAATCTTATTCATATTTATGAAGCATGTGACTCTAAAAAATCTATAAATAGAAGCAAAATTTTTACCTGAAGTGGGGCTTTTTAGGTGGAGATTGAAAAGAGCTATGAGGATTCAATACCTTTATGAAGCATGCGACTCTAAAAAATCTATAAATAGAATCTTCATTTAAAGCTAAGACATTAAACTCTTTATCTCTCTACCATCGTGAATGTTCCAGTCCACAATAATAATCTTTTTAATATCAAGCTAATTAGAAGCGAACAAGATGTTCATGTTTTGCTCGTTAGATATATGAGCTTAAATAATATAATCAAACTCAAGCTAACTATCAAGCTTTTCACAATCGAACATGAACAAACTTTTTTACCATCCAGTCCTTCCCTAGCTTGTACAAATAGAGACGAATTTATTATATTTGAAAATTTTAAGTACTTATATATTTGAAGTGTTTAACACTTAAGATATATTGGTCTAGGGAAAATATACAAAGATCATTTTTCTATGGACCAATGTTAAATTTGGGATAGCATTCTTACTGTTTTTTAAATGACTTTTATAGTAAAAAATATTTTGAACTAAAAATTTTTATGCTAAAAAGCTACTTTACAAAATAAAATGAAAGCTATCTCAAATGAAGCCCAAATCAATATTCTTTCTCTGGCTTTCATCCTCAAACTGAAAACTTAACTTTACTATGCTTTTATTCTTTCTTTCAACAATTGTTTAATCATCACTATAATCTCAAGATTGTTGGTTTATTATTACATCTTGTTGCAGGTATTATCATCACAACAAAAAAGAGCAAGACTAATTTATTTTATATTATTGATCTCCTGATTAAGAAACAAATTTTTCAATTTTTTTATTTAGCTATAAAAAAATGATGGCAAGAGTTATTTTTATATTAATTTATTAATCTCTTTTTACAAAATTAAGGAATGAGAAATATTTTATATTGCAAAATATTACTATTTTCTTGTGAAAAAAATAAAGATTAATTAAAATATTTATATTAATGAAAACATTATTCACATATTTTTGAGGAAAAAATTAGTTTTAAAAAGATTCAGAATATTCTAATTCACTCCGCTCCCTCCTTTTAGTTATTCCATACATACAAGTTTTTTTGCCCTAGCCATCTCCCCTCGTTGGACAAAATAAATCCCACATTTGTTCACTCCTTGTATCTTATAAGAGCTTGGCTCACTTTTTGGTCATCCCCTTCATATTGATACCGCCACTTCAATTGGCTCTAGTATGTTAGTTGCTTGTGTGTTGGTGGAACTAGACATTATGAAAAGTTATCTGACAGTGTTTGGGTTGGTCTAAAAAATTTGACTATATACAAAACATTGTGATGGATGATTTCTCCCTTTTTTGTGAGCATTCAAAATCTTTGGGTTATTTCAAGAAAGAATGTGTTAGAATTCATCCTCATTTAGCTAAGAAATCTTCTATTAATATTATTCTGGTGAATGTTGTTGCTAGTGAAACCACCTGTTAGCTCCTCTTGTTGATAACCTTGCCCTGATTAAATTGTACGAGGTTCATAATGTTGTGGATAATGCTAATGGTTTACCTGTTGCTTCCTCCATCATTCTTGACCCTGTAAGCGTGGTTAATAGAAGGGAAGACATTGTGGTTATTGTTAGGTATGTGTGTAATGTTCAGGAAAATATTCATGTGGCTTGTTCTGCTTACTCTGACGTTTCTAATATGGAATTGATTGTTAATATTAATTGTTCTCCTATGTCTGATGAGGTTGTGGCCTCTTTAGGATTGGAGATACCTATTGTGAATATCCTATATGATGGCAAGTTTGTTGATAATACTAACTGGTTACATGACCCGTCAAATGCTGAGAGGATTGCTTGGGAAGTGAAAGCTGGTAATTGTTATGCTTTGTTGCAGGATGTTGTTTAAGTAGATAATGAGGGTTTTACTTCTGTATCTGGAAAAATTAAAAAACAATAAATTAAGGGGTAAAAAGGTTATGTAGAACTTTAAATATATTGTGGCTAATTCCACTCGTTTTGAAGTTTCTTGGATTTTTTATTCTTTTATTGGTTGTGTTAGTTTTTCATTGGGCTTTTAATTAGGTGGTGTTTAGTTTGTCCATCATTGGGCCTGTTTTGCTTGCCTTTGGTCTTGGGTTGGTTTTTAGTTGTTGCTTATTTTTTCCTCTATTTGGGTCATGCTATTGTTATCTTGGCTATTGGGTCTCTGATGTGCTTCTCCTAGTTTGTGGAATTGAATTTGTGTGATGCCAGATGCCCTTGTTTTTTCCCCATAGGGGTCTGATTTCCTTGTAGGTTCTGGATTAGAATCGGCTTCAATGGTGTAGTCGTTCGATTCTGTCACTGTTGTAGTGTGGGTGCCCTCTGGATGGCTTGGTTGTTTTGTTGGTGCCTTGGTAACCCGTCTTTTTCTTTTTTGCTTGTTTATTGTGTAATTATTGGGGATCTTAAGCTTTTAGGTTTTTTCTTTTGCTTTGATAGTTCTGCAAGCATTAGTGGCTCAAGTTCACCTTAAGGATTTGTAACTTTTTATTATATAGCAATAACAAGTGAAGAACCAAAATTAATAAGAAACCAGTCATTATCATTATATACAAAATACTCCATAAGAAGATTAAAGGCTATAATATAACTGAACAGGCAAAGAACTAAAATTAATTAATGAAAGGATATTATTGAAAGGATATCAAGTAGAAGCCGCTGAGCTTGTTTTTTGGATATTCACCTGGAATGTCTATTGGAAATTTCTGCTCGATCTATTTGTTTGAACCTTTAAGAATATACAAATGGTAACATTTAAGCAGGATAGATTAATTTAGTTCTCTGTTGTTTTGTCTTTTTTCATCGTCTTTTTTATAATTAGTAGTTGTAATTTTTGATCTTGAAGAAAGCTCAAACTTTATATTAAACTATTAAACTATTAAATTATAGATTAACATTATACACAAACTTCATTGTAACAGATTTGCACGATCAATAAAAAAAAATCCAATTTTACTTGTTCAATTAATAAATATAATAATTTTGAGTTATGCGCTGAAAATACTTAATTACCTTTGACTC
Organism: Dendrobium nobile; assembly: GCA_022539455.1. Classification (NCBI taxonomy): domain Eukaryota; kingdom Viridiplantae; phylum Streptophyta; class Magnoliopsida; order Asparagales; family Orchidaceae; genus Dendrobium; species Dendrobium nobile. Next base: position 12,370,231 of record CM039723.1, on the reverse strand, counting down.
TATTTGATAAGTGGGAATCAAAAGGAAGGAAATGATTTAGGGTTTGAATTGAAATTACTTCAATTTATATGTGGTTGCGGAGAAATTTTGGCTTTTTATGTTTTTTGGGTGTAATATGAAATTGGCTCCCATTTTATTTTTTCTCATGTAGTATGCTATTATGATGTGCTATAAGGATTTATGGCTTGTGACTAGTATTGATGCCAAACATGTCAGAAAGAAAAAATAATTTCATTCGAGATAAAAATTATCTTTTAGTTAAATGTCAAAAATTAGTTACTTGACCTATTGTATATATATATTCCTCATACTAAAATATTCTTGTCTTTTGAAATACATTTGCCTCTTATTATAATGCTATTTTTTTTAGCTAAATATTACTTTCCACTTTTCAACCATCTGCTTATTTCTTTGTTAAAAATATTTTTAATATTTCATTCTGTTTCTTTGAGCCATTCCAATGAAATTGTTAGTCTTTTTTTTTTTTGCAAGAGAAAGCTTAGAAGAAGCTATGTGAATATAAACATGGGAGGAAACTGGCATTAAAGTTGGGCAATTAGTTGTCTATCATGGTTCACTGTCATGCCTTGGTACTCCTTTGAATTTAATTTTGTTATCTGTAAGGCTATCCATCCAATATTTAGTAGGATTCATAATGAGAAAAATAGAATTATTTGTCACTATCTCACACATAGTAATCTTAGGATTTTTTTTTTAATTTAAATGCAAGTACCTAGATATATTAAGTCTTAAAAACAACCTCTCTAATTTGCATTTTATGTGATTGTTGTTAAATGGCTAAAATTGCACATCATGAATACTGTTTATGTTTTTTTTGAACTTCCTATAACTACACAAAAATGAAAAGTATATTTTAAAATATGAAACTTTGAATTTTTTTTTGAGCTTGAGCGCTTCAGCACTGTGATTTTGAGCACTATAGCACTGTGCTTTTGAGCGACGCTACATTTGAAAGAACAACGGCACTAAAAACTACCAATGTGGCATTTGAGTCTCCTTTGCATGTTGCGTTGCGGCACTAGGTCTGAGCACTGTAGCGCTAGTAACTTAGTGGCGGAGCCAGAAATTTTATTCAGGGGGGGCACCGTTTGGGACAACTTTCTTATTATTTTTTAAAGCATATAGACACCCTTAGCTCTTACAAATAATTGTCTATAGTTGTTGTGACTTCAAAATTTTATTCCATGAATATTATCAACATATTTATTTTAAAATATATATAGGCACATCAAATTTATTTTTGTTGCTTTATGTTTTGAAAATATCTAACGATTTAGGCTTCGTTGGGACAGCATTCTTATTATTTTTAAAGCAATTTTTTAGCTGAAAATTTTTTTCAACTTAAAATTTTGTACTAAAAAAATAGTAAGTCATCCCAAACAGGATCTTAAACTATATTATTAATTTGTGCTTGATTAGATAGGTTTAAGGAAAAGTAATCTATATGGTTAGTCATCCCAAGGCACGTGCCCCCCCTTGCACCCCCCCCCCCCCTCCCTCCGCCGATGCGCTAGTTCATATATATATATATATATATTATATATATATATATATATATATATATATATATATATATATATATATATATATATATCCCTGTCATTCCCTCACCCCTCACTTGCATGGTTTGGCCGAGAAGAAATGGGACGAGAGGAAGAGAAAGGGGGAGGAAGAGGAGATAAAGGAGGAGAGAGAGAGAGGAGAGAAAAAGTACTTGGAGGGATTTTTGTCCATAGTTCCTTTTATAAAAAGTGTTCTATTTATTGTAAGTAACTATCCTCTTGTCTCTATCTTCAATGATTTAAATTTCTATAGATTTTATCTTTCCTAAATCTGACAAAAATGCATTATCTTGTGATTTCACAAGCTTTTGCCGTATTACATTTAATATGCTATATATTTAATTATTATGAATAATTTGATTTGATTTTATTACATTTTCATCGGTTAAATATATGAATAAGAATTTCTGGGTAAAAAGAATAGGTAAAAGTTAATTGAAAATCAGTTGAAAGTGATATACTATTATTTTATATGATTATACTGTAAAGTAATATGTGCTAAAAAATTGAAATAATTGATATATAATGGTATGTGATATTGATTGAACAGAAAGGTTATATTGATTTATGTCAAATATATTAAATTACAACCCTCACGTGATACCATTATTTTCCCTAATTTATTGATTGTTAGTCATATTGAGTTGGAGAAAAATTAGGAGGTTTAAGGAGTCGAAACGACTGATTCATGTGATTCAAAGGAAATTATAATGAGTACAATGATTTGGGGTCATGAGGTGCGACTAATTGAGAGTCATAAGTGTAAGATCAGGATATCCTCATATAAATATATGATAGAATACTGATTACTGATTACTAATTACTGAATACGAATACTGATTTCTATGACTGCTTAATTATTGTTACTGAATCTAGATATTGGTACTACTGTATAACTAATAGACTGACAAAAATGATTGAATGATTTGACTGAATAAAACTAATTTTATGATTAATATAGAATGATTGATCGATATATGTGACTAATAAAAAATGCATATAAATTGATTTATAAATTTCCTCATATGTTTTATAACATATTGCTTCTCTTTTTCCTTTGATTAATTTCAGTTGTAAATTTTTTGTTATTTGTTGGACTTTCATGCTTATAATGTGGTTTACATGATTTGAAGAAAATAGAAGGATCCTATAGCTAAAGGCTAGGCGGTGATGTTAATTTAGTTCTCTTTTAGTTTCTTTGGTTTATATATATTCTTTTGTAGCCTATGAATAATATTGAATATATCATTTTGGATCATAAAGACGGAATGCAAATATTTAGTATGTGAATGATGTTTTTCATTATTTATATTTCATTATATTTCATATAATGTAATTAATTAGTTTTAAATGTCAAATGGATATGGTTATAAATGTCTATTAGTTGTTATTGAGAAATATGAAAAAAATAAATCAATGAAAAGATAAAACGAAAAAGAAATTCTTACATTTTAAATCAAGTAATTAAAAATTTATACTGTATGAAGTACAGGTATTGAGCATGCTACTTTTAGGTATATAACGCGACAACATACTTGATTTCTGCTAAGTTAATGTGGAATGTATTCTATACATTATTCTATTAACTTATACATGATGGAAGCTCTTATAGCATTTTTTTTTAACATTCCTCAGTTGTTTGTTAGGCTTTCAATCGCATTTTGTTTTTTCTTACAAGCTGTTTTCTGAATCATAGTTTGTGTTAAAGTTGATATTTGTTCTAGAAATATCTAAGACATACATTTTGCTTAATCTTATAGTTCTTATATGTTCTTAAAATGTTTTAGCTTATAGTTTGTAGCACTTTGTCATCTTTGTATATATTTCATATGTTACTTCAATTTTTTTCATCTTTGCAATTTTAGTTCTTATTTTCCTCTTTGTACATTTAATGAGAAAGGTCAAAGTTTATCTTCAAAGATCAAAGAGGAGAGTTATAATATTTCTCCCATGTTCATTCTTAGACCATTTATCATTGCTCACCATCTAATATCATCCTGAAATCATGGCGAACTTGCACTCGGAGGGCCTGGGAGTAGAGCGAAGGCAATCGTGTTGTGCATCCAACTTATGAAATTGCTTCCAAATTAGTTGTTTTCTACTTCAAGTTAAGATTATATAACATGAAATGAGATTATTACTATACTGGTATTGAATTTTGTTGTATGGAAGTTTAGAATTTATTATTTATATATTTTTCTCTAAAAAAATCAACTAAAAAAATTATTCACAAACCATTGGTTGCAGTGGTGGAAGTACAGAGAGTTAGTGTAGCTCTTGCTTGTTTTGGATGTGACAAAAATGTTATATAGTTCTATATAACATGAAATAATATTTTTTCTACATTAAAAGTTAAGTGTAGTTCTTCTCCAAAGCTAAATGAGGTGGACTTCCCTACATTATAGAGTTGCATGGTATCCATCCAATGCCAAATTCCTTATTCCATTTTTGTTTAATTTTGATTAGTTATTCTCCAATTATGCATCAAAACTAATCTTTTATGAAGTTTATAATTTAAACTTCACATTAATTGACACTAAGTTAATTTTAAAAATTTGAGCTTTTCTTCTAAATGTAAATTGATTGTTTTTATGACATTATTAGTTCTACATAAAAAATGAGTTTTTTAATTCTTCCCTCAAGTTTTGAAAGAGTTGCTAAAAGGAGCTGCTTCGCCTTCTCCTATCATATTGGAAGTCACGACAGGAGATTGAGCTTTTGTCGTCAAGAAGAGTTTTGAATCAATCTCTGCCACAGTAGAAGCCACAACACCGAGTGCCTCTCGACGCGGATGACTACTATGTTTTATCAAAGAGGAATATAGCTTGAGATCCTAAGCAGCACCACAAAGGAGATAAAGGCAATCTCTTACAATTCTATATTTTATTTCTTCGTTTCCTTCTTGTCATTTTACAAAATAAATATTTTAAACTTTTTATTACCCCTGGATGCAATTGATATCCTCCGATCTCAGCTTCAATATCCTTATAGAGACTCTCAATCAAAAAGAAAGAAGTTCTTTAGGAAGAAGAAGCAAAAGAGCTGGATGTTGCACCATTCTCAAGAGTGGTCGACTCAAATTTTGTGGAGAAGAGTGATGATGAAGGTATGGTTTCGATTTTGATGGGTTCCTAGAAACCTGAAGTGTATACGGTTTGGGCATTGTAAGTTACAGTAGCTCTTTCTAAAATTGTCAAAGTTGAAAGGTCCCTTAAACTAGTAAATCCAATGGAAGGAAATTTGAGGAATAGAAGAGATAGATTCAAGGACCTCACTGCTCCCATTGCAATGCAAACAAACCTTTCATTTAAATTAAAATAGCTAGAAACTGCTCTTGTGCAAAGGTTGAACCAATCAAATGCTAAGAACGCTATTAGAACCATAATTAATGAAGCGTGGAGCTACTAATCTATGTGGTAATTGCAGGTCTTCTCCAAGGCAATGGTATAAATAGGTCAAATAAAGCTATATGGAGATCATCCAACTGTAATTGAAGTTGTTCTTGAATGAGCATGAAAACGTATTTTAAAAAGGAAAGGTTGAATCAATACATTAACATACATACATGCAAAGGTAATGATCTTTTTCTCCTTTTGTCCTTGCATGCTTCTCTTTCTTAGCTAGTCAACCAGATGCTGCCACCTTCTCTTTCTTACTAAAAGCTTGCAGCCTGAATGCAGCTACACGTAAGGGTAGGGAGGCTTATGGTGCCTTAACAATTGTTGAGACTTGATGCCTACCAGCTCATCGCTTACATTTTATTTAAATTTACATTTACTGAAATCATTAAGAGATAATTTCTTTTCTTTCTAATTATTCTTCGTCTCCCTTCTTCCATTCTAGTTACTGAAATCTATTTTTACATCCTAATATGCATGGAGTTCCTTTGCATTGTGTTTTCATCAGAACTAACTCTGATTTTGTTTTTTAGATTTTGCACAATTTTTTTAGTTTTCTAGGTGATATATGCCAGTAAGTTCAAATTTGTAATAATTAGCTCATATTATATGAAAGATCTACAATTGCAATTTTATTAATATGTTGCACTTATTTTTATTACCCTTGTCCTTTCAGGCTACAAAAATATGCTCTATGATTTTTCATCCTGATGGAAAAATTCAATTTTGTGCATTGGAGGAAGTTTATAAGGTGCAATTTTCATCTTTTGTTTATAAGAGCTACCAAGTCCTTATAAATGTCCTCATTTTGGGTGTAGTGACGATAAGTTTTATCTTGGGAATCTATAAGATGCCTGGATGTTGTTCAAATGAACTAATCATCCTTGGTTAATCTTACAACTTATGAAGGACAGCTTTTGGGATTCTAAGTCATGTTGAAGTTTGGATTGCAGATATCATGGTAATCACCCATAGTTGAAGTTTCATGTTAGTTTCTTTTGGAAGTTCTCCATTCTTTTGTCTAGTGCTAATGTTTTCCAACCTATGCAGACCCCTCATGCACCCAAAACACATGCAGACTCTCACGCATCGAAAATACTTCCAAACAAATGCAAAGAGATTAAAAAATAAAACTTTAGTGGATTACTTCAATTTAAATTAGATCATAATAGGTAGAATAATATACTAATTTTTGAGGTACTAAAGTACTTCTGACAACATTTGGTGCATCTCAAGCTTCATGCTAAGTTAAATTATATATACATGCTTGAATCAAAATTGGTGCAATAAAACTACTATGCTCTTTTTAACATGTAGATGGTCTACTTGCTATTGAGCCTACCGTAAAACCAAGACTACTGCCTCTGTTGAATGAACCACTAGAAAATGTCCGAGATGGAAATATCCTTGGTCTTCCTTCTAGCCTGATGGGACTCTCAAACGTAGGCTTAAATCATTGATCAAATCTTATTTGTAAAAACTCAACCACTTATGTCTGATTTGACTGCATAAAGACATTATCCTATCACTCGATAACACAGGCGAAGATGTCGCATATCATAACTCTTGAACCCAAGCACTCCACTGACTAAATCTCTAAAGCTGGCCACATTACCACCAGCCTAAAATTATACCGACGGTCCACCTCTCCTTGACTCTCCTAGTCTAAACCTTATCCTCTTCCCAGAAAATCTATTGCTAGAAGTCTCTCCTCCAAATTGCTTCCTTATAGCAGTCCATTACTGCTGAGTAGCTATTAGACATTCTCAATTTGATGTGTTTGCTTTAGTAGTTCAAAAAAAAAAAAAAAAAAAATACAAAATAGAATAAATTGCTATCTTGAAATGAACCAAAGTTCCCTCAAAAACCTATAGTACTTCTCCTTAAGAGTGCTGATCAACTACGGAGTATATCTGGCTAAAGAAGTAAACTTTGTCTCACACTGTATGCCTCTCCTACTCCCTTGAACAGACCTCATAAAAGCCTCCTCCATATGCTGACATGGAGAATTTGTTATTGAAACACCCAAAATATGTCAAAGAACTTCTCCCAATCGACCAGGGAGCTCAACCTTCTATGGAATTTCTCCTCATGATAGCCCATCCACCATCGCTCAACCTCTCCATCTAACAAAAAAGATATTTATAATGGTTCCTTCCTCTTAGGAGGACACTATATAAAATCAAATATCTTCTCCATTCTCCTCACCCCCATCCGTTACTTCTTTGGTCTCTATAATGTGACGCCACAGAATCTAATTTGGATGAATTCTTTCTTTTATCTTTTAATAATAACTTCATAGCTATCTAACTTTATCTATCAAAATAGTGAAAATAAAATTTTAAATTCAAAACAGGAAATGCTCTACAGATATATATCCAAATTAAATCCAAAAATTATAAATAATATCTCAAATTTTTCATAATGAAATGCTCTACATAGGAAATCTAAAAGCCCCCTCAGTAGACTTAAAAAATTGCCTTAATTTAATAATTAGGAAAAATTTTAATTATTTAAAATGTCAATAAATTCTAAACCCTTGAAAACACTTATGCAGGTTATCCTTGAACTTTGGGAGTTATTTTAAGGAGTTTGATGCAAAAAAGAGAAAACCTCCCTAATTAAAAAATTAAATAATACATTTAAATGATAAAACATCAAAAATTTATAACTAATTCAAAAAAATCCAAATTGCATAAACTCAAAGGATTTGGACTCCTCTAAGGGTCTAATATTTATTAAAAATATTAAATTTCTAAAAATCCCTAAAAATAAAAAGTCAACTCAATGGTCAACCATATTTAAAAACACACTCAAACTTTTATAAATCATAACTAATTCTATAAAAATCCAAATCCAACAAATTTAGATTATTTTACTCATCTTAGGGTCTTGTATTTAAAAGGAAATAAGAAAACACCAGAAAACTTTAATAATAATCCAGCCTAAGGCATATCCAAGCCACATAGTCAGACATACACACTTTAGATGATTTGTTAGGATAACTACTCCTATTTTTAAGCTAGACCAATGTTCTTTCTCTTATGCTATTTGTTTAACAAGATTTTTCATGAATTTCATTGGATGCTAGTTATTATGACTTAGTTGTTGTGATTGCATATCATGTAGTATTTTCCTTTATCCTGTTATCTGTGATTGATGTGGTGGGCTTTATATTTTCCTAGGTTAGGATGATCTAGATGCTCACAGAATTTTCTGCAAGTGGTTAAATAAAAGGGCTTATTAAATTATAACTAATAAAATTTTATGTAGGTGTTAAATATGCATAGCCTTCTTAAATTTAAAAGAGCTTGACCAAGTATATTTTCTACTCATATGAGAGCATTTTGATTATATAAATGCTTGATATATTAATGATTTATATATATAAACTGCATAGTTAATCATGCAGGTTATTTTAGAGTAATTTTAGTTTCTTATATATAATTTAAAATTCAAAGTGTTGTGAAAGTTTAACTAAAATATGATATTTAGATATCAAATTTGAATTCCTAAGAGAAGGAAAACAACCCTCGCAGGAGTATTCCTTTCATTTGAAAATTTAAATTTGGATCACTTAAAAATTAAAAGAGGAAAGAAGCTCCTCTTTGGGAAGGATTTCTTTTCATTTGGGTATCCAGATCTAGCATATCCAAGGAGCTTAAAGAAGGGAAGAAGATGAAGAAATGATGGCTACAAAGAAGATAATATCCCATTTAGAAACTTGCATCCTAATTAGGATTAGAATTGGAGTTTATTATCAGTGGTACCTGACCACCTTTAATTTTTGCATATGCTAGATTGTAATTAAGTGACACTTTTCACATGTCCTATCTTACATTCATTAGACATATTTTGATGATGTATTATGATAAATTATTAACTTTCATTCTTTAGGAGTTTTATAAATCTTTATAGGTTTCTCTTATTCTGCATCCGATTTTATTTTAACCTTGATGCAATTAGGCTTTCTAAGGATAATTTTTTTTTCTACTCACAACAACAACAAGCCTTTATACCACTACGTGGGGTCGGCTACATGAATCATTTTTCTCCATTGTGTCCTATTAAAGGTCAAATTCTCGTTTAAATCTAATAAAGAAAGGTCATTCCTAATATTTTCTAACCAAGTCTTTTTAGGCCTGCCTCCACCTTTCTTAACATAAGTCAAATCTAATACCTCTACTCTCCTAATAAGGTCATTGGAAGGCCTCCATTTTATCTGATCAAACCATCTAAGGAGACTCTCTCTAATCTGATCTTCTACTGGAGCTACTCCAACCTTTTCACGTATATGCTCATTTTGTATCCTATCTCTAAGGGTAAAGGTTAACATAGAATGATTAGTGAATCTAAGAAGTAAGCTCAAGCATGCTAAGGGTCCCATGCATAAATATTTACCTTCTCTTCCTTGTTTGGCTCCTCCCATCCTACGGGTTATGGAAGACAACCTAGCCTATTACGATGTAGCTCTATCTTGGGAATACTATGCAATAACTAGGGAAAAATATATTTTTAATCCAAATTGTTAAACTATTTTATATCATTTACAAGAAATCAATTAAATTAATAAAATTTTAATTGCATTTGAGTATAATTACCCCACATAAGTAAAGGGTCCAATTAAGACCTTCACTAAACGCCAGCCCTAATTTCTCAAGAACTTAAAAAATAGCCTGTCCATCTTTTATAAAGTTCAGATACATAGATTTCAAGTTCTCATGTAGCTAGCATTATAATCCTTGTTGAGGTAAGCCTAGATTTGCATTTCATTAATTAGGTTTGGTTCACTTTCATTTAGTGCCAACTTAGTTTTAGGATTTGGGCAGACCCAAAATCATAAGTCCCCAACATTGAGAATTTAATCCTAACATTCTAATAAAATAAAGCTCAATTCATTAGATAGATCGAGAAATTTCTGAATTATTTCAGAATCCTAAAATACCTCTTACGTACTCCTTCATTAGCCTCCAAAATAGTTGTACAAATTTTGTCCAATCTCTATTAAAATTTCAACCTCACTCCTTTCGTATCACTCCTTGAATATTCTAAATGAAATTTCTACCATTATTTAACCAAGAATGTTCGTAGGAAGCCCAAACTTCTTGAGATGTAATTAACTTTGAATGCTTGCCTTCATAGGAGATTTAAGGCTCTAAAAAAAATAAAAAAATATTTTCCTTGTGAAACTCAAATTTAGGAATGATCACTATCATCATCATTAGGATATCAAATAATAAATGGAGCCTTTCAACTTGCAAAAAATATATATATATATATATATACCCATTTCTTATTCGAGCATCCAAACATGAGTTGAATGGCAAATAAACATATCTAGATTAATATAGTTAGAAGCATATTTGAATGACATTTTAATCCCCTCAGGGTCACATATAGTTCAATATGATGATCCAACTATAATAATTAATGATAGATGATTCTAACTATTATAGCTAAACATAGGATTGAACATCATATTGGCTTTTTGGAGACACATGTAATTCTCTCCTAAATTTGATTATTATAGTTAAGATGATGTTTGAAATTTTATAATTTGAACCTATCCGAGAATGACTTCTTCACCATCTATGGTGATATCGTTCATGATGGTGAGTTATAGTATAAAACTAAAAAAAAAAATCTAAAAGCCAGTACTCAAATTTTCTGAAAAAATAATTATAATTATTTTGCACTTTTTAAACAAAGCTCGTAAAACTTGCAAACAACATGGTTCCAGTAAAATAAGCACCTCAATGGATGCTATTAGACATTGAGCAGTAGGTCATGGTTGAAGTCAAGAAACTAATCAACGCTGACTTTATCAGGGAGCAAAAATATTGAACTTAGTTAGCTAAAATCATTCTAATCAAGAAGAAGAATGATTAGATACATGTTTGCATCAATTTCAAATATTTAAATAAGGCCTATACTAAAGATGGTGTTCCACTTCCTATACCTGAACTCATGGTAGATATTTCTTCCTTGCATGCAATATTCTCCTTTTATGGACAACTCATTTGTATACAATCAAATCAAGAAGGATATCAAGGATGAGAAATATATAGCATTCAGAATGTCGATAGGGATCTACTACTACAAAGTCATGCCTTTCGGATTAAAGAATGATAGAGCAACTTACTGTTGAGAAATGAAGAAGCAACTTACCGTTGAGAAATGAAGAAGACTTTTGATGAACTCATCCACCACCCAGTAGAGTGTTATATCGATGATCTACTCATTAAAAGTCTTGAAAGATATTATTATTTTTACGACTTGAGAATTATTTTCCATAGATTTCATCAATATAACTTAAAAAAGAATACTTTGAAGTGTGCATTTGGCCTCACTTTAGGGAAATTTCTAGGTTTCATGATTTGACACCATGGAATCAAAATTGATCTGAATAAAATTAAAGTAATAATAGAAATGCCACCACCTAAAAGCCTTACCCAACTGAGATATTTCCATGGTCAATTAGCCTAACTTAGAAGATTAATATCAAATCTTTTAGGGAAAGTTAGAATTAGTATAATATTCATTACAGCAGATAAACATGTGATGTATTACTCATACCATATTTTGGAACCTTGTATGAATAATAAAATTAAGTAAAAAGTACTAATAAGTGGCTTTATTTTATATGGAATCAAAGAGAACAAAATCTTTGAAGATTCTCAACTTGTGATTAATCAAGTGGTTGGAATTTACAAAGTATTAAAAGAGACTTTGATTCCTTACCACCAGTTCATGAAGCATTTGCTAGAACGAATCCCAAATGTTACCTTATACATAATTTGCTGTGTAAAGAACTCTATCGTGGATGCTCTTGCTAAGTTAGCTAAATTAAAGCCCTAGCATATTCTAAGGAATATTCAATTCAGATAGAAGTGCAAGGCCGACAAGTTTTTTCTCTTGTAGACTTTGATTGTATAAATAGAAAATCCCCAATTGAGGTGAAAATTATTTTAGCAGTAGATGATGAAGTGGTAGATTGCAGAAAAACTATCATCGAATACTTATAAGAAAATAAGCTCTCTCATAATAAATCAATGGCAAATCAGATTAAAAGATGATCATTATCCTACACTCTGGTTAATGACACCTTATAGAAAAGATCCTTTTATCATATGTGGTTACATTATCTTAATAAATCAGAAGCACATAAGATCATAGAAGAAGTACATACTAGATTGCGTGGTGCACATCAATCCAAGCCAAAAATAAAAATGCAAATAAAAGGAATGGGATATTACTAACCGTCGATGATAAATTACTGCATTTATGTTACACATCGTTGTCATCAGTGTTAGGTGCATTGTGTAGTTCTGCATCAGCCACCAAATGTCTTATATCCAACTATTATGTCATGACTATTTGAAAGTTGGGGCATGGACATTGTCGGTCTGATAGATCCTCCGTCATCTAAAGATCACAAATTCATATTAGCAGCTACAAATTGCTTCTCAAATTAGATAGAAGTGGTTCCTTTTAAACAAGTCTAAGCACATCTAGTTCTAAAGTTTTTCAAAGAAAATTTTGTGTATTGATTTGGTATTCCTCGTTTGATTATCTCAGATAATGATCCTTCAATTAGAAGCACTAAAATCAACAGTTTTGCTAGACGTCACAACATCGATTGGAGATACTTTACCATCTATTACCCTACAGTAAATGGATTAGTAAAGGCCTTCAATAAATCTCTTTTTTAGATATTAAAGAAGACCTTAAATAATAATAAGCATCACTCGAGGGTACTTATGAGTGACCCCACCTCGCCATAGGCGTCGCACCAGGGTCTCATCCCACCACGTGCAATAAAGGAGTGTATGGGCGATTTTTCGGTCCGCCATGAACATTGAAGTAGGGCTTTAGGTGATTACCCATCTCGTTGTAGGTGTCACACAAGGGTTCCATCCCACCACGTGCAATAAAGGCGTGTAAAGGTAGTTTTCCGGTGCGCTATGAGCTTCGAGGGCGAGAATCTGAGTTTTAGAAAATTTATACTATAGCAAACCACGTCGTCGATGTGGAGGGCTCGAAGATGAAAGTGCACAAAACTATATTTTCTTCTTTTTTTTTTTTTTTTTGAATCCCCTTCTTTCTTTCTTTTTTTATTTTTTTATTTTTGAAAACTCCATTCTTTTTTTTTCACAATAATGACAAATAATAATAATAAAAACTAATACTACTAATTAACAATGCTGATAGTATTACTAATACAAAATATATGCTAATAACAGGAAATAGAAATAAAACAAAATAGAATATAAGATGAAAAAGTTTGTTGTTTGGATGTAGGCTTGGGTTGAATGGAATGAAGCAGGTTTGAGTGGATGATTTGGGCTTAAGTGTGAGTGGGATGGGCCTCTTTTTGTTTAGTGAACTGGTTACAGATTTTCCAAGCCTAAAGATGAAGTATGTGTTTGGTTACAAGAGCTCTGTTGGGTAGAAAGGCTTTTAATGAATGGGCTGCTTATGTGGAGTGGATTAGAGAATAAATATTCTATGGATCTTAGTGAGCTGCTGTAGTGGTAGAATGATTAGGAAATGCAGTACTAGATAGTTAGATAATGGGCCTATATGACAATTTGGTGAATGATACTCTGTATTGGGATGATGGAAAACTACATTCACGTGGATGAAAGCTGCTATGGACAGAACTGTGGCTTGTGAGAGCTTTCGGCTATGGCTTTGGGAATAACATCAGGTATCTAACTTAAATAGGCTGGTTGGAAGTTCATTTGAAGGTGCAAACGGGTGGAGCGAGGAAGGCCTGCTTCTTGGAGTTTGGGATGCTCTTCTTGCTGCAAGAAACAACAAGAAAGTTGAAATTTCAGTCTTCTGATCATTGTGGACAGCAGCCAAGGAAAGAAGAAAAGAACTGTGGGAGGAGGAGAGTCTCGATTGAGATGTGGAGAAAGTAGAGAGACTCTTTGGGCTGCACGGCATGAGGGAAGGATCATAGATTTCACGTGTGGCTTGGAGTCGAGAGCAGGGAAGAGGTCGGAGGGCCTTTCGGTTTGGCCGTGGGTTAGAGAGCAGAGGTTGGGAAGTTTGAGATGACAAGGAAGGGTCGAATCTGAAGCTTGGAAGGCTTGGATGAGTTCGATGTTTAATGACGAGAGTGGGACAGAGATCAAGAGTGGGATTTCTGCAGGAATCGCGGGAGATGACGCCAACGACGCTATTTGCAGACTGCTACAGGATTTCTGCGGGATTTTTGGCAGAACCTCGGCGGGATTTCAGCACAGGTATGCTGTCTTTTTTTTCTTTTGGATTTGATCTGGAGGTCTACATTGACATGAAAAAAATCAAATTTAATTAACCCTTCATTAAGGGTTGAACTTCAATAAATTTTAATAAAATTAACCCTTCATTAAGGGTTGAACCCTATTACAACTCAAACTCTTAAATATCGATATATTATTTGTTTTGGCCAAAGGGTCGCACAGTCTTGTCATGTTGGTGTAACATCCTAAGAGGTCACCCATCCCAGGGTTCTTCAAAATGAGCACGCTTAACTACATAGTTTCTTAAATAAATTTTAATCTTTATACTAAAAAGTGCCACGATGTTTAAGAGTTAAGCATCTTTTAACTTATTGGGTTTCACAATCTCCCCCACTTAAGTAACTGAAATCCTCATCAATATGTTTAACCCAAAATCATCCACTAGGCATATAGGATTCCAGAGGTAGCCCCTACAATTTCATGCGATGACTGACGCCACATTGCACTTTCTCCCATACACGGTTCAAGAGGTGGCTCCTATAGCGTAACACTTTGTTTTATAAGGCACTTAATTTCCATCTTCTGGCTAGTGTATTTCTCTTATATTATTTGTAATAGCTCAAACTCTTAAATATTGAGATATTTTCCACTTTGTCCTAAGGGCCTCACTGTTTTATCCTATTGGTGTAACTTTTCAGAAGGTCAACCATCCTAAGATTTTTCTGAGATGAGCACGCTTAACTACGGAGTTTCTTTATGAAATTTCAATCATTATACCAAATGGCTTCTCGATGTTTAACAGTTTACCTGCTTTTTACATAAGAGGTTTCACACATCCCCCTCCCTTTTTAAGTGAAGAGAAGAAGTTACAAAAACTAATGCAATAACTTTATTCAAAAAAATTGTGTTCAAAGAATTCTGTTTTTTTTTTTTTTTTGTGTTAAACATTATTAATAGAGGAAAATAAAATAATCATTTGTAATAATATTACCTCTTCCATGCCTTAAACTTCCACTCAATTTTCAAGTTTAAATATATAAGAGAATATAAAGGAACTATGCTCAATAAGATTGGAAATTCAATTGGAAAATTAAAAGAAAATAAAACTATACATCATACATAAACTTACATTTCAAAATGACATTTGGTATATTAATAAAAAATGTCATAATCAACACAACTTTCAGGAAAAAAATTAATTTAGAAACTTTTGAGATTAAATTTATAATCATATAAACTTTGATTTCAATAAACTTATAGTTGAATTGAACATTTTGATAAGATGAACCCAACGATACCAAAAGCGACCTAATCTAAGTTAAATGGGATCTGAAAACTTGAGATCGATATTAATTAAATGACTAAATGATCTTCAAATTTTATATGATTATAGTTGAATCGAGCGGCTTGATGATAAAAATCTAACAAGCCGGTGATTTACTTGAGTTTGACATCATTAAGGCTCTTAAATGCTAAATAAATACTAAATATTTAAGAGAATCAATATGTACTGAACGATGGAGTATTTTGGATTCTAGTTCAAATTATCAAAATTCTCATCCCTTAAAGCCTATAAATAAAGCCCTATTCTCCACATGAAAGCGGGAAAGGAAGAGTATATAAAACTAAAAAAAAAGGAAGAGTAGATAGAACTAAAGAGCTTTCTTGCATTTTCTATCTATCCTCGCTAAAGATCAGGTCTAATTATCACCATCAACAATCACCAACATCTATAGCCATCCATGACCACCACTCGCAATCACCACCATTGTCTCTAAACTTTTGACAAATTTAATTTTTTTGTTGGGTATTAGTTGTTCTTCTATAAACATCTAACTTTTGTAATCTTTATATATGAAATTATTCTATGTTATTGGGTATTAGCTATTTATCTACGTACACTTGATTTTTATAGACCCTTGTTGACATGTAATTGCAAACCACCGGATAGCTCTCATGACTCAATTGTTCCCCACGACTCGCCCATGGCTCAACGGTCGGCAAGCTTTGCTCACACACACGCTCACCCATGACCTACAACTGACGGCAAAACTAACTCCCCACAATCTCCTCTATGACAAAAAAAGGACTTCTCTCCCATTCAGAGAGGCACATAAAGAAGGAAGAAGATTTTGAAAGACTCACCTCAGATGAACGAAACCCAAGCCACGCGACTTCTTATCAACCTCTTTCTCCACTACCCTAGCTGACTGCCGCCAACCTTCACTACTTGCTTTGGCCAAAATCCAACCAAAGAAGCCTAACTCACCGACGACTCGCCGGACCCACCACCAACTAAGCCGCCGCGCCCTAGCCTTCTGCAACACGCTCCCGTGCATGGCCGACCCTAGCCCGATCGGGCACTTCCTGATCCCCTTCTCCCACTCCCTATTTTATTATATATTAAGTATATTTTATTATAGTATATATATTATATTATAATATGTATTATTAATATTTCTATATAATAATGATATATATTATATTGCATGTTGTTATATTATAATAAATATATTTATTATAATATATTATTATGATATTATTATATTTAAAAAAGAAAAGAAAAGAAAAAAGAGAGAAAAGGGAACATCAATTAAGTATGGCAATCAACAATCATCAGTTACAAGCAATAAATAATGATCTTCTAATAATCATCAGCAATCGTCATCAATTGGAGCTTTCGAAGACATATTCCAAGACCTGACAATGTCTTGAAGCCCCCATCCATCGATTCACTCCGGCCAGGTGGACTTGAAAGGGCAAATGTCCTCCTTACCTCCCGGCGCCTGGGAGGGGACGCCGGGAGGCTGCCAAAATTTACTCAAAAATCCAAGACTTGACCTTTTAAAAGATTGGAGAAACATGCAATTAAAATTCATTTAAATAATTAATGTAATTTTAAAAAAGAAAGAAGAAATGGATTTTGAAATAGTTGGGAGAAATTTGAAGGAAGTCCCAGGGTTGATCCGGTCCCTCGAAGCCCTCAGTCAACGAGCTTATCCGACCAAGGGATTGAAGACTTGAAGACCCAATCTCCTCATCGTTGATTCGCTTCTGTCGAGTCGAGCCACTCCTTACCTCCTAGCGCCAGGGAGGGGACATCAGGAGGCTACCAAAATTTCCTTAAAATTTTGGGACTTAGCCAAATTTTCGACAAGCAACTGGCATCCAATTATTTGCAACCATTCATCGCCAATCAAAGTTTCCATAGACACAATCTCCTCGCTGTTGATTTACTCCGGTCGAGTTGAGCCACTGCTTTACCTCCTGGCGCTGGGGAGGGGATGCAGGGAGGCTACCAATATTTTTTTTAAATAAAAATTTGAACAAAAATAATTTTTCTTACGTAAAATTAATGAATTTGGATGAAAATGAAATTAAAAAAAAACATTCTTCCAAAAGACTACAATTTTCATTTAAAGTACAAAGCTCCCCATACTATTTTATGGATTTTGAAGAATATTGGAAAAGAAAATTTTTAAGGTTAAAGATCTAGGAAGCTTTCCAACAATAAAGTCTAATTGCAGGAAATATTACATATTAAGTAAAGTAATCTGGGCTTCAAGTCAAATTAAAATCTAATTAAAAAAAAAAGCTCAAGTAGGCTTTGAATTGAGGAAGATCTAGACATTAGAAATTGTCAAGTTATTAAGATTTGTTGGTGGAAGAGTTACATAATGAAAGAAATGGCCAAATATATCAGTGAATTATGTATGGAAGCATATTTGGTGCTAAAAACTTTTTATGTACGTAATTTGCAATATCAACTTTAACTGTGAGATTGGTAACTAAAGCTAGTAAATGAATCAACATCTATAAAATAAATATTCATTTGATAGATCATTTTTACTATGTTTTGAGTTACCAAGACATCTTACTTATGTTGCTTTTGAAAGGTCAAAATCAATCAATAAATTATTGTATTAGGTTGAGCCAACTTCCTACAAATATGAAGTAACTTCCAAGGCAATTGATCATAGTATCAATAAGTGTAAGCCATCATATTATTATTGATGTTATAGAGCATTAATGATGTGTCAAACCAAGCTCCATTACTTAATGTATGCTTGTTAATGGATATGCCAAATAAGAGCTTATAAATAAGACACTAAACCAGTGTTGTTTTTAATGCTCCTTAACAATGTAATCAAGACATATGTGTGAGTTAGAAATATAAATGTGATGAAAGAAATGTCTTACTCATGAAAGAAATAAATATAAGTTTTATTATACAATCTTCATCACAATGATAAGATCATATGGTAGTGTGAGCATGAATATAGAGGCTCAAGATTAGAAGGATAAGATGCTTAAAATGAACGTGAAATTTAATACACCGATGCCACCTGATCCGCAATATGTGTACAAGCGGACAGAAGGCGTTCGTAGGGCCTTAAATGAAATCTTGGGCATTTATAAACAAAATCACTTGCGCAAATGGATCATATTTAAATATTTTAAATTCCCCCTCTTGAGTATTAAATATGATCCCTTAAACTAAATTCACTCTACATGTGCTCCGATAAAGGCAGTAAATTTCAAAACACAAATATCTGAGAATGCCGCGTAGGGCCAAATACTCATTCTATTTTTAAACTAAATAAAAACCCTGCATGTGATCCGATCAACATGCTAAAAGTATAAACATTAATGATCGAGAATGCTGCGCAGGGTCAAATGCTACAACCCGCATGTGCTCGTACCGTCACATCTAAGTCCTAAATCTAACGATTCCAAAATGTTGTGTGGGTTGAATATTCAAGTTTCATCCTCATTCTTGAAAGGAAGAGTTGACATGACTTGAAGTACAAAATATCTACCAATATCATACAAAAATAAGTGACCTTAATGTTACCTAGATGTTGTCCGTATTGATAAAAAAATTTCAGCCGGAGGGTTCAATTCTCAAATCAAACAAAAGCCCAAATTCTTGAAATAAAATCTATCATCTAAAAACTTAAAAATTAAAATTATCTTGCTCTCGCAACCATTTATTGAGGGTGATAAATTTGAAATTAACCTCAACTCATAAAGAGCAAATGCATGTCGACACTATGATTCATCCTCAAATAGTCTCTTGCCAGTAAGGACGTGGCATGTGTCCTCTAATCGAGTGATTTTACCGCAAAATGACACCATTAAATTACAATCATGGCCAAAACCCGTATATTCTATAATGGCGTCAAACCCTTGAGTTATTAATCATAGGGTATATTCGATAGGCATAAAGTCCTCTGTCGGCTAAGGTGGATTTAGATATATCCCCTTAGATACATACCAACCCAGGTCAACAAGGTACTCTTGGACGAAGTAACCCATGGCTACTGATAAAGTGCCTTCTGTCAGGATGGGTATACTACCTCCTCTAACTAAGTAGACTAGGGATCATGATAACCCGGGATGATGAAATCATGGGATCTTGATCGGGCTTGTCTTCATTCCCCCCACCACCAGTTTTAATTTTATGGTGATAAACTCTAAATTCAAAATTTCAAAATTCAAATCTAAAGTTCAAATTTTAAAACTATTGCTATTATACGATGGGCTTATAACCTATTTGACCTCTTTAATTTCTAGCCTTAACCGAATGTTCTTTCTTAGTAGCAGGAAGGGTAATTAACTATAGGGGCTTAAGCCTATAGGAAACTAAAACTCAGATAAAAAAGTCCTCATAAAATGAGGGTGAAATCTCTGGGTAGGGTCTTATCTAAAATGTAATTTGCCTTCTGAAAATTCACTCGAAACCTAATCTCATTAAAACTTTATGTCGTCATCGTCACACATAAAAATAAAAGTAAAATAAACTGATGGCGTGGAGAGGCTGGGGCACGCATCAAATGGAATTTTTAGAGCCCATAGATTTCTAGCAACTTTATTGGGGATTAGTTTTTTTTTTCATATTTGGCTAGTCATCTAAATGCTATAGTAGAAACAAATAATAATAATGATAATACTGAGCTCTATATAGTGAACATCAAGATGTGACATTTGGTCCCTACATCCAAAAAGTTGTTATTGAAAGGTCTAGATAGAGATAAAAGCAACCATCTATTATGATGGTAGAGCAAAAAAAGAGTCAAGATATGTACGATAAGCATTGAAATATGACACTTTGATGCATATCCAAGAATCCACCGCTGAAAGGTCCCGACATGAGAAAAAATAAATATAGAGACTAATGTCTCTAGAAAAATATATTCAAAAGAATGGTGTGACATCTAATGTGCACCCCTAGAAATCCACTATTAAAAAAATTCATCAAAAATGGGTCCCAAAGATGACCCCTATAGATAATATTCTCGATGGTCGACATCTTAAAAAATCCTATAAGAAATCCCATCGATTTTCAACTATATCTTCTCAGAACTGATGAGAAACCTCGCTCGACCTTCATTAGTACTCTTTTCTCCAAGAATAAAGCTGAAAGATGAAAGCATTACTCAATAAATTCAGGGATTGCTTTGCTTGGACATATGATGAGATACTAAGCTTATCCCCTGATATAGCTGTTCATAAATTAGCTATCATACCAGATGCCCTATTATGCAAGCTCCAAGGCGAATGAGGCTAGAGATATAAGAGCAAGTTATTACAGAAATTAAGAAGCTTATCGAAGCAGGTTTGATTCGAGAAGAAAAATATGCTGATTGGATAGCCAATATTATCCTAATGAAAAAGAAGAATAGACAAATTTACATATGTATCAACTTTCGAGATCTTAATAAGACATGTCAAAAGGATGACTTTTCACTTCTAATATAAGAATTGTTGGTTAACAATACGTCCAATTATGATATATTCTCATTTATGGATGAATCGTCTGGATATAACTAAATCAAAATTACACCTGAAGATGAAAAGTACACTTCTTTCAGGACTCCTATCAATATATTTTACTACACAGTCATGCTCTTTGGATTGAAGAATGTAGAAGCTACATACTAAAGAACCATGACACATATATTTGATGAGCTTATTCACCAGAAAGTTGAATATTATATGAATGATCTTGTTATTAAAAGTAAAGATCAAAAAGATCACCTCGAAGATTTGAGAATTGTATTTGAAAGGATTAGAAAATTCAATCTCAAAATGAACCCACTCAAATGTGCTTTCAGAGTTTCCTCAGGAAAGTTTCTTAGGTACATTGTACGACATAGAGGGATTGAGGTTGATTCCAATAAAGTCAATGTAATCATAGAAATGGCACCTTCAAAAAGTCTCTGTCAACTTCATTCTTTATAAGGACAACTTGCATTTATACGACGGTTTATCTTAAATTTATCAAGTAGATGTCAACCATTTACAAAGTTGACGAAGAAAGATATTCATTTTAAATAGGATGATGAATGCAAAGAAGCTTTTGACAGTATCAAGAGATGTCCATTAAGCCCACCTATTTTTGCAGCACTAATTCCAGAGAAGCCTCTTATCTTATACACCATACACTGGAAAAGTTCCTTGGAGTACTGCTAACTCAGTATAATAAAGAAGGCAAAGAAAATGCACTCTACTATATCAATTGAAGATTAATCGGAGTGGAAATACATTACTCTCCAATTGAGAAGCATTGTCTAGGGTTAATTTTTGCTGTCCAAAAGCTCTGACACTATATGTTGTCTCATAAAATAATACTGAAATCAAAGATTAATCTGTTGAAGTTCTTGATGATAAGACCAGTATTGACAGGTCGCCTAGCTAGGTGGACAATGATACTTCTACAGTTTAATATCACATATATC
The DNA here is from genome assembly GCA_022539455.1 of Dendrobium nobile. Classification (NCBI taxonomy): domain Eukaryota; kingdom Viridiplantae; phylum Streptophyta; class Magnoliopsida; order Asparagales; family Orchidaceae; genus Dendrobium; species Dendrobium nobile. The sequence continues at coordinate 12,348,275 of CM039723.1, read as the reverse complement.
CCTTAGAAAGCAGTGAAAGGGCAAGTCTTAGCAGATTTTCTCGCCGCACATCCTATTCCTATAGACTCGCCACTCAATGATGATCTGCCCAAAGAACAAATTATAGTTATTCTAGAAGAAGAAAAAGCATAAGTATGAGAAATATATTTTGACGGTGCATCATCAATTAAACCTGCCCAACCTCTAAACCTCCCCAAAGCTCGAGCTGGTATTGGTCTTATTTTTATAGCACCAAATAGAGGGATAATGAGATTTTCATTTGGTTTAACTAAACTCAGAATCAATAATGAAGCAGAATATGAAGCTTTAATAGCGGGTCTCTAGATCGTTGTTTCAATGGAAATTTAAAACCTCAAAAGTTTTGGTGATTTTAAACTTGCTATAAATTAAGTACTAGGTATTTATAAAATTAATAGAATCGGGTTGATTTACTATCATAGACTAGTCCTCGAGCTCATGAAGTAAATTATAAAAGTTATATTAATCTAAGTATCTCGAGCTCATAATAATAAAGTAGATTCTTTAGCAAAATTAGATTAAGAAATGGCAACCATGAATGACGAGCTTGTGTTAATCAGTATCAACACTCATCGAGTATTAGAGCTAGCAATTATATATTCCTCTCAGGTAGAGGGATCAATAAATCCAAGCCAACTGGAGATAACTTCGGTTATTCCTCAATTACCCCAACAAATTATTCAGGAAAATCAACAAAATAAACTTCAGATGTTTATAGAAAGAAAATTTTGTAGAGCCTCTGAATCTTAGCTTGAATGCCTAGAAGTTGAAGAGCAAAATGATTGGAGGTAGTCTTTCATTGACTACTTCAGAGAAAACAAACTTCCCGCAGATAAATTATTAGCTACATATATCAAGAAGAAAGTATTGTGATATGTGTTTGTTAACAATACGCTATATCGAATGTCATTTGAGCAAATGTGACTACGATGTTTAGGGAAAGATGAAGCTGATAAAGTTATTTTTGAAGTTCATGAAGGACTATATGGTGTATATCAATCGGGTCCTAAAATAACCATTAAAGTTAAAAGAATGAGTTGTTACTAGCCATCAATGGTAAAGGACTATACCAAACATGTAGATTTATGTCATGAATGTCAATTTTATGGTAATATTATACATTAACCTCGAATCCTTTACATCCCACTATAGCATCCTGGTCATTTGAAAGCTGGGGGACAGATGTAAGATGGCCCATAGATCCACCATCATCTACTAGACACTGTTTTATATTAACGGTAACAACTTATTTTTCTAAATGGGCTGAAGTAATTTCATTCAAAGAAATCACTACTCATTATGTAATTAACTTTTTTACTCATAATTTTGTGTATAGATTTGATGTACTACGCCGCATAATCGCAAATAGTAGTCTAGCTTTCAAAATACTAAGATATACAAATTCATTGAGAAACATAAAATTGATTGGCAATATTCATCAATTTATAATCTAAAGATAAATGGATTAGCAGAAGCCTTCAAAATAATGCTCGTAAAACTGCTCAAGAAAATTCTCGCTAAAAATAAAAGAGATTGGCATACTAAGATGGTAAAAGCATTATGGGTATATCGTACTACTTACAAAACACCAATGAAAGTAACTCCTTATGCATTGGTGTTGGAGCTGAAGCTGTGTTGCCACTTGAAGTTAAATTTTCGTCATTTCGAGTAGCTATTCAGTATGATCTCACTGAAGAACAAAATGCTTGCCTATAAATGGAAGAGCTTGATGCACTAGATAAAGTCAAGCTCCAAGCTCAAAAAAATTTAGAGATTTATTAAGCAATGATGGTGAAATATTTTCATCGTATGATACGCCCTCGAGCATTTAAAGAAGAAGAATTCGTCCTGATACTGAGAAGACCAATTATCCCACACTAAAAAATGAGTGGTAAATTCAAACCAAATTGGGAAGGTCCTTTCATCATTGAGAAGGTTTACCAATGAGGAGCCTATTAACTCATCGATCTTGAAGGTCGACTCAATATACCTCCGATCAATGGGAGATATCTGAATAAGTATTATTCTTAAAAAATCAAGCTGAAGGTCATTCCCTTCCAAAGGAAGAAAATATTTTTAAGTTATCTTAGAAATTCTCCTACAAGACAGGGGGCATTTTTAAGTGTAAAAATGCCAAAAATTTGATGACTGAAGAAATTTCCCTTCAAGGCAATGGGCATTTTAAATATTTATTTGGGTTATCATCCAACTTTTTCTGTACGTAATTTGCAATATCAACTTTAACTGTGAGATTAGTAACTAAAGCTAGTAAATGAATCAACATCTATAAAATAAATATTCATTTGATAGATCATTTTTACTATGTTTTGAGTTACCAAGACATCTTACTTATGTTGCTTTTGAAAGGTCAAGATCAATTAATAAATTATTATATTAGGTTGAGCCAACTTCCTATAAATATGAAGTAACTTCCAAGGCAATTGATCATAGTATCAATAAGTGTAAGCCATCATATTATTATTAATGTTATAGAGCATTAATGATGTGTCAAACCAAGCTCCACTACTTAATGTATGCTTGTTAATGGATATGCCAAATAAGAGCTTATAAATAAAACACTAATCTAGTGTTGTTCTTAATGTTCCTTAACTATGTAATCAACACGTGTGTGAGTTAGAAATATAAATGTGATGAAAGAATTGTCTTACTCATGAAGGAAATAGATATAAGTTTTATTATACGATCTTCATCACTGATAAGATCATATGATAGTATGAGCATGAATATAGAGGCTCAAGATTTTAAGGATAAGGTGCTTAAAGTGAAAAGTAAAATTTAATACGCTCGACGCCACCGGATCCGCAACATCTGCATATAAGTGAACAGAAGGCGTTCGTAGGGCCTGAAATGAAATCTTGGGCAATTATAAACAAAATCACTTGCGTAAATAAATCATATTTAAATATTTTAAAATCCCCCTCTTATGTATTAAATATGATCCCTTAAACTAAATTCACCCTCCATGTGCTCTGATAAAGGCAATAAATTTCTAAACACAAATGTCTGATAATGCTGTGCAGGGCCAAATACTCATTCTATTTTCAAACTAAACAAATATTCAAGTTTCATCCTTCTCCTTGAAAGGACTGGATTTGACATGATGTGAAGTACAAAACTCCTACCAAAATCCTATAAAAATAAGTGACTTTAATTTCACCCCAATAATGGCTGTATTAACAAAAAATTTCAACTAGAGGGGTCAATTTTAAAATCAAACAAAAGCCCAAATTATTGAAATAAAATTTATCATCTAAAAACTTAAAACTAAAAATTATTCACCTCCCGCAACCATTTGTTGAAGGTGATAAATTTAAAATTATTCTCAGCATACAAAGAGCAAATGTATGTCGGGAGTATCAATATGATTCATCCTCAAATAGTCTCTTGCCAGTAGGGACGTGGCACGTGTCCTCTGATCAGGTGATTTTGCCGTAAAATGACATCATTATATTACGATCATGGCCAAAGCATGTATATTCTCTAATGGCGTTAAACCATTGAGTTATTAATCATAGGGTATATTCGATAGGCATAAAGCCCTCTGTCATTTAAGATGGATTCAGATATATCCCCTTACACAAATACCAACCCAAGTCTATATGGTATTCTTGGATGAAGCAACTCATGGCTACCGACAAAGTGCCTTCTATTAGGTTGGGTTGACTACCTCATCTGACAAAGTAGACCCAGGATCATGACAGCCCTGGATGATAGAATCATGGGATCTTGATCGGGCTCATCTCCATTGCCCCCACCACCAGTTTTATGTTTATGGTGATAAACTCTAAATTTCATATTTCAAAATTCAAATCCAAAGTTCAAGTCCTAAAACTATTGCTATTATACGATGGGTTTATAACCTATTTGACCTCTTCAATGACTAGCCTTAATCGAAAGTTCTTTCCTATTATCGGTAGGGGTAATTAACTATAGTGGCTTATGCCTATAGGAAACTATAACTCAGATCAAAAAGTCCTCAAAAAATGAGGGCAAAATCTCTAGGGTAGTGCTATCTAAAACCTAATATGCTTTCTAAAAATTCACTCGGAACCTAATATCATTAAAACTCTCTGCCGTCATCATCACATTTAAAAATAAAAGTAAAATTGATCGATGATGCGGAGAGGCTGGGGCATGCATCAAATAAAATTTTATAAAGGTCTAAATAATATATTCTAAATAATATATTTTTTTAATTTTAATATATCATAATCTTTATTTATATGATTTATAAATAATTTAGAAATTTGGTCAAATTAATCATTATTAGTATTTTTTTTACTTTAAAATTTCCTATGATGGTCCAAGTTTGGATGAAAAAATTGAGAGAATTTTGTAAAAATATATTTAAACCCCTGCTAAAAAAATTTCTGGCTCCGCCACTATTAACCGGGATGGGGAGGCTCAATTTCCTTTCCCCCCCCCCCCCCTCTCTCTCTCTCTCTCTCTCTTAAAGCTTGAAATAATATTTAATTAAATAACAAAATAAAAAGAGGGCTACAGAAAAGTTATAAAATAAATATTTTTTAAAAGCAAAAAAAATAAGAATAGTAAACTTAATCATTTACAAATTAATTAATAGAAATATCAAGATTTGATTTTTTTTTTAAAAAAAACAATCTTGGAATGAGTTCTGGTTGAAGCTTTCATATAGAGACTAACCATTCCAACAATATACATAATATATGAACTTGTGTAATTAAGTAGCAAGAGTTTTTTACGAGACTTTTGTAGAGACTTGGATCCAACTTCTTACCTCCATCATTCTAAGACAACTTGACGATTAGAGTCATCTATATGTAACTTCATTGATGACTTCTTTAGCATAGCCATCTTGAGTAATGAAGGCACCTTTATTTTACTTCTTTACATTAGTGATGATGAGTTGCTAGGCCTGACCCTGAGGTGGTTATTCCTAGCAAATTTTATCATATATTGTTGAATAAATGTAAATAAACATGTTAAAATAAGAGAGTTGAAAATATGACATGAGAAAATGATTAAGAAAATAACCTATCTCAACATATAAAGCATTACATCATCAGTAGGAATGTAGGCATAATCCCTAAGAAAGCAAAAACATTAACTGACTTCGAAAAAACATATAATCATAAATAGACCATATGATAAATTCTCACCGAGAATGAGAACCTTAATTTTAACTAGTATACACAACAATTGGACTTCTGACATTATGAATACCATCACTCCAGATCAAAACACCCGAGATAATGGTGTCATAAGCAGCTCCTTCAAGTTTGACTAAAAATGATTTCTTCTCTAGAAGAGCTTCAAAAGACAAAACGTTCGGCTCAATGTTGATCTTGAGGCTAAAAGGAGCATTAACAATAGCATAGTAAGTGGAATTTGGCACTCCCACGTTAGTGACTGTTCTTCGATAAGAAGTTGAAAAAGACTTTCCATGTTGAGTTTGCAAAGCAAAGGTAGGATAATTGAGATCTAAAACCGTTCCATTATTTGAAGAGGAACAACTACTCTGATCTCCAGTAACAAGTCTTAGTATTGTTGTGAAGTAGCCTTCACCACATAGCATTTTGATGTAGTCTATCTCTTGAGCATCATATATAAGACCAGGAGTCAATGCTGCGAGTGGGTTTATGTGACCGGCTCCATAAGCAAGTTCTGCCTCTACATTTCTACTTGAGCTCATAACATTGGCTGAAAAATTAATAATTAAAATTTAATGCTAATTTATCAAGATAAAAAGAAAGGAAACTATTATTTGAAATTGCATTTATTAGCCATGTACTAATGATTGCAAAAGTCAAATTAGTTTTACCAGTGGTGATGAGAGCAGATTTTATGGCTGCTGGAGACCATGTTGGATTAAATGATTTGACATAGGCAGCAGCACCTGTTGTATGAGGGCAAGCAATTGATGTGCCAGATATAATGTTATATGAAACTTTAGGATTACCGAGTGGTGACCATGCTGCTAAAATATCAACCCCTGGTGCTGTTAGGTCCGGCTACATTATATGCAACAAATTACAATAATATTTACACAAAAGAAATTTAAATCAAAGATTTAATTTATTTATTCAATTAATTACCTTTAGTATATTTGGGGTAAGTGGATTTGGACCGCGTGATGAGAATGAAGCCACATATGGTGCTGTAGCGTCGAAGACGCCTTCACTCTTGTAAATGCTTGCAGTAGGATTGCTACCAGATAGATAATTAAGCATAGATAATCAAAATACTACAATTACATTCCTTATGAAAATTAATTTTGAAATTAATAAAGATCATAATAAAGTTATTTTTTATGCGCGCGCGCACACACACACCCATACTATTTAAGAGTAGTAACCTTGTGTTGTTTGCATAATTTAGAATTTGTTTGGTAATATTTGAATCCAACACTGAGACAGGAAGCAAGAAGTTCTCAATAGTTGGTTCATAGACCCCATCTTTGCCCATAATTACTCCAACGGCACCTGCAAGTAGTGGCACTGACGCGTCAGTAAACGCATCACATAAAACAACTTTTCCTTTCACCAATTCACCATCCAATGGATCATAGCAATATCTGTAAGCATGACAAAAATATAACATAAATTAAATGAAGATGATGATGTTAATTTTAACTTAATAATTCAAAAATAAGTAAACTAGTTCACCTTGAGAATATTGCATCATGACCTGCTGAAATGTTGGGTGCATTTCCGGCATATATCAAAGGATACATCTCACCATCCAAACCATCGATGTTCATTGCCTTCCCCTATAACCAATAATTTTAATTGCATAAGAATTAATTATTAGGAAACTCAACTTTTAAAATGAATAATGTATAGATTGATATTTAATAATCACATGAAATTCATCTCCATTTCCAAGCTTAGCTCGTGCAATGATATTGCGATCAATGGTGCTCGCTGCCACTGTGAGTAGCCATGGTGCGTAATTCTCAATGGGATAATAACTAATACCACCATTCCCCATTGAGCTAGATGTCAGAATGTTTTTCTTCATTGCATGGAAAGATCCTATAGCTATGGGATCCTCGAAGTAGTTATTAGAATAACCCCCAATGGAAATAGAGATGATGTCGACACCATCTTGGATGGCATCTTCAAAGGCAGTGAGTAGATCAATGTCAGAGCAGCCATCACTCCAACAAACTTTGTATATTGCAATTCTCGCAGAGGGGACGCCTCCACGGGCAGTTCCACTTGCAATGCCTGCGAGGCTTGCATTTGTGACAAGGCGGCCAACGACTATGGAGGATGTGTGAGTTCCGTGCCCATCACTATCCCGAGGTGAGGGTATGTCCATTTCTCTTATGTTGCCTTGAAGGTGGTAGTACCGAGCTCCAATGATTTTACTGTGCGTTGGCAATTAATTATTATAGTATTAGTAATTTCATATAGCTTTATTATAACTACTTTTTATATGTATAAGATGATGAGGAGCATCAATTACTTGTTGCATGTGAAGTTGTGATTTGACTGACATATGCCCTTCCACCTACTTGGTGGCGGGCCAAAGCCGGCATCATCGAAGCTCTTCGACTCAGGCCAGATCCCTGTGTCAATCACCCCGACAATAACATCTGACTCAAAGGGTGCACGTGGAGCGCTCAACGGAAAACCCATGAAGTTCCAAGATCTTGTCGTGTGAAGTTGTCTTTGCTTGCTTGGGAACACAGAAACCAATTCTTCCATGCCTGAGTTCATAAAGCACATGAAACTTGAAAAAAAATTTAATATTTCACAAGCAAATATTATGCAATAATAGCATTGCATTTATGACTATTATTCTAGCAAACTTTTATTTGATTTATATATGTATTTATATTACCAGATAACTTCTTTGCTTCTTCATCAGACAGCATAGCGGCGAAGCCATGAAAACTCTTGGTGTAACTATATATAAGTCGGTTCGACGCTTCCTGGTTGCTGCATTCAACATGATTTTTAATAAAAAAATACATATTTATATATAAGCAAAAAATAATAATTAGATATTTGATAAAAAAAAAATATACAATCAAATCTATGTCAATTTGGAAATCTTGATATTTTAATCGGCACCAGAAAATCAAGAAAAAGATAAAATTAGCGACTTGTTTGGACAGAAACCTTAATCCAATTGCTTTCTGGAGCAGTTCTGAATGAGCTAATAGTGGCATGCCAACGAATTCTCTTGGCTTTTCTCCCATATACACAATGTAAGGCTGTTGATTGTTCACATTCATAAATTGCATGCAATTGTGGTAAATAAAAGAAATATATATTGTGAAATGAATACTGCAATCATACTCTTTGGTTGGGTTTTGTGGTCTCTGCATGGCCTCTGAGAGCCTTCATTGCAAGCATTAGGAGAAGAAATGAATACAGCAAAGGGAACAAGTGCCGATCCATAATCGCGATTATTTTTGAGTTTAAGGAGGCAAAACCCAATTTGTTACTGCCATTCTATGGAAGGATGATGGGTTTATATAGGTGTTTTTGTTCATGGAATTATATATATTTATTAACTAAGAGTTTCCGGTGAGGTGAAACCACTTAGGCTTTGAATTCTTCGCAAGTGTTAAACATTGACATTTGTTAATGAACAACTTTGTTTTTTTAATTAACAAAGATAAATGTTTTTGTTTTTTTTTAAATGAAAAAAAAAAATTTTTACTTTCTCTGATCAGATTATTGTAATGGATAAGTTATTCACTATTATTCATATATATTAAAAATCTACACGATTTTCTATAAGTTTTTAAAACAATAGTGGAGGCCCGTTAATGATTTTTTTTTGGAATATTTAGACGATTAAAATGCGGATAGCATGAGAAGAATTTTAAAGCAATAGTGGAGGCCAGTTATTGATTTTTTTTTTTTTGAGTATTTAGACGAATGGAATACAGATCAGCCGAGCCACGGCTTGATCCGCCAATTAATAATAATCCAAATGCAATCATTAGTTGTATTGTCTTTTAAACTTGTCATATTTTTGCATTTAAAATTAATGATTTGTTAAAAGAAGTATTTTATTGTGTTGTTTAGACATGGGATATGTCATCAGGAAAGTTAAGCTTATGCTTCGAATTCTTTGCAAGTTTTTAATGGATAAATATTCTGTAAGGAATTCTCTAAAAACTATGTATCTAATTCTGATTTTTGAACAACTGAGCTAAGAGTTTCATGTTAATTATCAAGCCGAGCGTGAGCAATTGAACATAAAATTCATTTGAAAGGCATAAGCAAAATATATTGTATTCTTATTGCAATATATGTGTACATATATATTTTTCATCAGAAAATTAATCATGAGCGAGCACGAATCTCAAGGCAAAATTGAATTGAAAACTTTTGAAATTAAATCTGGGACCAAACGAACTCCGATTTTAACAAACTTATAGTCGATTTGAACGTCTCGAAAAGACGAACCCAACAACACCAAATTCGACCAAAACCGAGTCCGAATATGTAGAAATTGAAGACTCGATGCGCATTTGAATGGTTCAAACCATAAATTGGATGACCAAACGGTTTCCAAATGTGACGTCCTTATAGTCGAATCGAAAGGCTTGGCGAAATGAATTCTACTAGCATAAGATTGCCAAATTTTATTATCATCAAGGACCTCAATTTCTTGATAAACTCTCGACGGCCAAGAGAGTCGATATCGGCCATCCATTCAAAATACTCCCAACTTCTTCTTAATCTTCTCCCTCTTTGCTGGCCATGCCATTTCCAAAAAATTATAAATATCCCCTCATTCTTCACATGAAAGGGGAGATACCAAGTAGGAAGGAAGGGCAAAAAGGAAAAGAAGAGAGGAGATAACAGAAGTCTGAGATCTCTCTTGCCACCAAGCTTCTTCTCGACCATCGACTATTGACGGACTTTCGTCCAGTCACCAACTGTCTCCAGACTTACGTCTAGCCACATATTGTTGCCGGATTTACGCCTGGCCATCAACTAACGCCAGATTTACATTCGGTCACCGGCTATCGCCCGACCTTCGCAGGACATTCGCCCGGCCACCAACTGTCACCAAAATTATGCCCGACCACCAACTGTCGACGGATTTACGCCCAACCACCGACTGTCTCTAGACTTTCATTGGACTTCCACCCCGCCACCAAGTGTGGCCAGACTTACACCCAACCATTGATTGTCACCAGATTTCCTTCCGACCACTATCATCGACTATGATTTTTTGACCTACATCGCCCGCTAACTACGATCTTTCTGTCCAATGTCACCTGCTGACTACTATCATTCCTTCCTATGTCACCAAACAACAACCTTTAAAATCTCCGTTGCCCGCCAACTACAGCCCTTCTTACCATCGTCACTAACTAAAGTCTTTCGACCTTCACCACCTGCCGACTACTGTCCTTCCTACTACCATCACCCGACAATAGTCTTTTCGACCTCCGTGGCTAGCCAACTACGGTCCTTCCGACCACAATCACCTGATTAAGGTCTTTCTAACCTCTTTTGTCTACTGATTATGGTCTCTCTGACCACATCTCCTAACTACATTTTTCTTGACTGGCATCGCCCAACTACGGTCCTTCCAACCACTATCCCATGAGTATGGTCTTTCCGATCTCTGTAACTCGCGAACTAAGATCCTTCCGACCACCGTCTTCTAATTATGATCTTTCTGACCTCCGTCACCTGATTATGGTCCTTCCAACCACTATTTCTCGACTACGTTCCTTCCAACCTACTTGCCTCATCGACTATGGTCCTGCCGACCAAACAAACATGTCAACAATTTTTCTTTAAACTCCCACCATATAATGCACACTATATAATGTATATTTGCTACATCGAGCAAAGCCATTTCCCTCGAAAAAGGGACTCATTTGTGATCGACTACAAAAACTAGTGAATTCATTTAAACTAAGTAAGTCCTAGTGGTTTTTCCCCATTTTCAGGGGTTTCTATATAAAAACTCTGATGTCCTTTATCAGTGCTACACCCCTACTCTCTTATCAACATACATGTTGAATATTAATATAAAGTAAAGACGTCAAATCTAATATTTATCTACCACCATGAATATATATATATATATATGTGTGTGTGTGTGTGTGTGTGTGTGCGCGCGCGCACTTATATTTGAAATTTTTTTGTATATATAAATATAAATGATACGTTATCAAAAATCATCTTGATCGTGCACGAATCTATAGGCATATTGTAGTTGGAACTTCCAAAATTAAATTTGAGACCATTATAAGCTCCAATTTCAACAAACTTATAGTCAAATTGAACATCTCAGAGAGCTGAATCTAACTACACCAAAATCTATCTAAAAGGGTCAAAATTTGGGGCACTAAGCTTATTTGGAATATTTAAAGCATATATTTGATAACCAAATGATATCCAATTTGGCATGCTTATATTCAAATTGAGTGTCTCGATGAGGCGAATCCAACGAGCCCAAAATCACTGAATTCTGACATCATTAAGGCACTTAGACACTTAAAAAATGCTCTATGGTTGGGGGGATCAATTTGGGCCATCTGATGGAGCACTCCAAATCTGCCCCTATTCTTCTTCATATTTACAGAGCATGCCACTCTAAAAATTCTATAAAGAAACCACTCTCTACATGAAGGGTTACCTTTTTGCTAGAGATTGGAGAGTGCTCAAGGCTTCATCAAGACTTACACTCGACCACCGAACGCCGCCGATGGAGCACTTCCACTTTGCCCCCAACCACTGCTAGACTTCCACTCGACCACCGATCGCCACTAGACTTCAACTTGACCATAATCAAACCATTGCCCAGTTGCCGACTACTGTTGAACTACCAACCGACTGTCGATTACCATCGGACCTCTACTCGATCATCATCAAACCATCACCTGTTTGTCAACTGCTATCGATCTTTCTCCTGACAATTGTCAGGCCATTTCCTAGCCGCTGACAATAACTGAACTTCTACTTGACCATCGTCGCCCACCAACTATGCTCCCTTGGACCACTATTTCCCACCAACTACAATCTCTTTGATGGTCCATCTGACTAACATCGCCCGCTGACTACAGTTCCTCTGACCACCGTCGCCCATCGACTATAGTCCATTCGAACTTTATCGCTCACCAACTAAGTTCGATCTGACCAATATTGCCCACAGACAATGGTCCCTTCAACTTCCATCGCTCGCCAACTATGTCCCCTCGATCTCCATCATCCATTAATTATGATTCCTTTAACCTCCGTAGCCCATTGACTATGGTCGATCCCTCCAACCCCCATGGCCCATTGACTACTATTAGCTACGTTCCCTCTAACCTTCATCACCCGCTGACTATGGTCCCCATGACCTCCGTCGCTACTAACTACAGTAAATACACGATGTAAGGCTGTTGATTGTTCACATTCATAAATTGCATGCAATTGTGGTAAATAAAAGAAATATATATATTGTGAAATGAATACTGCAATCATACTCTTTGGTTGGGTTTTGTGGTCTCTGCATGGCCTCTGAGAGCCTTCATTGCAAGCATTAGGAGAAGAAATGAATACAGCAACGGGAACAAGTGCCGATCCATAATCGCGATTAATTTTGAGTTTAAAGAGGCAAAACCCAATTTGTTAGTGCCATTCTATGGAAGGATGATGGGTTTATATAGGTGTTTTTGTTCATGGAATTATATATATTTATTAACTAAGAGTTTCCGGTGAGGTGAAACCACTTAAGCTTTGAATTCTTCGCAAATTCATTGACATTTGTTAAACATTTTTTTTTTAAAGAAACATAAATGTTTTTTGCTTTTTTTTAAATGAAAAAAAAAAAGTTTTTTACTTTCTCTGATTAGATTATTGTAATGGATAAGTTATTCACTATTATTCATATACATTATAAATCTACACGATTTTCTTTAAGTTTTTAAAACAATAGTGGAGGCCCGTTAATGATAATTTTTTTTTGGAGTATTTAGACGATTGAAATGCGGATAGCATGAGAAGAATTTTAAAGCAATAGTGGAGGCCAGTTATTGATTTTTTTTTTTTTTTGAGTATTTAGACGAATGGAATACAGATCAGCCGAGCCACGGCTTGATCCGCCAATTAATAATAATCCAAATGCAATCATTAGTTGTGTTGTCATTTAAACTTGTCGTATTTTTGTATTTAAAATTAATGATTTGTTAAAAGAAGTATTAATAATAATCCAAATGCAATCATTCATTGACTACGGTCACTTTGACATTCAACGCCTGTCGACTACAACCACTTTGGCCTATATTGCCTGCCGACTACAATCACTCTGATCTCCGCCGCTTACCAACTACAATCCCTCGAACCAGCATCACCCGCCGACTACGGTCTCTCGGACAATCGTGGCCCGCCAATTACGATCCTTCCAATGCTCGTCGTCAGCTAACTACGGCCTATTCGGCCACCGTCACTCTCCGACTACTGTCCGTCCAACAATTGTTGCCTGCCAACTATGGTCTCTCTGACCTCTGTTGCATGAAGACTATGGTCCCTCTCACCTCTGTCATACTACTAACTAAATAGGCAAGCCAACTATATCTACAGAATGACTCCCTTATCATTAGATTCTTTCAATCCCCACTATCTAATGTACTATATATGATATAATGAGCCAAGGTGATGTGGTACAGTTTAAGAAAAAGGTTACTCAGGACTACCATTGAGGAGGGACCACTGTGCGTAGACCACATTCTCTTACTTTTTGTTCGTTATTTACCTTATCCCGTTTCTTGCAGAAATGGTATTATCTAGCCATCATTTCTGTTAGTTATTATTAGGATGCTCTCACCGTAGTAGTGGCTCACAGCAAGGTTGTATATGTAGACCTGTAGTTGGAGAAAGAAAGATAGAAAACCATTTTCACTGTTCCATTGCTTGTCTAGTTTTTCTCTCTTGTGCAGGTCTTCAGCCGCCGAGTTCTTGGAGCTACCGCGACGATCCACACCAGCTGGTATCAGAGCCGACAAACGGAACAGTGCTGGAATGGCCGAGAGTAGCCGAAGAGCCGCTTCTGACGAAGATCGGAGCCAAGAAGCCTTATGGGATGTTCTAGGGAACATCTCCAAGGAGCTATCGGAGATATCCGCTGATTTCAAGCGATTTTCCTTAGAGACGAGAAGGGACATTGAAATTCTGAAGCAGAATAATAACGTGCCGCATGGTATAAGGCGCACAGTGACGGGGGAGGCGACCCCTCCCAGACGAGGTCACGCTGTGTGGGAGCGGGCACAAGGCGGAGTTCCGGCGTTCAATGCCGATCAATCCGAGTCCGATGAGGACGAGGGTCAATTTCCTGTGATCGATGTCCTTGAACCCGAAGAACAGAGGTATTGCAATTATGGCGGTATGAGGTTTAATCGAAACAGACCTCCAACTCACCATGGGGATTTCAAAGTTAAAATTGATATTCCATTTTTTGAGGGGCGTTTACATATAGAGGATTATTTGGATTGGGAACGGGCAGTCGAAACTTTCTTTGATTATATGGAAATTCCTCCTGATAAGCAGGTGAAGTATGTGGCGTGTCGTTTGAAAGGCGGCGCTAGCGCCTGGTGAATGCAAGTGCTACAGAACATGAGAAGGGAAGGTAGAGGTGCTGTTCGGAATTGGTTTAGGATGAAGCAATTGATGAGGGGTCATTTTCTCCCCACCAATTACGAGCAAATGTTATATGTGCAGTATCAGCATTGCACTCAAGGAAATCGACCGATCAGCGATTATACCGAAGAATTTTATAGGTTGAGCGCCCGTAATAATCTTCATGAATCAGATAATCAATTGGTAGCACGTTACATTGGCGGACTGAAAGACCCTATACAAGATAAACTTCAACTCAATTCTGTCTGGACTTTATCTCAGGCGGTCAATTTCGCTCTTAAAGCTGAGACTCAATTGTCTAAATACCCTAGGAGCTCCTCCAACCGGAGACCATTCTCAGATTAGTTCAGTTCAGCTGTTCCGGGTAGAAATCCTCAAGCTATTGGATCTGCTAAGGAGCCCGCCAATACCAATGCAATGCGTGGTACAGACTATAAATTACAACAAAAAATTCGCCCCATTCCCAAGGAGAACCCGTATGCTCGACCAATGACACTTAAATGTTTCCGTTGTTTCCAACAAGGACACAAATCTAACGAGTGTCCAACCAGGCCACAGCTCCAAATTGTGGAGGGCGATGCGGACGAAGGCGCAGGCATTGTTGCCGAGGAAGTAGGAGAAGTTTTTGAAGATATTAGTGCTGACGATGGAGAGGCTGTTGTCTGTATCCTTGAACGGTTGCTGCTGGCTCCTCGCCAACCGACTACCTCCCAACGAAATGCAATATTTCGCACTCGATGTACTGTTGGCGGCAAAGTGTGCGATTTGCTGATCGACAATGGTTGCACCAAAAATGTAGTTTCCCGATCACTTGTGCAAGCCTTACAGTTAAAGACAACTAAGAACCTGCAACCCTACAAAATCAGTTGGGTCAAAAAAGGAGTTGATATTCCTGTAACGGACATGTGTCGGATTAATTTTTTAATCGGAAAACATTATACAAGTGAAATCCTCTTTGATGTTCTAGAGATGAATGTTTGTCACATAATACTGGGTCGGCCGTGGCAATACGACAACGAAGCCGTTTACGATTGCCGCCAAAATACCTACTCTTTTGAATGGAAAGGTAGGAAACTTAGGCTATTGCCGAACACTCGAGGCTCGGTTGGAACTCATGCCAAAGATAAGGCAGTCCTTAGCATCGTGCCAGGAGCTACATTGCTTGCAGAAAAGAATACTAATTGCATTTATGCAATAATAATGGCTGAGGACCCAATTCCCAGTAACACCAAGGGGCAAGTTCCGCAGGAGGTGACAGATTTGCTCAACGAATTTCAAGATCTGACACCTGAAGAATTACCGTCTGAGCTCCCGCCCATGCAGATGATTCAACATCAAATTGACCTGACTCCGGGAGCCAATTTGCCGAATTTGCCGCACTACCGAATGAGCCCGAAGGAACATGACATCCTACAGGAAATGATAGAGAATTTATTGAAGCAGAAATTAATCTGGCCCAGTCTAAGTCCCTGCGCTGTTCCAGCCTTGTTGATGCCCAAGAAGGATAACAAATGGCGAATGTGTATTGATAGTAGAGCAATCAATAAAATTACAACCAAATTCCGGTTTCCGGTGCCTCGCATTGAAGATATGTTGGACAAGCTTGCTGGTTCGAAATTCTTCTCCAAACTTGATCTTCGCAGTGGATACCATCAAATACGCATCTGACCCGGCGACGAGTGGAAGACCGCTTTCAAAACGCGGCAAGGTCTATTCGAATGGCGAGTCATGTCGTTCAGCTTGTGCAATGTGCCGGCCACATTCATGCGCCTAATGACTGAGGTATTGAAAGACCACCTCAATCAATTTTGTGTTGTTTATTTCGATGATATTCTCGTTTACATTAGATCTTTCCCGGAGCATTTGAAACATCTTACCTTGATACTACATTCTCTGCGAACACACAAGCTTTATCTCAATCTCCCAAAGTGTGAGATTGCTACAACAAAAGTCTATTTCCTAGGCTTCATTATATCGTCTGAGGGAGTCTCTACCGATCCAAGCAAAGTCGCCGCCATTCGTGATTGGCCACTACCTCGTACTCTGTTCGATGTGCGCAGTTTTCATGGCCTTGCCAATTTCTACAGGAGGTTCATACGTGGTTTCAGTATTATCATGGCTCCAATCACGAATTGTCTTAAAGCTAAGCAATTTTCTTGGTCCGATGAATGCCAACGTAGCTGGGATATGATGAAACAGGCTTTATGCTCCGCCCCTGTTTTAGCTTTGCCAAATTTTGAAATTCCATTTCAGGTGGATACCGATGCTTCTTCGGTAGGCATTGGCGCTGTCGTTTCTCAGACCGACAAACCAGTGGAATTTTTTAGCGAGAAGTTGAGCTCGGCTCGTCAGAAATGGATCGTTTATGAACAGGAGTTATATGTGGTTGTCCGTGCTCTTAAACATTGGGAGCATTATCTCTTACATCAGGATTTTGTTTTATGTAGCGATCATCGTGCTCTACAATTTATCAATAGCCAGAAGACCATTAGTCGAATGCATGCTCGTTGGGTCCTTTTCTTGCAGAAGTTTACTTTTGTTATCAAGCACAAGTACGGGAATCAAAATCGTGTTGCCGATGCTCTAAGCCGCCGAACAGCACTTGTGACTCAATTAAGGATGGAGATAACTGGCCTGGAATGTCTCCAAGAGATGTATTCCTCGGATCCTGATTTTAACGAACCTTGGAGACAATGTATTTTATAGCAACCCGCAGCAGAATTTTCCATCCATCATGGGTTTCTTTTTAAGGGGAATGCTCTCTGCATTCCAACATCTTCTTACCGGCAACAACTTATTAAAGACGCTCATGTGGGTGGTCTTGCCGCCCATCTCGGTCGTGAGAAGACGACTCTCCAGCTTAAATCTAGGTTCTTCTGGCCCAAGCTTCACCGAGATGTTTCACGTTTTGTCGAAAGGTGCGCAATCTGTCAGGAATTCAAAGGAACTAAGCAAAATGCCGGTTTGTATACGCCACTACACTGTTCCTGATTCTATTTGAGAAGACATTAGCATCGACTTCGTGCTTGGATTACCTCGGACACAACGAGGTGCTGATTCAATAATGGTCGTCGTTGATCGTTTTTCAAAAATGGCGCACTTCGTCGCTTGTAAGAAGACCTTCGATGCGGTTCATATTGCTCAATTATTTTTCAGCAAGATCGTTCGCTTACACGGTCTTCCGAGGAGCATAACGTCGGATTGAGACGTTAAATTTGTTAGCCACTTTTGGAGGGAACTTTGGAAGCGATTGCACACTTCCATCAACTTGAGCTCCGCCTATCATCCCCAGTCCGACGGACAGACTGAGGTCGTCAATCGCACGTTGGGCAATATCCTTCGTTGCCTAGTTCAAAATCATCCGAAGTAATGGGAAAATTCATTGAGCCAAGCGGAGTTCGCCTACAACTCGATGCCGAATCATTCCACAGGGAAGTGTCCATTCGCTGTTGTCTACACAAAGGCTCCTAATCACTTATTTGACATTGCTATTTTACCTAAATGTGCTAACAAGTCTGCTGTAGCAATTACTGATCACTGTCAAGAGATCCTCGAGGAAGTTCGCACTAAGTTGATCACCTCCAATTCTAATTACAAACGGTATGCGGACCAACGCCAGCGACGTGTTGTTTTTGAAGTTGGCGATCTCATGATGGTCCGAATCAGCAAAGAGCGTCTACCGTCAGAATATCATTCTAAACTGGGGCCGCATAAATTTGGACCGGTGCCTATCAGCAAACGCATCAACGACAATGCTTATATTGTAAGGTGGGTATGTTTTAGCTTTTAATTAATTTGCGCTCTTAAATTAATACTGTAACTAATTTTTTGTACTAAAAAAGCTGCTTTAAGAAGCAATAAGAACAGCACCTAGTTTGCCTCCCTCAAACGAAGCCGTTCATCTGCTTTCTATTAGCATCCCATCTACTGGAATTTGCAATCATCAAACGTGATACACATGTTCCCATGAAATTTTAAGTTTAGCATCCCATTAATCTCACACCCCCAAACTGAAAATTTTAAATTGATATAAAAATAAAAAGCATTACTTTGGAAATTAAATGAGCCCAAAAAGTTTTTCATGAGTCTCTTCGCTTATTCGAATATCACATTTGTCTAGCGATCGAGGGCCTCAAAGTAATTAAAGATTTATAATGGATGGAAGTTTAGAATTTATTATTTATATATTTTTCTCTAAAAAAATAAACTATAAATATTATTCGCAGACCATTTGGTCGCAGTGGTGAAAGTAGTGAGAGTTAGTGTAGCTCTTGCTTCTTTTGGATGTGACAAAAATGTATGTATTTCTATATAACATGAATAATATATCTTCTAGATTGGAAGTTAGTGTAGCTCTTTCTCCAAAGCTGAATGAGGTGACTACTCTGAATTGTGGAGTTGCTGGTATCCATCCAATTAATGCGACATTCTTAATTCCATTTGTGCTTAATCTTCATTAGTTATTCTCCTATTACGAATCAAAACTAATTGTTATGTATTGATTTAGTTTTAGGATATGTTGTTCATGCATGCTATCACACCCTTGTACAATCTCTATATTATAGATGAGCCTGGTATGATGTAATTGGTTGGGAAAAATTAATCAAGCTTTAGGTATTTTCCTCCCCAATTGCTTCTATTTTCTCTCTCCTTCTCCCCTCTCCCCCCTCTTATTTCGTTGCAAAGAAAGATCTCAAGATCTTCCTCTCCTTAGTTTTAACACTAATCTTTTATGAAGTTTATAATTTAAACATCACAATATAGGTGGCAACATTAATTGACACAGAGTTAATTTTAAAATTTTTAGCTTTTTCTTCGCCAGGATTATTGGAGTTGACACTGTTTTTATGGCACTACTCATCATCACAGTTCCTAGCAAGGCAAAACCATCACAAAAAGGCTACAAAAGGATTCTTCTCTAACATGTAATAATATCCTCAACCAATGGCCTTTAGCACCTTTAGATATCGACTTTTTCCGTACTACTAAATAAGTAATGATTATAATTACTGATCACGAACAATTTAATAAATTTTTTTTTTACAATGATAATATAATTAAAATATTCATAATATAATTTTTTTTTAATTTTTTTATTATCTTGATCACATGATGCATTAATTTTAAATTTGAGCCAACTTTATAAGCGAGATAGCAACAGGCTAATAACAAGCGTGGCACTTATTAATTCTTCCCTCAAACACACATTCGTCTCAAGCAATGTAACATTTGTTTTTTAAATTATAATGTTAATATCGTGCCTCAGAATTTCTCGGGGCACTATACCTGTTGATAATTCATTTCTGCATCACTTCCATTCTTCTTTCGAACTATGCAATTAGGTCTTTTCACAGAACAAGACTTGTTTCTAAAAAGAAGGGAGCTAAGGCTTCTTGCCCCTTCCTATTATCCTAGATAAACATAGATCGGCTGTTTCACTGTAGACAGAAGAGTTTTTGCACATAGGGAGTTTAGTAGTTATCATATCGAGAGCACGACTTAAGACGCAACACCGTCAAATAGAGAAACAAACCTCCGCCGACAGTATAAGCCACAACACCGAGTGCCTCTCGACGCGAATGACTACTCGGGTATAAATCTAATTACCAAAAGATGGCTAATGTGCTTGCATTTCCCACTGAGACTTAGAGTTTACAAGAATTACAAACAAACAATTAGATCCAGGTTCAGACAGCACGAGGAGAGATATGAAATCATTTACAATCCTCTATTTTCTTATTCGTTTTCCCCGTTCATTGTCATTTTACAAAATAAATAGTATTCTCAACTTTTTTTATTTACGGGCCTCCTAAGGGGAGCACACACATTTCGATAAGTCTCACTCCCGTCTCTCTTAGCAAACAAACAGATCCATCTATCTATAGTATCTCTATAAACCATGACGAAACAAGAAATTCCTGGTATGAAGAAGAAGACATATACAGACGACATCAGAGCGACGATCTTATTCTTTGTCGCAATATTCGACAGAAAGAGTGGTTCGATCGATTAAAAAAAAATCGATATATTAGACGATAAAACAGATATAATAGAACCTGATTGCGTATGAAAAGAACATTTTTTTAAATTGCTATAATCATCGGGTTCCTATGTTATGGAACCGTTAAGTGACCATCAGCGAGATTACAGTTGAGAATCTAATATGAGTTTTGCAGAGGATGAAGAGTCTTTGAGAGTCAGTCAAGCAAATTTATGCGGTCTATATAAACATTGCCATAAAATATAAGATTCCAATCGTATATTGGGAGAGGCTATGAAGATACCTTTTATACAAAAGAAACTGAAAACCAAGTAACATTATTAGCAAAAATTGTCAGCGTCCAGATCGTTAGAAGGGAGGAATAATTCAGGAACCCCAAAGACCAACTTAAACCTGTAAAACCAATGTAAGGAAGTTTGAGGAATAGAAGAAATTGAACAAAGGACCTCACAACTGCAAAAGCAATCCATGGCAATGCAAACAAATCTTTCATTTATATTAGTAATACCTAACAAACTGCCTTGTGCAGTTCACAGGTTTAAAATAAAATAAAAGGTACTGACCATTACGACTATTTTAACCATCAGAAGACTATAGTATTATTAACAAATTAAAGCCATGAGGAATTTCTAATATGTGTGGTATTGAATAGACGACAAAGGTCTATAATTTATAAGAAGATGTAAGAAACCATTTCCTCCTAAAGGCGCGGGAAAGTGTATGAACACAATATGATTGCCTTTTCTTACTTAATTGTGGATTTTTATTATTTTTTTTTGGTATTCTATTCATTCTTACTTGCATGCCTCTCGTGCACTCACCTCCTAAGCACATTACGTACAAGCCAGAATTGTGCACTTTCGACATATTTTGGAAAAACTTGATTTGGCTTCAGTTGAGTTACTCACAACGGGGGGGGGGGGGGAATGTTTGCGCGGACAAGAAGTAATGGGCGGCAATGCATGAAAACTTCGAAAGACATAATATATATGCACAGAGTATTTATAATTTACAAAAAGGTGAACCCAAACTTATTTCGGGAGTCTTACAGCGTGCAAGACAATTTGATATTTTGCATTGAACGTGCCATCACACATAAGGCCGTCTGTGGGGGAGGAGTATATGGTAGCCACGCTGGGATCGCGAGTAGATCTGCATTGGCCACAGGTAGCATGATAGCATCTAGAGATTACACTCTGCACATCAAGACAATACCAAACTTAGCGTAACGATTAACTAACGAGAAACAAAGTAGCTTCAACCTAGTTTCACCAGCTGCATAAAACAAAGTTAAAGAAGGACAGAGCAAGAGTGAGGCAAGGTTACACTGTGAAGAATAACATCATAAGGAATGTGGTTGGTATCAGTACTCCGCTGAGGCTGGTACGATGGGGGGCAAATCGCTGTGTCGTGCCTGTTTTGCACATCGTATAAAAAACAACAAACACAAACCACACCAATAACAACCACCTAACACCCAAACCCCATTCACATGACACCCATCCACAACTAAATCCTAATAACAATCTCCCACCTCCCACCCCACCCACCCACCCCCTCACCCCCTCGATCCCCTCCGCAACTAAGAGAATTGTTCCCCAAAACGCCACCGCCCAAACATTCCCCCAACTAGCGAGACTGTGGTGACCACTTTTGTTCTTTGATACCAGCCTACTCGTCCTAACGTTAACTTGCTTCATTGTGTTTGGCTTAGCCGCCAAATAACCTGTCGGTCCACCGAGCTCTTACTCTTTACTACCCGCGCGGGGCCCCGACGACTTGACCCGAAGCGGAACCCAGGAATGCTATGTTCGCGATTTTCTAGGTATTGCTCGGTATTTGCTCGGTATTGCTTCGCAAAAACAAGAAATACCGCTCTGTGAAGATCAAAACTATACAAATACCGATTTTGTACCGAGTTTTTTCTACAGCTCGGTACAACTCGGTATTTGCTCAGGATTTGCTCGGTATTTCTAGGGATTTGCTCGGTATTGCTAGGTATTTGCTCGGTATTACTAGAAAAAACTATGTACAACTCGGTATAACTCGGTACAACTCAGTATTGCTCAGGATTTGCCTCGGTATTGCTAAGGATTTGCTCGGTTATTGCTAAGGTATTGCTCGGTATTGCTAGAAAAAACTCGGTACAATACTCATTATTTGCTCAGGATTTGCTCGGTATTGCTAAGGATTTGCTCGGTATTGCAGGTATTTGCTCGGTATTGCTAGAAAAAAACTAGGTACAGACCGGTACAACTCGTACAATCTCAGTATTTGCTCAGGATTTGCTCGGTATTGCTAGAAAAAACTAGGTACAACTCGATATTTGCTAGGTATTTGAAATATATCCAAAATGTGATGGTGTTGTTTTCGGCTCTCGTAAGGATTTAAAAAAACGCACGCGCTAGAAACCCAAAAATAGCGGGTTGGGTCGGCGACTTTTCTTCATGCTACGTGTCGCTAAAATATTGGTGGCCGAACGTAGAAGCGTACGTTCACCGGACCAAATAAAAGTTCCAATTTATGACACTTCCTCTCTCTCTCTCTCTCTCTCTCTCTCTTTCTTCCTCCTCTCTCTCTCATATATATATAATATTTATATGATATATATATATATAAATATATATATATATTTATCACCCTAAAATCCTAAATTTATCATTGCTCACCATCTAATATCAACCTGAGATCATGATGAACTTGCACCCAGAGGGCCTGGGAGTAGAGCGAAGGCAACTGAAATGTGTATCCAACATATGAGATTGCTTCCAAGTTATACTTGTTTTCTACTTCAAGTTAAGATTATATAACATGAAATGATATTATTACTATACTAGTATTGAATTTTATTGTATGGAAGTTTAGAATTTAATATTTATATCTTTTTCTCTAAAAAATCCAACTATAAATATTTTTTCACATATCATTGGTTGCAGTGGTGTAAGTGTTGTAGGCTAGAATATTCACAGCGATAGAGTGAGTAAACTAATCGCCTTAGCGATGCATGGATATCCAACACACAAACACAGAGAGAAGTAAAACACCCATTTTTTTACGTGGAAAGTCCAAAGAAGGAAAAATCATGAGGCCACGCCTGGGTGAAAAGATTCAACTAAATTTGAGTGAATTACAAAGGTTGACTCGTCTCTTGACTTAGAGGCGGTCAAATTACAAAAGTTTGGAGAGTTAGGCGAAGGTCTAGCGACGGTCGAGCGGGAGTCTGACAACGCCCGTATAGAAGTTCAACTGATGGGGAATGATCCGAAAAAGGCCGGGCGGAGTTCCGGTGATACACTGTGGCCAGGTAGAAGTCTAGAGGTGGTCGGTGGTGATCCAATGACGTTCGTGTTGTAGTCCGTAGGCGATCAACCTAGGTCGAAAGTCCAGCGACAGCGGGGGTGGAAGCACGTCGATGGTCGGGTGGAAGTCTGGCAGTGGATGGAGGCCTAGTAGGTGGTCCGACGAAGGTCAGGTTGAAGTCCGATGACGATCTACGGCAAGACAGTGGTCCGAAGATGGTCAGGCTAAAGTCCAGGGGTGGTCTGATGACAGTCAACTGAAGTCCGGCAGCGGTCGGCGACTGGGTGGAAGTCTTGTGGTGGTCGACGTCCAGGTTGTGGTCCGAAGGCATTCGAACTGAAGTCTGGTGTCGATCGGTGAAAGGGCAATGATTCGACTGCGGTCGGGCTAAAACTTGACAGCGGTTGGCTGCCAGGCGGAATTTTGGCGGCGGTTTGCGGTTGGGGGTGGTTTGACGATGATTATGCAGAAGTTTGGTGGCGGTCAGCGACCAGGGCGATGGTCCGATAACGGTTGGGCTGAAGTCCGTCAGCTGTTGGCGGTTGGGTAGAAGTCTTGCGCTCGACATACGGGCAGTGGTTTGACGGCGTTCGGGCTGAAGTCTGACAGTGGTTGGCATCCAAGTAGAAGTACGATGGTGGTTTACGGCTGAGTGGTGCTGTGACGATGATTGGGATGACATCTAGTGGCGGCGAGTTGTCGTGCAATGGTTTGATGACGACCAGGCTGAAGTCCGATGACGGTCGGCGGCCTGGTGGAAGTCTGGCGATCGGCATTCATGCGGAGTTCTGATGGCAGTAGGGATGAAGTCCATCAGCGGTCGGTGGACAGGTGGAATTCCAGCGGAGGTCGACGTCCAGGAATTGGTACGACGGTGATCAGGCTGAAATCTGGCGGCGGTCGGCGGGTAGGCGGTGGTCCGATGAAGGTCTGGCAGAAGTCCAGCTGTGGTAAGAGGCCTGGTGGAAGCTGGTCTGGTATCGGGTGGAAGTTTAGCTACGGTCGGCATCCGGGTGGTGGTCCTGTGATAGTCGGGCTGAAGTCTGGCAGCGGTCGGCGGCCGTCTGGATGTTCGATGGAGGTCAACGTCCGAGCGGTGATCCAACGACGGTCGGGCAGAAGTGCGTCGACGGTAAGCGGCTAGGCGGTGGTTCGACGAAGGTCGGCCTTATGTTTGGTGGTGGTCGACTGCAGGCTGGAAGTCGATGATAGTCTACGGTCGGGAGTTTATCTAATAACGATTGGGCTTAGTCTGGTAGTAGTCAACGGCCGGGTGGTGGTCCACCGACTGTCGGACTGAAGTCCAGCGTCGGTCAGCATCCGGGTGGTTGTCCCACTGAAGTCTGGCGTCTGAGCAGTGGTACAGGAGTTCTTGAGGCTTCAGAGCTCTCTCCAATCTCTAGCCCAATGTGGCCTTCATGTAGAGAGTTGGGTTCTATTTATAGATTTTCATAAGTGGCACACCCGTAAATATAGAGAAGATTCAAGGCATGTTCGGAGTGCTCCATCGGATGGCTTGTATTGATTCCCCTAATTATAGAGAATTTTTCAATTGTTTAAGTGTCTTAACGATATCTGAATTTTGTGATCTTTGGCTCGTTGGATTCATCTCGCTGAGCCACTCGATTTGATTATAAGCATGTCATATTTGGATATCATTTTTTCATCCAAATAATGCTTTGATTTTCAATAGGTTCGGGCCCCTGATTTGGACCAATTTGGGCTCGAGTGCATCGATTTCGATGTCGATAGGTTCGTCTCTTTGAGACATTCAATTTGACTATAAGTTTGCTGAAATTCAAATTCAGATGATCTCGAATTTAATTTTGAAAGTTTCTAACTTGAATACACCTCAAGATTCGTGTATGATCAAGATAATTTTTGGTGACGTATGGGTAATTAAAGAGAGTTGGTGTAGTTCTTGCTTCTTTTGGATGTAACAAATATGTTATGTAGTTCTATATAACATGAAAATTTTGAATTCGCAGGAGTTCAAAAGGTTGGAGCTATGTCATTTTACTTTTTCTTCTGGCATTTCACTGCTCCATTTCTCACTTATTCAATATTCCAGACGCTTCATTGCATTCCTTCGACATTCCAGTCACTGCAAAAGTTCTTCACCACGTGCAAACAAGTGCAAGAAATTGTTGCACCTATTTATGCTCTTTTGCAGCATATTCATAGGTATTAATACCACACTGAGTTCTTCTATTTTTAAAAATAGGTTGTTTTGTTTGCTTTAAAAAATTTTAGTTATTTTTGTTCATTTTAGCCTCATTTTAACAGCGCATTAAGGTTTATTCTGCTATGCATTCTCTTTCATGGTATCAGTTCATGTAAGGACTTCTTCAATTTTTAAAAGTAGATGACATAGCTTTAAAATACCTTGCTATATTTTTAATGGTGAATTTCACTACACATTTAGTGCCACGCTTTAAATGCACTTTTGTTGCTCTTTGAATGTGTTTTCACTGTGCTTTTACTATATTTTTCTTATATTCACTATATTTTTGAAGTTCTTTGAAACTTTTATTATTTCTTTCACTGTGCTTTGACTCCGCTTTCACTGCACTTATACTACGATTTTTTTTTATATTTACTAAGTATTTTATTTGTTGCAGGAGAAAGATTGAAAATTTGTGTATTTTAATTCTTTTCTCAATTTTGACATTGAACTAATATTTGTTCTTTATTTTGTTCATATTAAAAATATATATGAGGATAAAAAGATCCTTTCAGACCAATATAACAAAATGAAATATTCAAAGTGTTAGTGGAATTTTCATTACTATATCTTTTCATTA